>PVKZ01000820.1:0-588110 GCA_004027375.1 Macroglossus sobrinus | reverse complement strand
TTAAATATATATTAAAAACAATGTGATTAAAAAAATCCTACTTACATAGAAATGTCACAACTTTAGTGAAAATAATTAGATGAAAAATACTACCAGATAATCAGTTCAATTAAGCAAATGTTGCAGAAACTGTTATCAGGGCCATATAACCTGCTGCTTGAAGCTTTGTTCCCCTGCGTCTCCTGCTTTTTCAGAAGAGAATCTCAGGCATTCTCATAAATCACTCTCCTCTAAGTCCCTCTTGTTAGGCTTAGTGCTTACTTCCACAGACACAAAACTGTTGCATGGGCCATAGACTCCTTGGCAAGACTTGTGACATGCTTGCACTTGGGCAGGTGACTGACTATCTTACTGACCCTGGTCTCAGACAGAATGGCTACTGATACAGGCTTGGTGGAGAGTCTTTTCAAATATTTCTCCAGCTTCTAAGTGGTGAGGTTTGGGTCAGGCACAGAAACAGCTTTTGTACAACTTGGTGTCTTGGCCTCACTCCCACCCCTATTTCCTGAGTTGGGCTCATGTCCTGAGGACACTAGAGCCTCCCTGAGGAAAGGCAGGCACCCTTGGACTTGCTACCTACATGACAGGAGCCAGGCCACATGGTTCCCTATGTTATACTCATTTTTCATTTGAGAAGACTGATGCGTAGAGAGATAAAATTAACCAGCAAGTAGTCATGACTACCTCTGAAGAGGGTGGAGGTGAGAAGATGAGGCTTATAAAGCAAAAAGGATTTATCTAAATATTACTTCCAGGATTAAAAATCCAGTTAAAAGAATTGATAGCTAAGCAACAGATTAAATCAATTAAAAACACTACATTGCCATCACACAGGTGCACTAAAGTGTAAACCAAGGTTAACATTAAGGTTAAGGATCAAGGGAATCACTTCATAAATTACGTCTAACTGCTACTCTGTATACCCGAAACTAATATAAAATGATATTAAATGTCAACTGTAATTGAAAGAAAAGATATCCCAAATTTTGGCATTTATGAGCTCTAAAAAATTTGAGTTATTGCTGTTATCAATATCTCAGTATATACTTTGGTCTGTCTAATATCACATAATTAATTACAACATCAAAAATCCAGTTGAAAGTGCTGATAGGTAACCAACAGAATAAATAAAATAGAGTGACACCAGAAGCATGGCGGAGTGAGAGATGTCCCCAGATCTCTCTCCCTGAAATAACAGTAAGCTGAACATCTAAAACTCAACAAAAACACTAAATTTACACTGAAGCACATCTGAGTGAGGTAATTGCAAATAAGAGCTACCACAGGTCAGAACCCTGGGAGTCCTATGGTAGATTGAGAGAAACAAGGAAGCTGCCTCCCACAGCTGGAACTCCCTGCAAGAGGAAGGGGAGGGGATAAGGTCTGGTGTGTTCCCTGAACAGCCCTGCCTGAGATAGCTGTGAGCTCCATGCAGTGGCAGTGCCCAGGGACCAGGGCAGAAAGCAGAGAAGTTGTGACAGCAGAAAAGCGGGGATGGCAGAGAAACAACATTTGATTATTACCAGTAGCAGCTGCAAAACACGAGACTGGGCAACAGCATCCATTCACCAACCCAGAGGGCAACTCCCCCCATATCCACCAAGACTGAACATACAGAACCCCCAGGGAATCTGAACAAATGCTACTAAAACTGTCATTAACATTGACAGGGATAGACTAAGGGTAGTGAGCATGATTGAATATTTATAAGGAAAAAAAGGCATTATCAAGTCTTTATATAAAGCTGGGATCCAAGAGACTTAGACACATCTGTTGAAAACCAAAAGAAAAATGCCTTCTTAGCAACAGGACTTTATATAATAAATCTTCTTTCTAGAGGGAAAAAAAGGGCAGAATACACTTCCATTAATTCCCAGGTGGAGAAATAATCCATTAAACACCATGAACAACAAAAGTGACAAGGCAGTTTGGAAAGAAAGAGAAAAATCTCCAGAAAACAAGCTTAAAAACATAGAATTAAGTGACAGAATTCAAATGGTACTTCCAAAAAAATTCAATGAGATCCAAAATAATTCATACCAACAATTCGAAGAACTGAAAAAGCAACTAGATCAGCAGAATGAATATTTTAGCAAGGAGACTGAAACTCTAAAAAAGAACCTCTGGAGATGAAGAGCTTACTAAAAGAGATGAAGAATGAAATAGCAAGCATGGGAAATAGAGTTGACCAAGTGGAGAAAACGATTAGTGATATCAAAGACAGAAATCTAGAAATAAATCAGAAGAAAGAAGAGAGAAACCGAAGAATAAAAAATAATGAAAGAGAAATACAAGAACCAGCTGATAGCGATATAAAAGGAAACATAAAAATAATGGGCATTCTCAAGGGGAAGAAAAGGAGCAGGGATTAGAAATTATCTTCAGATAAATCATTGACAAGAATTTTCAAAATCTAAGGAATAAAGTGGAAGTTGTAATTCAAGAAGTCAATAAAACTGTTGTGGTCAATATTGAATATACCAAACCAAGTATGCTCTCAAAGGCTGTTTATTAGCCAGCGGCTATCCTTGCTAGGAGCAACCCCGAACAAGGATCATGTCCAGCTTATATACAATTGATTGTTTCTCATGCCAGGCAAGTGAGAAGGGTGACACAAGCTAAAATTGGCGATTAGCATATAAGCTTATTGTTACATTGTCACAAATTTCATGATTAACAGGAGGCGGTTAAGGGTTCCGGGAACTAGGCCTTTTTGTTTTAGTTAAACATTACTAAGGTATAGACTTCCTTTGTCTAGTTTTTAGGTTTTTAAATTAACTCTTTCCTTATTACATTTCAGCAGGCTGTCACAAG
The DNA here is from genome assembly GCA_004027375.1 of Macroglossus sobrinus. NCBI lineage: Eukaryota > Metazoa > Chordata > Mammalia > Chiroptera > Pteropodidae > Macroglossus > Macroglossus sobrinus. The sequence continues at coordinate 585,296 of PVKZ01000820.1, read as the reverse complement.
AACACCAAATTATCTCAACCCAAAAAGGCTTCATCCAAGACACATTGTATTAAAATTATAAAAAATTAATGAATTCTTAAAGAAAGAATTCTCAGGGCAGCCAGGGAAAAGAAAACAGTAAGCTATAAAGAAACACCCATTAGATTATCATTGGACTTCTCAGCACAAAACTTACAGGCAAGAAAGAAATAGAATCAAGTATGCAAACTATTAAATAAAAGGAACTACCAGACAAGAATAATGTATCCAGCAAAGCTCTCCTTTAGGTATAAAGGAAAAATAAAGCCATTTCCAGACATACAAAAACTGAGGGAATTCTCCACTATGAAGCCTGCATTACAGGAAATACTGAAAGGGGTCAGCTCATCTAAAACAAAATGACACACACACAAAAAATACATAGCTATGAATAAGGCAACTAGCAGGCAGATAGAAGCAGAGTAGTGCAACCCTTATTTTTCAAAAGGGTATTATAAGCTTAAAGAGTAAGAAGAGATTTCCTACTAAAAGATATTAATGAATGTTCAACATACATAGGGACAAATTAAGACAACAGAAAAGGGGAGGATTCAAAGATCCAAATTCACAAAAGGGAATGGAGATAAGGCATATGCAGAAGAAAATTGATATATACATACATACCATACATACACATACATATAAACTATCTTCTATAGATTTATAATGGTAACAAATACCAAAGATTCAGAACTGAAGTATATAACATAAAATAAGAAGAACCAGAGGCAAAACCTACAAAGCCAACCAAAATAAAGAAAATAGAAACCAAAGGACAAGGAAGCAATGGAAACATTGAGCTACCAGAAAGCAAAGATAAAATGGCTATAAGAAGACCTCATATTTAAATAATCAACTTCAATGTAATTGAGCTCAACTTACCAATAAAAAGGCACAGAGTTGCAGAATGGATCAAAAAACAAAACCAGGGGTCTTGAAACATGGTGGAGTGAGAGATGTCCCCAGATCTTTTTCCTTGAAACAGCAATAAGCTGAACATCCAAAACTCAACAAAAAAACATGTAAACTACATACCAGAACATCTAAGCATGGGATCTGCGCATAAGAGCTACCGCAGGTCAGAACCCTGGGTTTTGGGTAGTGGACTGAGAGAAATAAAGAAGCTGCCTCTTGCAGCTGCCAGAGCTACTTGTAAAAGGAGGAGAAGGGAAGAAGGTGCAGTGAGTTCCCTGAACAGCTCTGCCTGGGAGAGCTGTGAGTTCCACATGGCCGGCAGCAGGAACCAGTCATCAGGGCAGAAAGTAGAAGCGGGACGGGACCGCAGAAAAACAATAGTTGATTTTTACCAGCTGCAGCTGAAAACTGAGGCTGAGCCACAGCTTCCAAATCCCAACCTCATACCCTTCAAGACTGAACACCATGGAGCCATAGGAGAGTCTGAGCAAATGATACTGAAACTGTTGCTAGCATTGACAGGGACTGAAACAGGGTAGCGAGTGTGATTAAATATCTACAAGGAAATAAAAGGCATTATTTAGGCTTTATATAAAGCAGAGATCCAAGAGGCTTAGACACCGCCTACTAGAAACAAACAAACAAAAAAAAAGCACCTTCTTTGCAGAAGGCTAAAGACTTTTATATAATGAATCTTTCTGGGGAAATAGCATTCCTATATTCTAATAATAAAGTGTCAGAAAAAGAAGTGGAAAAAATAATTCCTTTTGCAACTGCAACAAAATGAATAAAATACCTAGGAGTAAATCTAATGAAACATGTGAAGGACCTATATAATGAAAACTACAAGACCCTATTAAAAGAAATCAAAGAAGATACAAAGAAATGGAAAGATATTTTTGGATTGGAAGAATCAACATAGTTAAAATGACCATATTACCTAAAGCATTATACAGATTTAATGCAATCCCCATTAAAATTCCATTGGCATTTTTTAAAATAAATAGAACAAAAAACATCAGACTTTTATGGAAGCACAAAAGACCCCAAATTGCTAAGGCCATCCTGAGAAGAAAGAATTAGGCTGGAGGCATCAATCTGCTCAACTTCATATTATACTACAAAGTGACAGTAATCAAAACGGCATGATATTGGCAGCAGAACAGACACACAAACCAGTGAAACAGAATTGAGAGTCCAGAAGTAAACCCATATTTACATGGGCAAATAATTTTCAACAAAGAAGCCAAAAACAAACAGTGGAGAAAAGAAACCTCTGCAATAAATGGTGCTTGGAAAACCTGGAAAGCCATCTGCTAAAGAATAAAACTAGACTGTTGTCTATTATCACACACCAAAATTAATTCAAAATGGATTAAGGATCTGAATATAAGACCTGAAATGCATAAAACACATAAAAGAAAACATAAGAACTAAACTGAAGGATCTTGGACATAAAGAGAATTTCATGAATTGACCTCAAAAGTAAGGGAAGTAAAAGCTAAAATAAATGAATGGGACTACATCAAACTAAAAAGCTTCTGCTCAGCAAAAGAAATCTACAACAAGATAAAGTGATAACTATCTGAATGGGAAAACATATTTGTAAGCAACACCATCGATAAGGGCCTAATTTCCAAAATATACAAAGAAATCATATAACTCAGTAACAACAAAAAAACAAACAATCCAATCAAAAAATGGGCAGAGGACCTGTCAGACACTTTTTCCTAGAGGACATACAAATGGCCAAAAAACATGGAAAGTTGCTCAACATCACTAGCTATTAGGAAAATGCAATTCAAATCCACAGTGAGATACCATCTCACACCTGTTAGAATAACTACTCAACAGAACAAGTAATAATAAATGTTGGAGAGGATGTGTAGAAAAAGTCCCACTGTGGTGGGACTGCAAAGTTGTACAACTACTATGAGAAATAGTATGAAATTTCCTCAAAAAACTAAGAATTGATCTACTATATGATCCAGCAATTCCTCTACTAGATATTTATCTCAAAGACTTGAAAACTCATACCTGAAAAGATATTTGGTGTTCATAGCAGTATTATTCACAGTGGCTGGGACATGGAAGCACCCAATATGTCCTATGATAGATGATTGGCTAAAGAAGCTGTGGTACATATATACAATGGAATATTAATCAGCGATAAGAAGAGATGAAATACTGCCATTTGCAACAACATGAATGGACCTCGAGATAATCATGCTAAGCGAAATAAACCAGGCAGAAAAAGTTGAAAATAACATGATATCACTTATATGTGGAATGTAAACCTAAAAGTGGCAAACAGAACCGACAGAGACTCATGGACATGGACAATAGACTGGTGGTTATCAGAAGGGAAGGTGGGAGTAAGGAGGAAGGTGGTAGATGGGGTAAAAGAGTCAAATATATGGTGACAGAAAGAAATAGAAGTATAGGTAGTGAACACACAGTGAAATATATATATGCATTATTGTTGAATTGTATACCTGAAACTTACTGGATTTCATTTTAACCAATGTGACCAGAATAAAAAAATAAATTTTTAAGATAGAGAATGTTCAAAGGTAAGATTAGAAATGATAGAGAAGAATTAAAAATGTTTGAAAGAACCTGAAGAACACAACTTTCTGAAATTAACAAAATAAAGGAAACTAGTATTCCAGATTGAAATGTTTTATTTTCAAAAAAAGCAAAATTGAATAAAGTTTGCAGAAGTCAGGCATGCCTGCCAAAACCACAAGCCACCATGTCTTTACCTTCTGACACCGGTCCATCTTGGCCTATGCCCTTCTCATCAGCACTATATCATGCCCCAGTGAAAAAAGACAGGGAGCATGCCAAGCAGCATAAACATTGGGAAGGGCCCAGGAAATTTACAGCCTGACATAAAAAAGGAATAAAAGAAACAGCTTATGGTTAAACCCTATTCTGTGTGTATATTTAGTATTTCTTAATAGCAGGCATGACAGAAGCCAGTGACCTAAAACCTGGGGCACATGCTGGGCCCAGGCAAAACTGCATAAAAAAGACTATGCAAGAAGGACTGAAAAATAGTGAAATAAGTGGAGTAAAAATACTTTATGCAGAAGAAATTGCATGAAAAGGTGAAAAGGTGACTGAGGTTAGGAACAGAAAACTAAGAGTGTTTAAGAGGACATGCAAATATATGTATATAAAACTTTGAAAAACTGTGGAGATTAAAAACACAGATAGTTGCAAGTGAAGGATTGTAAAAAAACCTAAAGAAAAAAATAAAGTAAAAATAATTATGCTGACTGAAATAAGTCACACAGAGAAAGATAAATACCATAATATTACACTTCTATGCAAAATCAAAGAAACAAAAGAACTAATAAAAAGCAGACTCGCAAACATAGAGGACAATCTGGTAATAGCCAGACAGTAGGGGGGATGGGAAGATGGATAAATAGGGTGAAAGTTTAAAGAATTAAAAATTAATAGTAGATAGATGATCACGTGGATGAATAGAAATGCATAGGGAGTACAGTTAGCATTAATGTATTGGCTAAGTGGAGAGACAGATAAAGGAAAGTGTAATTGAAGGATCATTACATGAATATATAAATATCTAACCAATGAAGTCTATACTTGAAATGAAAAAAATAATAAAAAAATTAGGCTGCAAAACATATAGATGAAAGGGCAGGGAGATAAGAGAGTCAAGAAAACATCAAGGTGAGCATCATGGCCAGGTCAGTATCAAGAGCTTGGACAATAGCTGTGATTTATTAACAGCTAGTCCTCCCTCAAAGGAGCCTCAACTGGGCAACTCATCTGTGCCAGTCCAGAGCCTAGATGGGTTGAATTCATGTCAATGTTCCCCTGCCCTCCCAGAGCTCCTCTCTGGGTTCTTCCTCCTGAACCAGGCTTGGCAATTCCAGTTGGCAGAAGAGGAAATGGAGGACAGCACCAGGCAGAGTGAAAACTCCAAGGGGGAAGGAGGCAGACTGAAAGAGTGGCTGTTGCTTACTTCTTGGTCAGACAACAGACTTGGAGCTACAGCAGGAATATTGGTGACCCGGATAGTCCAAGCAGGGGGGACACTGGAACCCCTCATTGTGGCCAGCTGCCCCCTGAGGTTCCCAGGGGGAACTTGTCAGTACTCCTGCCTCCACCTGGGACTCCATCAATAGTAGACTCCTCCTGAAGGCCCTACTAGTATGTTGCACCACCTCTTCCCCAGCTTAAACCCAGGCCAGACCAGAAGCATATGGTGTTCATGCTCCACTGGACCCAAGGTTCCTGGACATGCTATGAGGACCAAGACTCCGGAAACCTGCTCTGGCTTCTGCCTGAGGGCTGACAATTTGTCTCCGGCCTACTTGGAGCCCAGCCTCACCTGCCACACAGTCACCTCTTTCACCACCCAAGTCGTGGCTGCCTCTGTACTCTCTCGATTTGCCTGAATGCCACAAGCAGCCCCCTTCAGCCCAGTGGCTGGTTCAACCACCATTCTTCAGTCCAAAGATGGATGGTCACCAGACTGCACCGGCAATTTCAGGGCTGCTTTTGGCCAGGAATTCCGGCTTCTGCCACTTCCCTGCTGGAAACCTCACTGAGTCTTTCTGTGACACTGGCCCAGGTAAAATATACATGTCACAATGAAAGAGACAGGGCCCTTCTGATTCCACTCCCACAAGCTCTTAGAACAGAGAGCGAAACTCCAAGAAGACAAACGACCAAAAGTAATGCAGTGCAGGGAAGGGCAAATTTCCCTGAGTTGGGAGGAAATCGAACCCTGTACTGAGAGAAGGAGGGAGTCCTTTGGTGGAGAGCATGGAAAGAAATCTACTCATTCTTCAAAGTTAGGGTCAAAAGGAAAGTTTGTTAGAAGAGGGATAACACTCCACAAAGGGAGGTCTCTTCTCAGAGGAAGAGAGTGAGAGGGACAGTGAGAGAGACAGGGGCAGACATAGTAAAGGCACTGAGAGAGTTAGGCAGCCAGTGCTGAGTGCGTACCCAAAACCAGTAACAGGTATTGAATTAAAGGTGTGCATCTGAAATTTTTCTCAGATTAGAGAGCAATGATTCCACGGTAGGTTTCTTTTGGTAAAAAGTACACAGGGCAGCAGGTTTTGGTCTCAAACACCTGAGTCAGGCATTTCAGGTACTACAGATTTCAGTTTACGTCGGACCTTCCTTCCTTCCTTCCTTCCTTCCTTCCTTCCTTCCTTCCTTCCTTCCTTCCTTCCTTCCTTCCTTCCTTCCTTCCTTCCTTCCTTTCATTCTTTCTTTCTTTCTCTTTTTTTGCTTTCTTGCTTTCTTGCTTTTTAAAATTTCAGCATGTTGTTTTCTGCAGGTTCTTTTCAATATTATTATTAGTTTTTAAATAGTTATGATGTTATTTTATTCATGAAAAATGTATATGTAATAGAAAAACTAAATATTTTAACATGCAATTTTTTTGCTATAAAAGTAGAATACAGAAAAACGTCGATAATACACACACCATTGCTCTCTTTGTAATCATGAATAACCTGTTTTATTAAAAATTAAAAAATTAAGTTTAAAAAATCATACATAGTAAAAATTTCATGAATGATTCTAGTATATTATTACAGAAATATTTCATAATTATAAAAAATAAATATGTAATAATCATTTTTTTCAGAAATGAAAACATATATAATTGCAAATTAATATATTTTTACTTAGCTGTCATTCTGTAGGACATATAGATCAATGCATGTCAGTATACCTTAGTCTTTTTTTAACTTTATTTTATTATTAGTTTTAAGTATACAGTACATCGGTTAGACATTTATACAGTTTATATAATGATGCTTTTAATTGCTCTTTCTTTCCTATGGCTCTCCACCAAGCCATTACATTAATGCTAACTGCATTCTCTATGCCATGTTCCCCGTCCCCGTGACCATTTATCAACTACCTTTCACCCCAATTAACCTTTACCCCATTACCTCATTAACCTTTCACCCAATCTCCCAGCTCCCCAACACTCCTCCCCTCTGACATTCCCAGATTGTTCTCTATATTTGTGAGTCTGTTTTTGATTAGTTTGGTTTTTTTGTTTCTTAGATTTTATTTATAAATTAAATCATATGGTATTTGTCTTTGTCTAATTTCATTTGTCTCTATCATTTCTAATTGTACATTTAAACACTGTGCTTTAAAATTAGATTATCTAAAACATAAGTTCTTAGAATTTTAAAAAAACTCTGCTCATTTAATTTTTGTTAATAAATTTGATGACTAATAATCTTTTAAAATATTTATTATCCTTTTTTCTGAATTATTATAAACATAACTCTTCAATGTCCACCTGCATTTAAACATTCAATAATTAATTATATTACTCATGTATTATCTTAAAATAATTATTTTATTTAATCACTGTTTCTTTGTCTTTGTATTTATTCTTATGTTTTAATGTTTTGAATTTGTAAACAATGTTTGATTTTTTGGTTCTGTTAACCCTCACAAAATATATGAGATTTTTAAAAAAAGTTTCCATATACTGAGTTATTTTGAACTCAAAAATATACTTTTAATTGTGCAAATAAACTTGTTACTAGTATTCATGTCTAGGAATTTGAGGTTTTCTTCTTTTCCCTAATAAAATGGTCTACCTTTTTTACTTTTTCATAAATGCTTGAAAAAAAGGTGTTCACTGTTCATGTCAAATATGATTTTAATATACACTAAACAGGTCCACTAAAAAAATTATGTGAATGAGAGCTTTCAAATGCCAAAGTTGATTTACTTGACCAATCGTAACATAGGAATACTGAATTAATTATTTTTCTGCTTTTGAAGAGGTTGCCTTTTTTCTTCTTCTTTTTGTTTAAATTCAGATATTTTATCCTGGAAAAGACATATGTACATATTTCAAACATGAAAAATTAATCGGGGAGTGGATACCATAAGATCATAAATGAACCATCGTGCAGCAAGATAAGTGAAATGTATCCACTGGTCATCCTAACCTCAAGGTGCTTGCAGGAGGTTTGAAAAATCAGGGTCCTGGATCCCCACAGATGGCTGAAAAAAAAAAAGGCACAGTGGAAATGGCAGGTTCCTAATGATGAGAAAAACTTACAAATAAAATCAAAATGAATTCAAGTCCTACAGTGAAACACAAAAGAGAAAAGGAAAAGAGATCAATATAATCTGAAACAATCACTTTAATAGTAAATTGCTGAGCTTTTGTTGGACCTCCAGTCCCAGATGCCTGAGCACGAGTCAGGGGACCTGTGAGGGGTCACTCCTTTACAGCACATGTGATCTGTCTGTGACACTCTTCTAATCCTGAGGTCCCCTGGTGACATACAGCATTGGCCTTGTCTGTAAGGGCTTCCACAGCAACAGGTCCCTTGGACTTCCTGAAATCCAGTGGAAATCTCTTTGGTAACTAGACTTCTTTACCCATGTTCATGGCCACCCTTCTGCCTCAGCCTTCCTTTATATGCTTGGCAGACTCTGAGTTTCCATAAGATTTCTGAATGTTACCTGCTAGAGAAAAATGTTTAATTTTAAAATGTGTGTCCTGACCTCGTGACAAGTCATACTGATGTCTAGGCATTTTTGGTGTTTTTTACCCTCACACCTCACAGTGTGCTTCTTCCCCTGGCTACATATTCCAGCCATTCTCTATAATTAAAAAAAGGATAATGAATACTAGCAACAGTGTGCACTAAACAAACCGGTGAAATAGATTTTTTCAACTTACTTTTCTCCTCAATCTGCCAATTATAAATCTATCCCTGGAACTCAGTTTATTGGGATTTTATTAATTCAGAGGCACCTTAACCTAAAATCTGTTGGTCTTAATGATATTGATGTTTCTAAAGGTCAAGCCAAATGGCTTTCTCAGCTTTGTCTCCTAAGAGTCTAAAAGTCTCCAAAGAGAAAGCTAAATTAACAGATTAGCCCTGCATCGTGTAAGCAACTCATGTCATACAAATAACTGGATAGTTAAGTATGATTATTGCACTTGAAATGTATTGAAAGGAAAACATAATAACACATCAGGTCACTATTGTGATTATTTTAACAATCTGCAATAAAAACTTACAGTGGTTTTTATATTCGAGAATGCTTGGGATAGAAGTAGTACTAAAATGTGAAATTGCCAGGCCTGTTTGTATTTCAGACTGCATGACTGACTCTAATTTAGAACAAGCCATACAGACTTGGAGTTAAGGGAAAGAAGTGCTGACAGTCATGTCCATGGTTCCACTTGAACTTCCGCTTTGATGTTGCTTACGAAATCACAATTATTAGTGACAGTGAGCTACTGAGGCAGAGAGCTATTAAGAAAAGTATTAGGAATACAAACATTGAGAAGGGACTAGAAAAGATAATGCACTTTTTTTTAAAAATAAAGATGAATTAGAGGGAAAAAAGGTAAAGAAACTAGATCATCAAAATGTGTAGGAAAGAAAAATGTTTGGGGTTATCCTGACAAATGGCAAATCATAATTGCTTTTATTCAAACTTCCCATGCATCATTTTATTAATGTTACTGATCTACTACTAGTTGCCATTGTCCTCTAACAATAAGTAAACTGCATAAAAATCAATGCAAATATAAGAAAGAAGGAAGAAAAAGAATTCCTGTTTCAAGAACACATGAAATCCTTTTATAATTATTAGACCAAATCATCATTCTCTGTTTCCATACTGTATCTGTATTCCATAAAATAGAACAGTTGATTTTTACCCTACTCTAGGGACTTTTACTTAATTTTTAAGACCTTTTATAAGTGATGAGGCTGCTTTAACTTATATAACAGAGGGAAAAGACAACAGAAGAGAAAAAGACAGTGGAATTTTCTGTGTCAGCTCAACTCCACAAGACCTGGATCCTCACCATCCATTTGAAAATGAAACTTAAATTTTAGCATGTAGGTGACTTTTAAATATGTAACTTTTTATTCAAGATGAAAGCACTGGTCTGTTCTAACTAGAGTAGACATAAAATGTGATGGTTTTATTTTAATAAAGAAAAGAATGTAAACTTAGCAAGATAGGTATGTTTCCTATCATTTGCAAGCTAAATAGAGAAAAAGTATTATTTTTGTTACTATAATTATTAAGCCAGACACATAAATCCTCAAAATGAATGGGTGGCTTAGGAAATGCAGTATCATGTCCAAGTTGCTGAGTGTTTCAAACCAGAGCAAACCTCAACCCAATCAGCAATTAAATGCCCTGTAACCTTGGTAAATACAGCACTATACACTGTCATGCAGAAAAGTCGAATTGCCGCTGTCATTGCTTGTCACCATCCCACCCGAGTCACCCAGGAGAGGCTGCAGGGTTTAAGTGACACCCAGTGTGAAGCACATGCTTCATCAAAACCAATTTCTGAATATATTTGTATAAATATATACAAATCTGTTAAAGGCACTGGAAATGTCTTTGGCTGGAAGAACCCAGTATTGCAAGATAATGAATTCACGGAGTGTGCAGGCCCAGGTTAGTCAGCAGGCAGTGATTCATTTGCTTAGTCTCAGAAAACGGGCCATTGTGGGATTCGACATCAGCCAAAGGCACCTTCTCAGGACAAAATTCAGGACTACTCTGATGCAGGTCTGCCCTTGATAACCGTATAGCAAAACATTGTTATCACCATCAGGAAGAAGTAACCGGTGTGCATGATACACAAATTTATTAATGAATGGTCATCCTTTAAAACAAAAACTGTAAGCTTGGGATTTAAAGCACGATAGACTTTTCTGATGACTCTCTTTATAACGCTGAAAAGGATTATAATTTTGAGCATATTTTGTGTTGATATCTCTGGCAGGTGTAACGATCCCCTACCCGAGGGCGGAGTTGCTGTATTTGTCAGGAACACAGTGCGGTATCTGTATAGTGATGGAAAACACACCAGGGGTGGCTGTGAGGGTCATGCAGGTTGTGAACAGTTTCTGCTTACAGTGATCGTGAAGTGCACAGTTGTCCGAGCTCCAACTTGCAGGTAGGGTAAAGGTAATGTTTATCTCTTCAGGTGCTTCCCAGACCAAAAGTTCATTCTGATGCTCTAATGTGGTTGAGTACAGATGAGTGACATTGTGAGAGTACCCTCCATAGCATTTAAGTGGGTCCAAGGTAAGGGCAGTTGCAACTGAGGTGTTAATTGGGCCTGAGTCCTCAAGAGCCTGTGGAGACTGGGGTGACACTCTGGCCTGCCCACTGGTCATTGTGCTTTCCAGAGTTGTGGTGTTGTTAGCTAGCCAGTCAGACATAAGCAACAAGGGAAACAAAGGAATAAGGGCCCAGCCTAGATCCACCCAAAGTACACCCCATTGGTAGTAAGAGAACCCCTCCTGCATACCCAGCGACAAAGGAAAGAAGGGCCATACTCTTAGCTGGCCTCAGCTGGCTACAGATACCTGTGTAGAACGTACTACCTTAATTTGTCCACAATTTAAGCTTCATTATAATGCTTCATTATTATGCCTGGAAGTTCATGAATCTAATTATAACAGACTGAATTCTGGGTAAACATATGTACAGTAGGCAAACGTTATATAGCAGCCAACTGTCAATCGAGGTGACCTCACATATGAATCATCTAGGATCTCACATTACTGCCCAAATATAAACAGACCTTATTTTTATGTTGTTATAGCCCTTCTCCATTGGTGCATACTGTGTCTTATCTCTTCACCTTCCAAATTCCACAGGGCTGCAGCACTCCTTAGTATGGCCTGTCTTCTTTTAAAATGTACTTTCAATAAATCTCACTTTTTCTAAATCTCGCCAACTTGCAATTTTTTGCTGCATCGGCAGGGAAGACTAAGGGACAATGCACCACACCATCATACTCTCACATGCCTCTGGGACAACACCAGATTTTATATTACCCCAGCAGTAACAGCATCATTTTTGAGATGCTTTAATATTTCATTCTTTGATACATATGTCAAAATCATTAACCCACCACAGAAAAGGATCCCAATTCTATTCATCTCCTTGATTTTGAAGAAATAGCCTAAGGTCAGTAAAGCTATTGCCTTGGCCCTTACACTTCTCATAAAGACCACCAGAGGAGGCTGACTGCTGATATACAGCATCAGGATATCCAGGGAGTTTATGCTGAACATGATTTTGCTCAATTCCACCTTGCTCCAGTGGGCAGCAGCACTCTCCAGGTCCAGCTTGGCCGGCTGCTGGGTGGATGCCTGAGGCGAATTTTCCTATTTCTTGATTTTTTATTTACTAGGGTATTTCTCATGCCAGACATTACCTTAAATTTGACTCCTTTAATGTTCCCCCCCTAATGCTTTCAGATGTTAATGTCTTGACTTTGCTCATAGTTGAAGCGATATTAGCATCAAATTTAGATTCATAGTGTCCTTGCTCACACACCATTCAAAACCCTCCATACAGATTGCTTTACAAGTGATCTTTACTAAACTTTCACTTACATGTGAAGTATATATTAAAAAGTCTGTACCATAAAATAAAGTGGAGAAAGCACTAATCAATTTTTTTAGCCTCTGTTATTCTTGACACCAGTTGGAATATGAATAAACAGTTCTTCCCATTCTACTTAGAAATCTAGATGCTGTCATTCTACATACCATATTAGTTTATGGAATGTAGCACAATATCAGAAGATAAATTATGAACTGTAAGATTTATTCCAGAGTTATAACATATTAATTAGAACTATATCATTGACCTAAATGTAAAATCTAAAAGAATGGAACTGATAGAAAAAAGTCTAGCAGAAAGTGTGAGAGGAGATTTCTTTGATATGACAACACAATCGCAACTCAAAAAGAAAAAGAATGTTAAATTAGATTTCATGATATTTAAGAACTGCTTTTTAGAAGATGTTGTTGAGGAAATGAAGACACAAGCCACAGACAAGCAGTGAATATTTGCAAATCACATATCTGAGAAGGGACTTGTACCCAGAATAGATAAAAAAAAAAATACTTGAAATTTATAATCAGAAATCAGTACCAAACAGACAAAAATTTTGAATTGATACTTCATCAAAGAAGATCTATGAACCCCAAATAAGCATATCAAAAGATGTTTTACATTTATTCATAAGAAGGAAAATGTAAATTAAAACACAAGCGCAATAGAGAGACATCAATAAGATGGATGACTAGCAAACCCCTAGCATTTCTCCCAGAACAAAAACAATGATCTGACACTTGACTGAAAATGTCTCTGGGAGAACACTGGAATACAATTAAGAAGCTGTGACAACACTGGGGTGCACAAAAACTGAGAACAGCTGCATAAAGGAGTGTATGATGCATTTAGCTGCATGGCTCCGTCCTCAGCTCAGCACAGGACTACACCAAGAAGAATCAAGCATGACTTTCTCTGTGGGAGAATAGGAGAGCCGAAAGATCCCAGTAGCCCTGGTCACCACCACTGGTGCCCACAGCCTTAGCCTCTAAGAATGCTTCCAATTTTTGTCAACACTGAGCTAAGCTGATAGAACTTCTTGGAACCCCCTCCGATGTGCCCTTCTCCCTGGACCTGGAGTTGTTATAGCCATCTTTCAGCCCTGGATGACCACACCTCAGATCTTGGTGTCTCATAGGGATGCCTATGCCCTGGATATGAGGCCACAATATAACAATTCCCAGAACTGACACCTACGTGGACCCCTGTGAAGCAGTGTCACTGCACATCTCCCAGAAATCAGACCCCACACACATGCCATAGAACTGGAGTCACCATATCCTCTTCAAAACTGTTGCCCTTCCTTGCTCCTGGAACCAGTGCCACCACATGCCTTTCAAATAGAATTCCTGTGTCTCCCCACATTTGGAGCTGGACCCAGTGCAGCCATGTATGTTACCCAGCCAGCAACCTCCTGCCAGTGAAAATATCCCCCAGACAAATGCAGTCTACAAAGTCTGGAAGAGTTGAGTCCTCCTTCAAATGTGCAGACACTAGTGGGAATGTACGAGAAACAACAACAGCAATAACAAAAATCATGAAAAATAACAATGTCAAATAAATAGAAAACATTTTCAGTAATTGACTCTTAAGACATGGCTATTAATGGATTTTTGACAAAAGATTCAAAACAATTGTTTTAAACAAGCTCATCAAGTTACAAGACAACACAGATAGCTGAACAAAATATGGAAAACAATACATGAATAAATAAGAAGTTCATCAAAGACAAAAATCATAAAATAGAATCAAATGAATTCTGGAGCAGAAAACTACAATAAATGCAATGAAAATGCGATAGACAGCATTGACATCAGATTTGATCAAGCAGTGGAGAGAACCAGAAACCACATAGACATGTCATTTGAAATAACCCAGTCAGAGGAGAAAAAATAATAAATGTGTATAGAAAGCTTCTGGGACTTATGGGAAATGACCAAGAAAATCAATACATGCATTATGGGAGTCCCAGAAAAAAATAAGAGGCAGAAAGATTATTTAAAAGAATAATGATCAAAAATTTCCTAAATCTCGAAGGAAAAAATTGGCATCCAGATTCCAGAAGCCCACAAGATCCCAAAAGGTTGAACATAAGGAGGCACAGTATACTGCAATTAAATTGTCAAAAGTTAAAGATAATATTGCTGGCCAAGAGAAAGATGGATGATGTATTCAAAGTTATGAATAAGCACTGCCTAATAAGCATTATATCTGACAAAACTATACTAGACCAAAAATAATAGGGAAAAAAACCTGAGGGAGTTTGTCAACACTAGACTTAAGTACCTGAAATGTTTAAGAGAGGTCTTTAAACTGAAATAATAACCAGCTAACTAGCAATACACGAGGATAGGAAAGAAAGCATAAACTCACCAATAAAGGTATAGACAAATACAAAATCATATGCCACAACTATGGTACTATAGAAATGACTTTTTAACACTAATAAAAACTAACACATAAAAATGAGTTGATGGATACGCAATAAAAATAGAAGCAAACCCTGATTACAAGCATACAACATGAATGTGTGGGAATAAAGCCCAGTTTTACTTCTAGGTACTTTCACCATTAGCAACTTTTCTGTAAATATCTTTGTTGTGTTGTTGCTTATGCCACATGACCAATTGGCTGAGAGGTAATTTTGCCATTAAAGAGAGAAAATCATGATAAATAAAAGAGAGTCATTTAAAAAGACACAGTGAAATATGGATAAATGCATAACAAACTGAAAAAGGCTGTTTAAAATGTCAGTAGATTCCTAAACACTTGTATTTATTCTATGGAAAATGTGGGTTCAACTAACCCTGCAGCCTCAAAGAGAGCCCTGGTCTCTCTTTCTGTCCCCAGTGCAGGGCGTTCCTAATAAGAAATTAATTTTGGGGGCAAATCATTATCATCTGGAAGAAATGATAATTATTTTAAGACCAGTACCACCATGTCTACTGTCATTAATACTAAAAGTTACTACAAGAACATTATCAATGGAGAAATGAAACCAAACAAACAAAGTCTATCAACCAGTTAGTTTATCTTTTTTGTGGCAAAATTACTTACAGACAATTAGTTATGCAGTAAAAATATTTGTGAAAATAATGTTTATGGGAAAGATGTTATGGTGAAAATGAGATATGAGAGTTTTTGTATGTCACAGAAGTTGTTATCAAATTAAAATATACGGTTATAACTACAAGCTAATTTATGCAAACCTCAAACTAATCTCTTCTCTAAAAATAACTACCTGTACATTTTAATGCTCATATTAAGGATCACCCAGTGGCCAGAATGTCCTGGAATTCCTGGTAGGTCTAATATCACAAGAAGTCTTATAAGATATAGGCAGTAGTGTGTACACACACACACACACACACACACACACGATGATAGAAGCTGAGAGACAAAGAGAGAACATATAAGGATGGAAGCAGAGGTCAGAAAGTGAATATACTATGACACCTAAACAAAACACACATAGACTACACTGAAGATTAAAAGGAAATATCAAAACAAATCATTACTGAAAACCATCCAATAATAAAGACAACGAAAGAGAAGGAAAACAACTGTAAAACAAAGAGCAAACAATCAACTGTATGGCAATAGTAAGTCCTAAGCTGTCAATAGTTACTTGAAATGTAAATTTTATGGTTTGCAATGGGTTGCATGTTCTACTTTGTTTCAGAGAATAAGAGTTTCTTTCTCTCTTTTACAGTGAAACACCATAGCCCTCAGCCTGATAGTCTGTGCTTGCCCATTGATAATTCTGCCACTAACCTCTAACCATTACATGGTTTAGTGTGTCACAACTACACTATTCTGTTTTTGACCAAATATTTATTTACTTTCTGTTATAATCTTTTGATAACACTTTACATGGAAAATGTTCTCAAAATAATTTTCTAAACAGTCTCTGCATTTCTCTCCCTCTCTGGAACATGCTTGACTCAAGCTTCTTATACAATACAGCCACACAAACTCAAATGTCCTTTTCAAGGATTGAATGCCTCTGGTCCCAGTTAGCTCTTGCTGTGTAGAAAATCACTTGCGAATTTAGTGTTGGATTTATTTTTTAAATCCAATTATTTATATTATTTTTTATTAACTCCACCTTTTGGAGTTCAGCTATGTGATCTGGGCTGAGCCATGCAGTTCTTCTGTAGGTCTTTTCTTGCCCTTGTGTGTGCAGTCAAGGGTGGATGACCTGGATCTATGAGAGACTCAATCGCATGTCTGCTGAGTCACAGGCCTCTGGCATGAATGCTGTGGTTTGTTCCCATGTATCTTCTACTGCGGAATAATGGGCCTGGTCACAGCACACAAGAGGACAAGAGAAGAACCAGCAAGGTCTGAGATTTTGCTGCTAAAAACTAATTATATTGACAGCCTAGATGCCAGGGTTTGGGAAGAAGCGTCCATCTCTTGAGGAAAGGTGGCTCTTCGTAATTTAACACAACTTTACGTGACTAAACCTCTTCCTTCATCAGAGAGCACGACTTGACACTGTTAACCTGTATACCCTCCATTTTCTTATTTTAAAAAGTTTATTGAAGTATACATGAAGTATAATAAATTGCATGTACTTAACACACCACACTTGCATAAGCATTGACACTCACGTAGACCCTCAACCATCATCACTATTGGTATAATGAATACACCTTAATATTCACTCCCTAAGCTTTCCTTGTGCCTTGAAAGTCTCTTTCTACTGCTCTTCCCTGCCTCTCTTCCCCAGCAAACATTCATCTAATTCCTGTCACTATGGATTAATTTGCATTTTCTAGAATTTAATATACATGAAATCATACAATATAAACTTCTCTTGTTTATCTGGCTTCTTTCACCCAGTAGAAATGTTTTTGAGATTTATCCATGCTTCTATATCAATAGTTCTATTTTTATTATTTGTTACTGTAGTATTTTATTGTGTAGATAAACCAGAAATTGCTTATTTATTCACCTTGATAGAATTTAACTTCTTTCTCACTTTGGGTTTTTGCAAATAATTTGAGATGAGCAATGAGCCCCTCTAGCTGTGCATCTGCACAACCCCAGCCTGTCTTGCATCAACAGCATCTACTGCTGTGCTGCAGTGTGGAAATGCTAGAACCACAGCGAAGCCAGTCAACAGCCAAGTTCTCCACAGTAACTTGTGAGCTCAGCTCTGTGTCCTGTAATGACCTGCACTATTATACTCACCTGCAGCTATTACTTCTAGCTATGCGACTACGTGTACCCTGCCCAAATCTCTTCACTGACCTCCTATGCCATGCAGAAGACCCATGGGAGAACCATTCAGCCACAAGACTGTACATTAACTGGGGAGCTGCCACAGCTGTCAATGCACCTGCTTCAGCCCAGGACTTGCTGTTGGCTCTGCCCTCCACCACTATGTAAGTGCCTGCAACTACCACTACCCAGGCCCCTGGAGCGGGGCCTTGCAGCTGAGTGTGAGCATTCCACTGGCTCTGGCCTGTATTGCTGCCTGAACTTGGTTCTAGCTCCTGTGTAAGGGGGTTGGGTTCAGTCAAGAGAAACCATAAAGGCACTATTTTCTTCACATATCCATTTGTTCCCCATTAATTTCATTTGAGGTTCTGTGTGAGAAAGTATTAATAAAGATATTTACCATTTAGGAGAAAAATTTATTGAGGCCTATGTCTTTGTAGAAAGTATTAACCTCATATATTTAAGAGGAAAGAAGAACTAATTAGGAAGCAGTGAGTATCTGTTAAGGTCCCAAGTGTCTGTGAAAAGTCCTCAGTTCCTATAACTGCAATTATTTTAGTACACCAAAGAAGCTGCTGGATCTGCATAGGGTTTAAGGCAGATAGTGTCAACTAGGACAAGAAAGTGGAATTGTCAATCTGAATAAATATTTCCTTCCAAAAATTCAGAGGTGATGGCAGGGAAGAAGCAGTCTCTTTGTATCTTCAGAGCCCTGTCACATTTTATCTTTGGGAAGTTTAGATACAATGGAAGTAGTTTGTCATTGTTTAGTTTTGAATATTGAGCAGTCCCTTTTCCTATGTTCACTTTTTGTTTGTTGCTTTGTTTTTTAAAAATTATTGACAAATAATTTTGGATTTTGGATAACTTTACAACTGACATTTGTCTAAAATGCAGCTGTAGATTCATGATATGATTTACTTTCTTTTTTCTAGCTTCATTGAAAGTTTGGGCTAGATAATCAGCATGGGCACATTGAGCAGTGGGAAGACTTCACTGTCACTTTTAGTTCTTTTAGTTAGAGCAGACAGTTAATGGTCTAATCCATTAGGAAAAACTGGATTTAAGGCCAGTTTCGTCTCAGCATAACATCAATAGGTGAGCCAGAATTTTCCCGAAAGACAGAGTAGAGCTGAATGCAGTATTAATAAATGGATTTTTTTTGAAGTCTTTTACGTTCTTGAATCTGAGAGTACTCTATGGTTTTTAGAAAAAATCTCAAAAAGTGGAGGCCACTGCCATTCAGCAATACAGATGGTCAATTTCAAGCTAAGACCAGATCTTTAAATAAGCTTCCTAGAGTAGCTTCAGGATCTTGATAGTCTGAAAGCTGCACCAGTGTTAATCTCCTTGGGACCCCATCAACATGTGAACTAGCTGATATGAAGCAGGTAATATGGACTATAGGAATGTATGGTGACATTAAATCTCTCACTGAAATAGGGAAAAATCATTATGTGGATATGGAAAGATCTTAGCTATAGCTTTTGATATTGTCTGATATGAGGGGAAACAAGATATACCAGATATTTTTTTCAGGGGTACTATTGAGCTTAAGCCTGACCCTTAGCTGAACCCCAAATCTAATTTTAATTCTGACACTATCTCTAAATCAAACCCTAAACAAAACCCTAAACACAACCCTAACTTTATACCTGACTCTACCTTATCCATAACTCTAACACTTTTTTAAAACCAAACCCTGTCCTGAAAGCTATTTCTAATTATGAGCTTAACTTTCACTCTAAACCTAACTCCAAATCCTAAGCCTAAATCTAAAACTGACACAAAACCTAAACCTGATACTGGCTTTTATCTTAACAATAAATATTAATCCATATTTGAAACCGAAACTATAATCCAAGGTAACTCAAACACTAATCTAATCACAAACTCAAGTCGAAACCTAACCCTCACCTAACCCTAATGATAACCTTAACACTAAACTCAAAACGTAATGCCAGTCCACACTTTAAAACTGAAACTCAACCTGGCACAAATTTAAAATTCAAAGCAAATCTCAAAACTAAATTTAAGCCTAATCATAATTCTAACCCTAATGACAACCAGGACCAAATGGTAAACCTATCGTGATACCTAACCATGATTTGGTATCAAAAACCAATCCTAACCTGAAATCTAACACTAATCATAAACTCAACACTGACTCTAACGTAATCCTCAACCCTGATCTGAGTAAAAACTTAGCTTTAAAACTAAATGTAAGTCTTAACCTAATACAAACTCTACCTCTTACCCTAACCCTAAGTCTAACCTTACTGCATACCAAACACTAAACAAAAAGCTGATGCTAAATATAATCTTAATGGAAGGACAAGTTCTATTCCAATCCTAAATCAAACTCTAACACTATCTCAATTTTTTTGATACTAATTTCTGCCCTGTCAAAATATGTACCTCCGTCTGAAACTCTATTGGACCAAGCTCAAGTGGACAGGACCTCAATTAGCTTCAAAGGCCGGGAAATTTTTATGTGAATTCTGCCCTGACCTATGTAGGCCAGCAAGCATGAGCTTCCAGCTTTCCAGATGTTACAGGCTGTACACCCCTTAACTGCCATGGGAATGTAACTCATGCACTTACTATCTAGTGTGTTTTTGAGTTTTTTCTCACTCATTTTATTTATTTAATTTATAGTTTATTTGTGCTATCATATAGTTTATTGTAACAAGGTATAAAATACATAATTTTTTAGATTGACATTGATGTACTTTATTATGTGCTCACTACACTAAGTCTAGTAATCATCTATTTTTGTGCAAACTATCACAATAACTGACTGTTCCTCTCACCTTTTTCACTCATTTTACTCACCCATGGCCAGCAAAATATTCTTAGAATACTGTTGAGAAAATCACCTGAAACACTCCTTCAATCATGTAGACATTGATACACATAGCGCACACTGGATGCACACATACCAATTTGTGATGAGCATAGGCAGACACAATACTTTTATATCATAAAATTAATCACACCCAGACCATTATAGGCTCTTGTAAGGCTGTATCTAAAAATATGTTTAAAATTGGACACCCATTTATTCACAATCACAATAAAATTAATCACACCCAGACCATTATAGGCTCTTGTAAGGCTGTATCTAAAAATATGTTTAAAATTGGACACCCATTTATTCACAATCACAATAAATTTATATATTTTTTAAGAAACTGAAAGAAGCACAAGAGAACTTATAGAAAATGAAAGGGTCTATATTCTTTTTTAAAAAATAATTTACTTTTTTATGGTGACATTGGTTAATGAAAACCAATAAGTTTCAGCTGTATATTTTAACAGTAAGCTATATTTACATTGTGTGTTCACCACCCATAGTTAGATTTCTTTCTGTCATCACATAATTGACCTTTTACTCCATCTACCTAACCCTTCTTGCCACTGTGAATAGTGTTGCTATGAACATTGGCGTGCAAATATTTTTTCAGATATGGGTTTTCAAGTCTTTGGAGTAAATTCTCAGTAGAGGGATTGCTAAATCATATGGTAGATCAATTCTTAGTTTTTTGAGGAACTTCCATACTGTTTTCCATAGTGGCTGTACCAATTTGCAGTCCCATCAGCAGTGTATGAGTGTTGCTTTTTCTCTGCATCCTCTCCAACATTTGTTATTACTTGTCCTGTTGATTATAGCTATTGTAACAGTTGTGAGATGGTATTTGCATTTCCTTAATAGGTAGCGATGCTGAGCATCTTTTCATATTATTTTTGGCCATTTGTATGTCCTCTAGGGAGAAGTGTCTGTTCAGGTCCTTTTCCCATTTTTTGATTGGATGATTTGTTTTTTATGTTGTTATTAAGTCTTATGAGTTCTTTGTATATTTTGGATATTAGGCCCTTATCAGAGGCGTTGCTTGCAATATATTTTCCCATTCAGATGGTTGTCTCTTTACCTTGTTGATGATTTCTTTTGCTGAGCAGCAGCTTTTTAGTTTGATGTAGTCCCATTCATTCATTTTAGCTTTTACTTCCCTTGCTTTCAAGGTAAAACGCATAAAATTCTCTTTAAGTCCAAGGTCCTTGAGTTTAGTTCCTATGTTATCTTCTATGCATTTTATTGTTTCAGGTCTTATATTCAGGTCCTTAATCTATTTTGAGTTAATTTTGGTGTGTGGTGATAGATTTGCTAGTTTCATTCTTTTGTAAGTGGATTTCCGGTTTTCCCAGCATCATTTATTGAAGAGGCTTTCCTTTCTCCACTGCATATTTTTGGCTTCTTTGTCAAAAATTATTTACCCATATAAATATTTATATGGACTCTCAATTCTGTTCCACTGGTCAATGTGTCTGTTTTGCTGTCAATACTATGCTATTTTGATTACTGTTGCTTTGTAGTATAATTTGAGATAGGGCAGAGTGATGCCTCCAGACTCATTCTTTTTTCTCAGGATGGCCTTGGCAATTTTGGGTCTTTTGTGCTTCCATACAAGTCTGATGCTTTTTGTTCTATTTCTTTAAAAAGTGCTGATGGGATTTTAGTGGGGATTGCATTGAATCTGTGCAATGCTTTAGGTAATATAATCATTTTAACTATGTTGATTGTTCCTATCCAAGAACCCTCCAATTCAAAATGGAATATCTTTCCATTTCTTTGTATCTTCTTCGATTTCTTTTAATAGGACCTTGTAGTTTTCATTATGTAGGTCTTTCACATGTTTCGTTAAATTTATTCCTAGGTATTTTATTATTTTTGTTGCAATTGCAAAAGGAATTATTTTTCTTCTTCTTTTTCTGATACCTCATTATTAGAGTATAGGAATGCTATGGATTTTTGAACATTTGATTTTGTATCCAGAAACTTTACTGTATTTGCTTATTGTTTCTAGTCATGTTCTTGTAGAGTCTTTAGGGTTTTCTATGTCATCCATAAGTAGTGACAGCTTGACTTCTTTGTTTCCTATTTGGATATTTTTTATATCTTTCTCTTGTCTGACTGCACTCGCTAGGACCTCCAATGTCATATTGAATAACAGTGGCAATAATGGACAGCCTTGTTTTGTTCCTAATCTTAGAGGGAAAGTTTTTAGTTTTTCACCATTTAGTATAATGTTGGCTGAGGGTTAGTCATATATGGCCTTTCTTATGTTAAGGTACTTTCCTTCTATATCAATTTTGTGAAGTGTTTTGATGATAAATGGATGCTGTATCTTGTTGAAAGCTTTTTCTACATCTATCGATATAATCATATGATTCTTATTTTTTAATTTGCTTATGTGGTGTATCACATTAACCGATTTGTGTATGTTGAACCATTCCTGTGCCCCTGGGATGAAGCCCATTTGATCATGGTGTATAATCTTTTAAATATGTTACTGTATTTGGCTTGCTAGTATCTTATTTAGGAATTTTGAATCTGTGTTTATTAGAGATATTCGTCTGTAGTTTTTGTGTGTGTATGTGTGCGTTATCCTTTCTAGGTTTTGGTATCAGAGTAATATTGGCTTCACAAAATGAGTTGGGAAGTATTACCTCCTCTTCATTTTTTTGGAATAGTTTGAGGAAAATAGGCCTTAAACCTACTTTGAATGTTTGGTAGAATTCACTGGTGAAGCCATCTGTCCTGGACTTTTACTTTTTGCTAAGTTTTTGATGATTGTTTCCATTTCCATACTGCTGATCTTTCTATTTAGATTTTTCAGATCTTCTTGATTCAGTCTAGGAAGATTATATTCTTCTAAGTACTGATCCATTTCTTCTGGTTATTAAATTTGGTGTTATATACTTTTTTCATAGTATTCTTGCCTAATCCTTTAGATTTCTGTGATGTCAGTTGTAATTTTTCCTCAGCCTTATTCACTGTCAGTGTTAGCAACAGTTTTGGTAGAGTTTGCTCAGATTCCCCTGGGGCTCTGTGTTTTTCGGTGTTGAAGGATATAGAGGGAGTGGCCCTCTGGGTTGTGGAATGGGGGCTGTGACTGAGCTTTACGTTTTGTCATGGTGGCTAGTAATAATCGGCTTGCTTCTTTGCCATCCCACTTCTCTGCTTCCTATCCTGGTCCATGGGCACTGTCACTGTGTGGAGCTCACAGCTCTCTCAGACAGGGCTATTCAAGGAACTCGTCATAACTTCTGCCCTCCTCTTCTGCCACAGGGAGTTCTGCAAAGGCTGAGTGTTTGTTTCTTCCAGTCTATTGCCTGACTCCCGACATTTTGACTCGTGGTAGCTCTTATTCACAGATACCTCACCCAGAGGTGCTTGTTTGTTGTTTGGGCATTTTTTGTTGAGTTTTAGATGTTAACTTATTGTTTCAAAGAGAGAGAAATCTGGGGTCATCTCTCACTCTACTATGTTTCTGATGTTATTCATTGTTCAGTTTTAAGATGGATTTAGGGTTAGAGTCTAAATCAAAGCTAGTCTTGTGCTTAAGATTTTTGTTTATACTAGATTTGGGGTTAGGCTTAAGGAAGATAGTAGTTTTGAGGTGAAGTTAAATGTCAGGTTAGGATTTGGGACAGAGTTATAGTAAGGGTTAGTGTAAGATTGATTTGAGTTGATGGCTAGGTTTAGTGTTAGAATAGGGTTAGAATTATCTTTCAAGTGAGGGTTGGGGTTACAAAAGGATTATGGTTTGTTTAGGGTTAAGGTAAGAGTTACATTTCATGATTAGTATTGGGGTTAATATCAAGTTCTGTTTAGTGTTAGAGTTAGGTTCAGGATTGGCTATAGAAGTAGCTAGGAGCTTAGGATTTATTTTAAATTAATGTTAAGATTAATTTTAGGACTAGAGCTAAGTTGATGTTTAGGGGTAGCTTGTAGATTAGAATTTAGGGATGAAGTTAAGGTTGAAGTAAGCTCAGAGATCAGTGTTAATGTTAAAATATCAGTTAGTACATGTGTTAGGGTAATGTTTGGTGTTAGGGTTCAGTTCAAAATTATGATTAAGGTTGCACTGAGTTTAGCATTAGGATTAGGTTTAAGGTTAGGTTAAAGTTAGGGATGATTTATGACTATGGTTAAAATTGGGGTTAGAATTAATGACAGCTTTGAGGTTAGGGGTTGGTTTTTAATGAGGATTTGGTTTAGAATAAGGCATAAGTTTATAAAGAGGGTTTATAATCTAATGAGGGCTCAGTTCAGCCTGTGAGTTAGTTTTGTAGTAAGGGTTAGGATTAAGGTTAGGGTTCAAATGACGATTAGTTTAGTTTTAGGGTTAGATTTAGGGTAAGCTTTGATGGCAGGGGTTGGGTTTAAATTAGAGATTACATTATGGTTTAGAATAGAGAAATCTATGGGGAATATTGGGGTTACATTCAAGTTAAGTTTGAAGTTTGACTTAAGGTTATAGTTAAGATAAGTGTGAGGCTTGACTTTTTGATTAGGTTAAGGAGAAAGTTGGGATTTCAGTTAGATTTAAGTTTAAGTTTTGAATTTCCAATAAGTTTAGGGTAATATTTAGATTCAAGCTTAGGTAGGTTTATATTTTCATAAGAGTTCTGGGTAGAATAAAAGTTAGGTTTATGGGAAGGACTAGGGTTGCTTTAAGGTTAGAGTTAGGTTTAGGTTTAGGTTTTCAGTTAAGATTAGGCATAAAGTTTGGGTTAGATTTAGGGTTTGGCTTATTGTTAGGGTTATAGTATGGTTAAGTTTTGCATTAAGGTTAGATTTAGAGTTAACCTTAAGGATTAGGTTAATTCTTAAGGTTGAGCATAACATTATAATTTCGGTTAGCGTTAGCTTTGAGCTTAGCCTTTAGGTTAAAAATAGGTTTAGCTTTTAGTTAGTGTTGGGTTTGGTCATTGAGTAGAGGTGTGGATACAATTAAAATGATAGGTTAGGGTCAGTTATTGAGTTAGGGTAGGTTTACAATTAGGGTTAGAGTTAGCTTTGAGATTAGAGTTTAATGTAGATTAACATAGAGTTAGCATTGCAGTTACCTTTGAGTTGATGGTTTGGGTTGCATTTGTGTTAAGGTTAGGGTTGCATAAATAATAGGTTAGGTTAGTTTTAGAGTTATGGTTGGCTTGGATCTTGTGTGAAAATGAGGGCTAGCAATTTGGATAGTGATTGCTTTGCATTTAGAGTTTTCATTTGATTTGTGTTAGACTAAGGGCTGGGCTGAAGTTTAGCATAAGTTTCACAGTTAGGTTAAGGTTTTTGAATTAGAGTTAATGTGGTGATAATGTAGTCATCAAAGTCTTACACATTGTAGAGCATGTAATAAAGGGGTGCCACTCTTGTTATTAGTTTATACCAAATGGGATAGTTGCCAAGTGCAATCAGCAGATGTTCATTAGGTGAATGGAACTGAAATCATTTTGTAGGTATGTACTATTGTGTTGAAGCATGATCTGTAATATCTATGTTACCAGCAAGTGACTTCTATACTGTGCATCACATTTATCTGTCAGGGAATAACAATTAATCATGTTCACTGATTTTACCACACTTTCAAAAATATGTTTTCAACAAAGTCTTAGCACATTGTGCTCAGAACAGCGCTACAACAGGGAATGGAAATCACACTTTTCTGTAACACGTATAATAAAAGGTTTTACTCTAGCGTATGAAGGATTCTTTTGCAAGTTTGAACTCAAACTCAATGATCACATGTAGCAAAGTTGATCATGAGATTTGTTATCAGTTCCTTTGAAACAGGATAGGTTGAACATCTAAAAACTCTCTTAACCCCAATCCTGACCTAACCTCATTCCAAGTACTTAAATCAATTCAAATCATACCCAATCCTTACACATACCATTAATCCTTACATTAATTAAAACCTTAAACTTAAGTCGAATTTCAACCCTAATTGGAAACCTAATAGTAACGTCAACTCAAACCTAACTCTAAAAATAGAGAAAACCATGATGATTATTCTGGCCTCACCTCTAACCCTAAACATGATTTTGACACTTATTGTTAAACTCACCATAAAATATAACCTTAACCCAAATCTTCTACCTAACATTATACCAAACACTAATGTCAACTATAGCCATAGCTCTTACCCTAAACTTAACTGTAGTCCTAACTTTAAAACTAAGCTCCATGTTAATTCTAACCTCTACACAAACCGTCTCATAAAGTGATCCCAACATTTGTCCTGATATCAGTACAAATCATAAAGCTAAACATGACCCTACTTTACATCCTAACCCTTCTCCAATCCTCACCTTAACAAGAATAACCTTAAAACTGAGTCTAATTCTTATCCTAATCCTAAACTTACCTTTAGGCATGACAGCATGCATTTGAGTTTCCTTCAAAGAAAAACCATGCTGTATATGGTGTGCTCAGGTTAATCTCTTTATTACATGCATTACAATATTTTTATTACATGCATTACAGGTTAGTGGGACAGTTTGAAACTGAGTTTCAGTGCTCAGCTTCTGTGCTAGTACCTTGTCAAAAACATTTAAAACACATCGGACCCAGGCCACGTGCATTGAGAATATATTTAGTTTCTATGCACTGAAGGACCAAATTGATGATCATAACTTGCAAGTAACTGGTAAATCTTATTCAAACATTGACTACTGAAAGGGTTTCAATTGTCTTCACCAAATAAACACATTGATGAATGCAATGTACTGGTATCCTATCTCATACAAATTCAGTACAGGTAAGATTCCACCCCATACTACCCACCTTACATGATGTGTAAAATTTCAAAGAGCAAAAGACACTGGTTTCAAGAATGTTTGAAAATAGCCTCTTAGAGTGCTATTGAGTACAAGTTATGTCATAAACTTAGCTGTAGGCATAACAAGATGTTTTTAAGTTACATTTTAAGAAAGAATCCTGCTGAATACAGTGTACTTGAGTCAGTTACTTAACTTTGGGAATTTTGGGTAAGTATGGTATAAATTTTTTTATTAAGCACTTTGTAGAAGGCAGATTTGGTGCTCACACAGTGTGTTAGTTCTTGGCCTAAAATCTCTTTTGGAAACGTCGGTCACAGTTCACATGCATTAGCAAACACAGTATTCATTCATGATGTGTCAAAGTTGGGGACAGAGTTTACAAGTGACAGAGTTTATAAGCAACGTATTCTAAACAAAATACTTCTGATCATGTTTAAAACACTACTACACACCAGACAGATTGTGTTTTAGTTTTATTCACTGAAGGAACATTGCTCCTGAGACAAGTGTTCCGCTTGGAACAAATTTACGATAAGAACCCAGTTTCAACTAATCGCTTTAAACAGTGTGTGTGAGTTTTAAAAGTGGAAGGCCACAGAACTAAAAAGCATTTTCAACAAGGCTCTTTAAATGATACTGAAAAGGGTGCATGCCATAAAATTCACTGCATGTGGGACAGAATGTGTTTGACTTCCATTCTCACAAAAACTCTGTTGATTAGAGTGTGCTCACGCCAACTTCTCTACTACCTGCATGCCAGAGAAGTGTTTTCTCCAAACTCTAGGAACTGTTGTGAACACGTTGGATGCTTACAGAGTATGCTAGTAGTTTCCCAAAAACATATTTCACTTAAAACTCAGTTACAGACCACTTGTATTAGTAGAGGTGCTTAGATTTCATTCACTGAAAGAAAAAGTTAAGGAACAGAGTTTGCAAGCAAATTGTTAAAAACATAAAGATGACACATAGTGTTGGGAAACAGTAATAGGCATAAGGAAGAGTTTTATTTTGCTCTACCAAAGTAACACTCTGCTGAAGACAATTTGCAAGTTTCCTGCTTGATACTCACTGAGTACAAGGAAGGTCCACCCCTTTCTAGACACTTCACACAATGTGTAAGAGTTTGACGACTAGAATACTATGGCTCTAGAGAGTATTTACAATGCTCTGGAAAAGTACTGCTAAGGAAACATGCACAAGAGAATGTTGAATTTCCATTCAAAGAAAAAATCATGCTGAATATATTGTGCTCAAATCAACCTTTGATAATGCACTTCACAGACAGGAGTGATACCCATATTCTGAATTGTACTGTTCTAAACACACTTTAGATGACATCATAGTCTGCTAGTCACTTGCGGAAAGATTTTTTGACAAGCTAGGAGAAATCCTTTCTGTCTTCCCAAGCATGAGTGAATTTGTTTTGTATCCACCATGAAGAGTCAAATTCAAAGAGCTCAGTTTGTAGGCAACTTGTTAGAAACAGCAAATTGAAAACAAGTTTAAAAACTTGCATTACAGAATGTTCCTTTCCCATTCAGTTTATATTGTGCTTAATGTAGTTTGGACGTATCCCATTTAATCCAAGTTATATCCAGCACTTTGCTTCCTGGTCTCTACATTAAATTGAAGTCTGAGGATTAAAAAAAAACCCCACTGATCAAAAGTGTTTCAAGCTAGCCTGTTAGAGAGCTACCAATAAGAAGTCCTGTCACAAAATCACCATCATGCATGAGCACTATTGAATTCAGTCTTGCATTTCACAGTATGTTAGGACTTTATCAGAAACATGTTTAAACACATTGGTCACAGGGTGAATGTATGACTCTATGCTTTTAATTTCCTCATCTTTTGAAAAACTCGGGAGCCAGAAGAGGGACAGGATAATCCATTCTGGAACAGGGGAGCAAGAAATAGAGAAAGGAAAAGCAAGCTGTGACACTGCTGACAGAGGGATACTCTGGCCCCTTTCTCAATAGCTTTCACAAGGTTCACCCTTGGAGAACAATGAACAACCTTGTTTAGAACAAAGGATACTAGGAAGCCACTGGTTCTGTTGGCCTCAGGCTAAAGGAGGTCTCTTAGGACCCAGACTGATGCCCACTTTTTCATATTCCTGCCCTGTCCAGGTGATTCCCTCTTTCTGAAACTCTATCTTTACTGCTCCCCAGAAACAATCCAGATTCCTTAAGGGACAGTATGGGATATGAGGCATTCTCTGAGGTAAACCCAATGAAATGGAACATCGGGTCAATTCTTTTTCGACATCTAATGGAGAAGTGAGGTGGGGTATTGAAAAAGTTGCCAGAGAATCAGCTGGTGGCTGCTGGGTACTGCAAAGTCTCTGGGCCCACTGCTGACTTGTCTGGAATTCTCAAAAATTAAGGCTGGTCACTGGAAATGTGGGTCACCTTGCATACCCTTCTTCATGGTCACCAGATTTTCCATACGTGAAGCAAGAAAGGAAAGGATGAGGTCCAAGGTATCCTTCAAGCAAATGAAAGGTTCTCCACTCACTAACAAGGAAAACATCAGAGACGCCACAGCTTGGCTCCCTCCTCAGCCATCTGGAACCTGGATTGAGCTGTGGCCTCAGGTGGACGGGGCCTCCCTTGGCCCCTGATACTGGGTGTATCAACTACTTTCTCAGGACAGTAGGCTCTGGTCCTGACCTAGATGCTGGGCTGAGCAGGCTGCAGGCCATCCGCTGGTTGTAGGGAGACTGCACATGAAGCTCAGTCCCAATGGGTATGTGCTTGGATATGTGGCTTTGCAGGGATCTTATTGGGTGGATTTCCTTCCCTTACTTTGACTCTTTTGAAATTAGAATTCTTGATTGAAACACAGATAGATTCCAAGGTGATATTGGTTTCAGGGCTATGCTGCCCAACTCCAACAGTTTCATACAAAGTGTTCATCGCTAGGGGTCCAGTGATCATCTGTCACCCAGAAAATGATTATAATGTGACTGAGAGGGTTCTCCTCATTTTGGACACCTGGCCTTCATGCCCAGGCCCAACCAAATGTTGACAGATGTCTCTGGGGAACATAGTTGACATATTCGCTCACTCTACCAGACATTGATACCCCCAAAAGCCACTTGAGACACACATGTTGCTTTGCATTCCCACAAAAGTTTATGCATGATGCACCCACATTATTAAACACAAGTGAAACCGTATGCCGACACTCATAGAAATGTTCACCCAGGCACACACATGATGGCACTCACATATTTCCACCTGCCTGGATATCACACAACCATGTCTCTGTCTCACACATACACACACTCACACACATACATACCCAGATACACACAGACACAGACACACACACAGTCCATACACACACTCACACACAGAAAAACACTGTAAACTCTCAGCCAGAAATCTATTTCAAATCTATTTCAGCCAGCTAGAAAAATGAAGTAAGTTGTGCCTGTGCTTGTTTGATACAAACACATCAAGAAGGTTTTCCAGCTGGGCTCTCAAGGCCTCCAGAGGTCTTTCTTATTCGCACTCCGCAAGCCTGGGCCAGCTCAGTCTCCTTAGCCCTCTGACTCCTGGGCCTCAGGAGGAAAAGGACTGTGCCTGGCAGTGTGGCTGGTGCAGGGGATGTGGGGTCTCACTTTATGAGGTGCTGGCCAGACCTAATAAAATATGACCTAATCTTCAGCCACCAGGACCCAGTCCCTGGGTGCACCAGCCTGGCTGGGCAGTGGGCTTGACAGTAGCCAAGTCTCAGGAGCTGTGCGCTTGCTGCTGGTCCACTGCCCTGCTGTGGACAAACACTGTCCAGGGTGAAGGTGAAGGAGGGGGAAAATGGGCCACTTTGTTGGATCAGGTAGGTGAGGATCATGGCTGTGGAGAGGGGGTAAGGACAATGGTCAAATGGGAGTGAAAGGGTGGTACACTTGGCAGCAAGGGAGTATGGAAACATGGAGGAGGCTGGGAATGGGCTACCTGGAGGGCTGAAGAGGGTGGAAGGGTCCTGGGAGTGAACTTGAAAATTAAGAGTGGAAGGAAAATGAAATGGGGTGTCTGGAAAAAGAGTTGAGCTGCTGTGTCATGGCAAGACACAATGGAGGAAAGAAGGAGGAGAGAGCCTCATGCCTAGCCCTAATCAATGCAATGGGCAACAGCTGTGTTTAATTGACAACTCATCTTGCCTACAAGGAGCATTGATTGGGCAACTCACCTGTGCCAATCGCGGTGCCCAGAGAAGCTGAGCCCTTGTTCAGTCTCTACTTCCTGCTCAAAGTTCCCCTGCAGGGTTTCCAAGTGCTCTGGCCCTGGTTCTCAGAAGAGCCAAATGAGGGCAGAGAAAGAGACAGAGAAGAAGCTCTAGGAGGGAGTGGGAAGCAAGAAAAAGTGGCTTATGTCCACTTCCCAATCTTTCAGAAGGCCTCGGGTGAGAGCATGAATATTGGTGACCTGGACTCTGAAGGCAGGGGTGAGAATGGCAGCACACTATTCCACAGACCGTTAGGGGTTTACGCAGGTGCTGATTCTCCAGGTGGGTGCAGGTTGGTGTCTTCCAGACCTCTGAATTCCAGATCTTTTCCAGGACTGGCGCCAAAGCTCTTCCACATAACAAGGCCAGCTCTTGTCCTGGGCCTTCTCTGAGATGTGCTTACTTTATCCCTACTGCCATGCTGATGGTGGGTGGTGATGACAGCCTCAATCAGGCTGTGGGCAGTGGCCTCATTTCATTGTGAGTGTGCCATTTGTGTGTCCTGAACTGAAAACGGAGATTATAACTGCCGCATCTAGCTGGGGCTCTATCAATAGCAGATCACTTCCAGAGCGGCCTTGAGGTGTGTCCCACTACTTTCTCCCCAGCCTCAGCCCAGGGTAGACCAGAGGGACCAGGTTTCCACTCTCCATAGGTTTCAGTGCTCCTGAGACCTCAGGAAAACCAAGGCTCAGGATGCCTGGCCTGTCCTCTACCAGGGGGTCAACAATTAGCTGCTGGCCTGCTGGGATGCCAGCCTCCACTGCCTTGTATTGACCTCTTTGGCCTCCTTAATCATGGTCGCATCTGCATTCTATTTGCCCGAATGCTATGAGCTGTTCCTTTTGTGTCAGTGGCCAGTCCAGCCCCCCATGTTTAGCCTGGAGAAGAAAGGTCACTAGACAGTGCTGGAAATTTTGGAGCTGTGTTTTGCCTGGAACTCATCACTCTGCCACTTAGGAGCTCCTAAACTCACCCATTCATTTTGTGACTGGCCCTTTCTAGTATTCCCCCTCCTCGTCAAGGGAATGGATTTATTTCAGGCCACAAGATACAGGGCCCTTATGATTTTGCACCCATGTGGATCAGAAAAGGAGAGCAAGATACCAACAAGCAAGCAAGCAAACAAGCAAACAAACACCAGCTCTGACCTCAGACATGAGACCAGTGTAGGTCGGAGACTAAAGGCAGTATTGGGAGAACGACATGTGTGTAAAGGGGCTCAGGTGACACACCAAGCAGCATATGCTGAGCACCCAATGTAGGTGACCGTTGTGGGAGTAGAAGGCAGTGCCCCTGAGACATGGGTGAAATTGTTATACCATGTATCCTTGCTAGGTTTCACTGTGTCACATGAACAGACCGCGGCTGGTTTGGAGGCATCAAACCATAGTCTGGTATTCTCATGATGACAGATTTCTGGACACATGGGAATGTTGTTTGATTAAGATGGGATCATTTTCCATCCTGTCACAGAGCTGCTGAGCAAAGACTATTGGAGTCACCTGAGTGCCATTTGAAATGGAGCAGTAGTCCTAGTGCCTCCATATTTCCTGAGACACTGTTCATCACCTTCTTCCTGTGTTTTGAAAATAGGAAGGACTCCAAGAGGATGTGTTTGCCTCTTCTTTTGAAGTTGGCTCCTCGGGAGCTGGAAGAAGGCAGCATAATCCATTTTGGAAAAAAGGAATGAGAAATAGGGAAAGGGAAAGAAGGCTGTGACGCTGCCGATAGAGGGATACCCTGGCTCCTTTTTCAATAGCTTTCACAAGGTTCACCCTTAGAAAACAATGGACAACCTTGTTTAGAATGAAGGATACTTGGGAGCCATTGGTTTCTTTGGCCCCTTGCTAAAGAAGGTTTCCCAAAGACCCAGACTGATGCTCACTTTTTCATATTTTTGCCCTGTCCAGGTGATTCCCTCTGTCTGA
The DNA here is from genome assembly GCA_004027375.1 of Macroglossus sobrinus. Taxonomy (NCBI): domain Eukaryota; kingdom Metazoa; phylum Chordata; class Mammalia; order Chiroptera; family Pteropodidae; genus Macroglossus; species Macroglossus sobrinus. The sequence continues at coordinate 551,913 of PVKZ01000820.1, read as the reverse complement.
AACTCTAACATCATTGTTCTCCGGAAACTATCTGGATTTCTTAAGGGACAGTACAGGATGTAAGGCATTCCCCGAAGCAAACCTTCTGAAATGGATCTTTGGGTTAATACTTTGCAGACATCAAATGAGAAGGGGTATGGGAGAGGGAGAAAGGTGTCAGAGAATCATTTGGTAGCTGCTGGGTATTGTGAAGTCTCTGGGCTCACTGCTCAAAAACTAAGCCCAGCCACTGAAAATGTGAGTCACCTCGCATACCCTTTTACACAATCACCAGAAATTCCATTCGTGAAGCAAAAAAGGAAAGGATGAAGTCTGAGATAACTTTGAAGCAAATGAAAGGTTCTCCCCTCACTGGAGAGGGCAACAGCTGAGAAACGCCACAGTCAGGCCCCTTCTCAGCCACCTGGACCGAGCTGTGGCCTCAGGTGTTCTGGGCCTCTCTTGGCCTCCAATTATGGATGTGTCAGCCACCTCCTCAGGACAAATTTTGAAACCACTGGCTTAGTAGGTTCCTTTCCTTTTGTGTTTAATGTGGTGAATAAATCGAAACCTTTACCTGGGACATTGTTTAATTTTTCTAAGTAATGTGTATAAAACTATGAAGATAACAGAGCTGTCCTCAAGTTGTAGTTAGTCAATTAGTGACCTCAGGTGGTGTGATGAGAACCTAAAATAAATCTGATTTTTCTTGCAGGAATGTTCTTAATATAGAGAAGATGTGTCAATGACTACATTGTTCCAACCCATGCCCCTCTACTACGTACATATGTTATATAGAAAGGGAAACTGAATCCTAGAGAGTAAGTTGACCAAGATCACCCAAGAATCATTGATATTTGTGGAATTGAAACTTTACTGGTTCTCCAACTTCCTTTTTCTCCCCAGAGTGGCCTCATCTTCTCAACTTCCCAGTGTGAGCACCTTCAGCATGCATCAGTAGCTTCCAGGTTCTATTTCTAGCTCCTAAGCATGACCTTGATTTCTTCAACTGCCAAACACAGTCACATAACTGACCTGAGCCAGAAGCATCTCGAGAGGAGTGATGATCTCTCTCCTTTATGCCCTACAGTTTTGATTTCTCCTGTGGGGTAGAAGGCAAAAGTTGTACTGCTGGCTAGGGAAGTCTGAGAGAATGAACCTTCTGGTTAAGGATAACAGTCTTCATTTACGAATGAGGAGGATAAGGCCCAATGAAAGATATTGCCTAGCCAAACCACCTTGACACAGTCCTCTCTGTTCTGAATCCAAAGGGCTTCATGTCAAGTGGGGAAACTGAGGCCAAGTATAGAACCATCCCCTCTAGGCAGGCTTCTGAAAGCTCTGGGATAACCTGTAGCACAAGAATTAATGGGGCACTAGAAGTGTGACTTCTCAAAATGAGGTAACAATGGATGATGATGCCAGAGGACAACAAGTATGGGATTACACGGTCTGAAAGAAGATGCTAGTATCAGTGTTGGAGGGTAGAGGCTGAAGATTTAGGGACTAGGGGTTGGGGTGGGGTGGGGTGGATCATTGCACTTAGACTAGCAGAATTGAGTCCCTGAAGCAGAAGTGGAATGGAATCTGAAGACTGAAGAACAAGAGCAAGGGAAAAGGGGAGTCTGGGGCCCCATTTAGGGGCCCTGGAAACAGACTGAGAACAACCAATACTCTACCACCCCCACTTTGCTTTGCATAGGGGTACACTCCCTGTCAGGCCAGCATTACTCCTAGGGTACTGGGACTTCTGGGGACCAAGACATCTTCCCAGGCAATGCGAGTTGTAGAAGATCTGGGGTCTGAGGAGATCCCCGCCTCTTTCATTTCCTCCAAAAGCTCCATTCCTCAGAACTTCTGACTCTATGATCTAATGAATTATGAGAAATCTAAACGAGGCTTTGCAATGGCCATTTTAGGGATTACCTGTGTTCCCGTGGCAGAGGGGAAGATACAGATTAATCCCTCCCTTTGCATTTCTAAGAAAAGAAGTTTCCTAAAGCTCCCTACAGGACTTTCTGGGAAAGAGTCCTGGGTGAAGCGAATGCATTCCTAGAGGATTCTGGGAATAGTGGTTTTCAGGATCTGAATACACATGCGCAACCCCGGGTGCTTACTGTGCTCTGGAGCCCGGTGCTTTCCCCGCAGTGGGAAGTACAGCACATGCTGTTGATCCCTGAGGCTTGGATTGGTGCAACCTGAAGGAGGATGGGCTCTACTATTAACACGCTCTCCCTGCCTGGCCTGCCTTTGCCTCTTATTTGATGCTCTCTGTCTGACCTTGCTACAGGATAGGATTTATTCTTTCCAGAGTTCACAACCTGGAAAAGGCTAACAACCAAACTGACAAAACAGCATTGTAGACAGGTATGTGTTTTAATTGATACATTGGGCAGAAACATGTGGGTGTGGAAGTTTCTCAGAGGGACCAAGGTTCAAGCTGAAACCTGAAGGACCAATAGTCAGGAGTAAAGGATATAGCAAGGGCCAAGGGAGGTATCGCCTGGAGTTCCAGAGAACAGAGCAGAATTAACCATTAGAACTCCACTATTTTGTGGGGAGAGAGGTGAAGGTAATGGGGAGAAGGGACACCTAAAGCAGGATTGAGTAACTAGATGTTATCCCCAGGGCAGTGTGCAGTCACTAGAGCTCTACGCAGAGGCCTTAACCTGCTCTGAATTGATTTTTAAAAAAATTCAGCTTTATTGTGAAGCTAATTGGAAGAGTTGGATGCAGGAATTTGTGGGAAGAAATGATGGTTATCTGGGATTAGAGTAGGAGCAGTAGTAGATAGGAGATGATATTATGGCAATGAGGTATATTTAGGAAATAGGCTAGAAAAAGAATGGTTACTGCTTTTATGAAGGATGATGGATTATGTTAGGCCCCCCTGGGGTATGGTGGTGCCATTCACTGAATAAGGAAATTCACACACATATACCTAAACATTTTTACACAATGATGTCCTTAATTATAAATTATCTCATAATAAAAGTATACAGAAGGAGATACCTAACTATTTATACAGCATGTATATTTGGACTCATAATGTGCAATGTACTGATAAACAGGCAAAAATTCACACAAATGTACATGTTGTGTTAGACTGGGAAGGGAACATAGAATTGAACTAGTTCCCTGGCCTGTGCTCTAAGCTCTTCACCCCTTCCCGTAAACACTGCAGGGTCTGTTCTTTTTCACTGCATGCTCTTTAGCATGTAGTTTAACCTCTCTTGGTTTGGTTTTCAAATGCAACTGCTTAGGAAGGAAATGTGTAATGAAGATGTGGTACTTTAAGCATAACCCTTCAATAGCGAAGAATTTCTAGTGTGGCTTTCCATGGATGGTGGCACCTAGGGATAAGAGATGCCTCCTAAGTGGAGAGAACCCAGAATAATAATTTAAGAAGTAGAGAGAAGTGATAAAGCTTGCTATGATGGTCTCTTTAGTTTTGTGTTGGAGTTTTGTTTATTTTGTATTATTTTAGTTTTACTTTATTTTGAACAGACAATATCCATTAAGGAAGATTCTTGCTTACTGTGGAATCGATTGTAAGGAACTTCTAGGATGGGTGAACAGGAGGACACCCCATTATCTAACCTCAACAAAAAGCAGGTCAAGCTTTCATGTTTAGGAAATACTTACCCTCTCATTTTTGTACGCCACCTCAGATTCTATGCTAAATTGATATTGAGAAATACAGAACTGCATTCTTTCTGGATTTAGTTGGATGAAAATTTTTTTTTATAAAGTCTCTTGAGAGACATCCTTTGGCCCCAAATTAAAGCTCCATTATCTTTTGAATTGCCTGTGTCTCTGTGACTTGGTGACTTTTTTTCAGCTTTGAAGACCCCTTTGCAACAACACATTAATTGAAATTCACTTATCATTCACCTTCGGCTACATAGTCAGGGAAGCCTCTGAATACCTTTTCCCTAGTTCCCAGAACACAATATTTTTTATTTCTATCACCCCACTTTGTTTACCTCCCTTACAGTTTAGTGATTTGTATCTCTTTTAGTGTATGTTGTTGCTTTATAAAACATGCAAGACATGCATTATTTTCTTTTGTATATTTAGAGATTATATATTAGTCATCTTTTATATTTACCTAATGCCCATGTACTATTCATTTTTGTTCATTTTATATATATCTCTGTAATTCTCAGCCTGAGGCCAGAAACCCTTGGCAAAGGTAATATTTATTCATCTATTTTTGGCATTAAAAATTAAACATATACTCTCAATTAATACATATAGGTTTAACAAAGCTTTTAAAAGTTACTCAAAAATGTTATATTTTTATGCAAAATATAACATTTCAAGTTTGTAAAGCTAATTAGAAATACAATTAAAAACTTGAATAAGCTAATTAAGTGTTAGACAATCTTTTAATAACAAAGTGGGGGGATTCTTGAGAAAAGATTGAGAATCATTCTCTTTGGTATTTAGTAAAAATTTTTTAAATATATGTGCCAGTTATTGCCACTTCTTTCCTAAATTTGAATTTTTAAAAAATAAATAGTAATTTTTAACAAGTGTATAATGATCTATCTCATCAGAAGTATCTGAAAGAGCCCCTCTTAGAAAACCAGGCAGCTATGTTTCTCATCCTTTTCAAAAATCTATATTAATTTTATGGGTAAAAGGTATGTCTTGTCCTTTGACTTATCTTTCTTTTTCACAAATTTATATTGATATTGATATCTCCTGATAAGCTCAATTTTTGAAATATTTACAGGCAGCTGTATGTTTAGTGTGCTAACCCAGGTCATCAATGTTTTAATGTTCATCTGGAGGTACAGCTTACCCTATTTCTCTTTGATCTAATACCTTACTCAAAAATATTTGAGAAACTGAAATTTTGTTTGTAAATGTTACAAAATTAATAATTCAAACAGCATATTAATATATTCTGATCCTAAAACTTTCATCTGTTTAATGAACTTGAGCCTCTTGAAATTTCTAATTCTATTAGATCAAGAAATTGGATTCCTCTAAAAGTCTTATTTCTTTTTTCTTCAAATTTAAGAAATGTGTTTGATTTTTTGCAGGTTTTTAAAACATTATAAAGGACTATTTGAAATGGCAAGTTAAACCTTAATTTTAGGGTTAGCATAGGTATGGTTGTAGGTTGCAATAGTTTGGTGAATTGTGATGACTAAAAACAGATTTGCTAATACAATATAGTTTCCCACATTAAAAAAAAATAGTGTTTTTGTTAATATCAAAAGTGCATTTAGAGTTGAAGTTTTAGTCTTTTAATTTTCTAGCCATAAAGGAGGCAGAAAAATATTCACCAATCCTTGCATACTTAATAAAATACAAAGAACTTTGGCCATGGCCATGTCAAGAACCCTAAATAATTCCATGGCCCAAAGTGGCACTTTCCTGAAGCTGGGAAAAGGTTTTTGGACAAGAAGCAAAGGAGGGGGCAGATCCCAGGCCAGCTTGATGCTTTAGCAACTTCGGTCTTCTGCTGTGTAGGAGCACTTAGTGAGCCAAGGCCTAAAGGAGGAGGAAATGATTATCTCCTGGGAAAGGCTTGTGCAATCTGGAACACCACAGATTACTCAGAGTAGGAGTTGGTATCCTAGTTTCTCCTCATTCTTGATAAAACAATTCAGTCTGTTTCAAGGACATGTACCTGGGAAAATGATTGGTTTCTGGAAACTGTTATTCTGGTATTTAGGAATAACCCTGTTGAGGAGCATCAGAAAATCAGCCTCAACCAACTATATTCCTTGTTAAGTGGTAGAGGAATCATTCGATAACTCTATTATAACAATAATAGGATTGGTAACAAGGGCGTTTATAGATTGCTTACTTCAAGCCAGGTACTTGATAGCCATTATATTATTTAAGAAGAATTTTATTTGGCATTTATTTTATATTATTTCCTTTGCTAAATTAGCAGTTGTTGTACCTAGGAATCTTCCCTTGAGTAAATGGGCATCCTGATTAAGTGTAAGAAAATTCAATTGTAAAAATAACTAAGTCACAAAATATTTTATCTTCTATTTTTTTGCCTTGTCTTTATTAATTATTTTTTAAATGATTCAGAAATAGTATTATACCAATGTCCATTTCCTTATTTTGATAATTGTACTGTGATTATGTATGGTGTTAAAATAAAAGGAGTAAAAAATATGAGGGAAATTTTTGCACTACTTTTGCAACTTTACTGTAAGTCTAAAATTTAAACAAAATTAAAAACATTATAATTTCTTTACTACAATTTATTTTATTTTTTTATTATTTCTTATAGCAAAAAAAGCAATGCATGTTCAATATAGAGAACATTTTATATCCATATAAGCAAAAAGAAGAAAATGAAAATTCCCTAATACTTTAGCCAGCTAGAGGTATCTGCTATCAATAGCTAGGTATAAATTCTTTGACATGTATGTGTACATGAATATATTGCATGTATTAATTTCAATCACTAATTCCATTTGCAAAGATAAAACTTTATAGTCTTTATTGAACTTAATTTATCTTAAACCTTCAGTTTGTCCAGTGGGCAATATAGTCACTTCTAAGTAGTTCAGTTATTTTAGTATTTCAAGTCAATTAAATTAAGGTTTCAAATTCATTCCCCTTTTTATTACCTTTTAGGGCTCTTATGTTTGGCCTGCATTTATTTTCTGGGCACCAGCTTCTTGCTTCTGCTTACTAGAACCATGAACTATTGAAAGCCTCTGGCCTTTACAGTGCTGGAGATTCACTTGGGACTTTTGTAGGATTTTGAAAGGCTATCTTTGGATTCCTTAACAGAATCACCTCATTAGCCTTTAATCCTTCACTGCCCTAGCATACTTCTGGTTTCTGAGGCTCTCTCTAAGATCTGCAAAACAAGGCACAGCTTCCATTTCTTTTTGGATCTCCAGAAACTTTGCTAGGCTATTACCCCTCCTTGTGGCACTTGGCCCAAGGTGTTGGCATTCTAGGTCCTTTTCCTAAGACCTCTTTAGAGATTTCCCCTGCAAAAATTCTCCTCCTCCACTGAACTTTGTCTATCTCTTTTTGGATGAAGGAAGCAAACAAACAAGCTCTTACAGATTATATATTCTTCCAGAATCTATTAGTTCTGACATAAACTTGGAAGTTTTTACTGAAGCCAGATTTTTGAATATTCAGGCACTTAAAATGTTTTTCCCTGCCAAGGGCTTCAAAATTCTATTTAATTTGCAAACTATAAAAGAACATTTTTTGAGACAACTGTGAACATTTGATTATGAATTATCTATTAGAAGACACCAAAAATTGATTTATTATTTAATTTGTAGGGTGTGAAAATGGCTTTATGGTTATATATGAAAACATTAATAATTTTTAGAGAAGTTAATGAAGGCTATTATAGGCAGGGTAGGTTGGGAAGCGATAAGAGTGGGAGGTAGAGGACAGATATAAAGAACCACACATACCATTTTTTGATTTTATACTCACAGCATCAAACGAGTGACATGATTAATTTGTATAAAATGGGGAAGGATGATAAAGAGTGTTTGGGACTGGGGGGGTGGCTGGTTGGAGGAATTTTTTATTCCTTCCCCACTGTCAGCACCCAGATCCAAATCCATAAGTAAACCCCGATTCTCTTAGTTTCATCACCTCCCCATTCCAAGCCATTATCATCTTTTACCTGGACACAATAATTTCCTAATTATCAACTAGCTAGTCTTTTTGCTTCTGTTCTTGTTCCCTATAATCTGTTCTCCCCAGAGCTGCCAGAGTGACTTTTTAAAAGCCTAATTCAGATTGTCTTTGTCCTGCTTAAAATATTCAATGGCTTTCTATTGCATTTAAAATAAAATACAAACTCTATCATAGACCATAAATTTCTATGTAATCTGGCCATTATCTTCCTCACGATTCTTTTAGTGCCACTCTGCTTACACATCAATCCAACACACAAGCCACCTTACAGTTCCCATTCTTCTTTTTCAGTTACAAGTGTTCATTTTTCAGAAAACATTATCTAGTGTGGTATTTCAGAATTTGTAACTGTTATTACATTTTAATCAAACTAGTACAAATTGTACTTCATTTTTAAAAATAAAAATAATAAAGAATGACTATTGAAAAGGAGTGTTCAACAGCTATATCTGTAAGATAGTGACCAGATGGACAAAAAATCCCAAATTTTTATGTCATTCAGTCTGCATTCTGTAATGATGGGACAGTCATTATACAAAAGTCTTACATGTTTACATGTATTCTCACATCTGGAATTTTATCTTTCAGTCTAATGAGCATGTCTTCATTAATTTTATACACAAAATATTTTCAATCTGGGTATTTTCTGTTATATTTTCTAAGAACTTATTTAGAATCTGGCACACCAAAAATTGAACTATATTGCCATTCGCCTCATAATACTTCCAAAAGGAAGTGAAATAATTAAAACAATTTAAAATGTCACTGTCTTCATCTTTCTTCTGTTTAGCAAAATGAATAAATTGCTGCAAATTTGATTTCTTATTCCACTGCTGGTTCATGCTTACAGATTATGATAGTTGAAGATAATGAACAAATAAATGCCTCTTGAAAAACTGTTTCATAGGTCACTTCTCATACTCTCCTGATGAAAGTGTAAAATGGACCATTCTACGAAGGGCCAGTGTCAATATCGATCACATTCACGAATACATTTCCTCTTTGATCCTGCAATTCTTTTGACAGATACCCTCATACCCTCATGGTGGCACTTCAAGGCCACCACCAGCTGCCAAACTCTGGTGCTGCTGTTGCACCAGTTAAAGTCCTGCTGAACCAGCTGCAGCCTCTTCCAGGCTACCAAGGTTCAGAGATAGGCCCTGCCAACCTATCCAAAGCCCAGTTCTCCTGAGTATCCTCAGATTCTCAGAAGCCGCTGGAGGAGACACTCAGGGCGCCTGGGGTAGCCATATGCCTCGGGGGAAACCAGTCTGCCCATGACCTCAGGCAATCACCAACCAAGTGAGTTGTGCTGTCATCGCATTTTGTGGCCTTCTTCTACTAGAAAATAGTTTAACTTTAAAAAGAAAAGGATGGAGGGGTACTCCATAAGCCAAAATTCCAATTAAAACTCTTCTGAACTCAGTGCTTCTCCTAGATTCGTCGGCGGGTTTTAAAGGGAATGTTTTGAAGGCCAACTACTTGGGGTTAACCACAGGAAGTGAAACGTATCTCGCTGGTACCTCCACAGCTCGTAAATCGCGGAGTTTATTTAGTGGAAGACATTACATGTTCACATCACATGAAGAAAAAATTAGAAGCAGGATGAGGTAGGGCCTAAAGAATGGGGCTGAGGCTTAGTGTCTGGGGGAAACAGAGGAAGGAGAGTTGTCGCCTGACGAGGCCGGGAATCAAACAAATCGCGGACACGCAGGGCTCCTCAGGTAGGATGCTGAGGCAGCGTGGCTTTCGCGCGCGCCTGCCTTGGGGGCGGGAAAGAACCCGGATGGAACCGCCCCTCCGGATGGAACCCAGCCCACAGTCTTTGAATTGCTGCACAGGGCGGAGTTGCCCTTCCTTCCGTGCCCTGATTGGTTCGCCCTTGTAGGCTCCTCCTCGGGATTGGATGTTCCCAGTGCTAGTCACAGAGCGTCGGTGATCGCTCAGATTGTTGCTGGAAGGAGACAGCGTCGTCGTCTAACCAGACTCGCGGCGTCTTACAGTGGTCCCCTCTTCCTCTGCGCTCGCGAGTGTCCTTGGCTTTTCGGCTGCAGGCCCTGGAAAGAGTCGTATCGAGGCGGCTCGAGAACGATCCCGAGCACCCAAGCGTTTTCCTTGTCACCCACACAGCGCCATGTCCTGGATGTTCAAGAGGTGAAGGGGGTGGAGGGGGTGGGGCGCAAGGGGTAACGGCCTGGAGGCCTCCCCAAATGAACCTGACCTTCCCCGCGTTTCTTTCGCGTTCCCCTTGCGTTTTGTGCAGCTTGTATTAGTTTTGTTGGTGGCTCATATATACGCGGGAGAAATAAATGCATGATCTTGGTTGGCATGGGGAGGCTCCTCAGGCGAGTCTCGTGCCTAGGCTTTGGAGAAATCTGTCAAGGTCTGGGGGCAGGGGTTGAGGATAAGGTCCTAGGGCGCAAAGCTCCACTCCTTTACCGGAATCGCGCGACCTGTTCTTTAACAAAACATCTTTTACATACCCACCATGTTCTAGGCATTGTGCTCGGAATGAAGGGCTGAGTAAGACAGCCCTCGTCCCCAGGTAGCTCATGGTTTATGTGCATGCACAGACGTGCAAATATGTATTTGCAGAGGAACTAAAAGAGCTGTGCGAGACGTACAAGGAAAACGCAAGGGAAATACCTTCTTTCTGTTATTAGAAGGGAACCTTCCTGGACCTCCCTCCCCTAACCCCCACCTACCGCGACTTCCCCTTGTCTTTCAGTGTCTTGAAACACTTATCTATAAGAGGACTGAGGTTACCCTTAAACCAGAGGGAGTGGGAGGTGAGGTGAACCTCCCATGATGGCATGTTTTGGATACCTGAATAAAATAAGGATTCTGTTCGGAGGGAATTAATGCTGTTGGATGTATTATCTGTAAAGATACAAACGACTTCACGTATAATAGTAATTCTGTATTTGGAAGTCTCTTCTAGCTCAATCTCTATTGAAATTTTGGCATATAATTAAAGTCACAGACATCATATACATTTCAATTTAAATAAGTGATCACTAGGAAATAGATTTATAAATCCTTTTTGGGGTTTTCATTTTTAATACCCGTGGATAGAAGATGTGTTACTGAACATCGGGGTTCCTGGAAACCTCCCCCACTCATTCCAATCCTTGCTTTAACCATATAACTATAAATCTTATACAGCAGTTCCCACATAAGATTTAATTTGTTGAAATAAAGTGTGAGAAAACAGTTGGCCTATAATATAAGTATGGTATGGTCTTTGAGAAATACTTGGTTAATTTATTTTTCTTTGCCCCTCCCCCCCCTTTTTAAATAGAGATCCTGTTTGGAAGTATTTGCAGACTGTCCAATACGGAGCCCATGGAAATTTTCCACGCCTTTCATATCCAACTTTCTTTCCCCGTTTTGAATTCCAAGATATTATCCCTCCAGACGACTTTCTAACTAGCGATGAAGAACTAGATTCTATTTTATTTGGAACTTTGAGAGGTCATGTAGTTGGACTACGCTATTATACAGGAGTAGTGAGTATAACATTAGATATTAAGTTAAAATGGGATGTATTTGTGGTATTAATCTAGAAAATGCAGCTAATTTTTTTTTTTTTACTTGAAGCAATTGAAATATATGTATGCAAGATAACAAATATCTAATGACTAATATTTTTTTACATTTGTATCATTCTTGGAATATACAAAGGTCTTTTTTGCTGTGTGGTCTCATTTGATTGCTACATTGACTCTGAGGTAGATGGGATAGCTATTATTTTGTTCCTATAACTGAGGAACTGAAGCTCAGGAAGGTTAAATGATTCTCCCCAAAAGCACAGATATTGTGTTGTATATTTGCACAGTGACTTCTAAGTCAGTCCATTGCTTTCTCCTCTTCTGCCCCTTATAAGCAATATTAGGTTGTTACTTTAGGACATACCTTACTTGCAATGCCCAAAATAAATCAAGATAATACGCAGAGGTCATGGCAGGGGTAGGAAGAAATAATTCTAACAGGATAGAAGAGAACTTTCAGGGGTGATGGAAACAATCTGTTTGGGATGGTAATTACCAGATATATATCTTTGTAAAACTCTTGGAATCATATACTTAAAATGTGTGCATTTTATCATATGTAAAACATGTCAAAGCTGAAAAAAGTTGAAAATAATAAGTATACAAAGATAAATACCTCAACTTTTATTACATTCTTTCATAATAGTGATCTACTCTTAAAATATCTCTTAAAAAGGAAATTAAAAATACAATGCAGATTTGTATTATGTGAAAAAATGGTCCTAATATTTTACTAAGAGAAAAAAAGGTGATCACTGAAATAGGCATACTATCTCATTATTATTGACATATTATATGATTTCAATTTACATGCATATGTTCACAGATTAAACTGGAAGATAAACAAAGTGAATAAATTATGGTTCTTAATGGTAGACTTTAGAGATATTTAATGATTTTTCTTTTAGTCATTTAAAAATAATGAACATGTATTACTTATAAAATAAATAATACATTTAAAAAAATTAAGTGATAATTACTTTTAATCAACCCACATTTTTATTAAAATCAGAAATGATTCTAAGATCAACAAATAGTGATTATTCTAAGATCAGTAACAACCATAATCTAATATTTCACAATGGTTTAAAGTAATTTAGAAAACAATGTACATTTTGAAAAAGTAGCAGAAATCAGAATTAGGAAGGCTCAGAGATGGATATGAGAGCTAGAGAACAGTTGAATATGAAATAAGAACCTGACATTTCAGGAAAAAATTAGAAAAAAAAACTATTTCATAATTAAAGACCAAAGTAAAAACAAACACAAAATGAACAGACCTTGTGAACATGGTAAGGGAAATAAATGATGAAAAACAGAGAAGTGAAAAAATATGAACAAAAGGATTTCAGAGGCATTAATAGATGTATACATATGGCATATGTATATGCAGAGGAGATCTAATATATATAAAGTGGAGTCCCTGAAGAAAAACAAGCTTTGCAACAAAGGAAACATTTAAAACTATAATTAAAGAAAATTTTCTGAAATAAAAGAAAATGGCTTTATAATATAGTCCACACTAAGATATACCTTAATGAAATTATTGGACTTCTAATATAAGAAAAAATATCTTATTGTTATATGGGCAAAAAAAATTTCAACTCATATAGAAGAGAAATATTGGCATCAGAATTTATTTTATGCAACACCAAGATGTTATAGAGAGAAAATATGGGTCAAAGATTTTATATTCAGCCAAACATCACAAGTACAAACATCATAAGTTTATACTCAAGTTTGAACATCACAACTGTGAATATACAAAAAGTTAGGAAATACTGTTTTCTCCTAAGGAATCAGATAACACATTTCAACACAGTTCCAATCACAAAATGATAATAGAAGCTCTAATATAAAGAAAATATGGAAGAATGAAAGACTAGACAAATCTAGATCAATTCTTTCAAGGAATCTCCTTCAGAACATGCGTCAGACAACCCAAAAAATAATTTGAGAAACTTCAACATATGAAAAATGGGAGGAATAGAATTGACAAATCAGACCTTCAAGTTAAGCCAGAAGTGAGAGTTTAGGGCCTTCTCAGTTCTTTCCTGAACATAGGCACAACCCTATACTTGCCTATGACCTAGATTCTCAGTAATATGGAGCTGTTCAGAGCCCTATAGGTATTTTACTGCCCAGATCTTCCTTTTAAGTCCTTTGGTTATTGTATTTTTTTTTTTTGTCCCAGATTTTGTCCACTGCCTGTAAAATTATTTTAGATAAATACCCACCCAAGAGAGAGGTTTTTTTGTACTGGGTGAGCTCACAGGTTAAATAGAAACAGTTTTGCAAGTGGGAGTCTTCTAGGGGATCATCATACAGGTCAAATAATGGCAGCTCTTTGGGAATGAATCTTGAAAGATTCTGCTCCATTGTGCTCTCTGCTAACTGCTAGGCAGCACCAAGAATCCCAGCAGGTTATTTTTAAAGGCTATCATGTAGCTGAGAGCTGGCAATGGGACTAGGGCACAGATATTCAGCTTTTTCTTTTTTTATTAACACCCCCAAATTGCAAAGAATTTCTTCAATTCTTTCATTAGTTTCAAGAGTTTTGAAAAAGTTGATTCTGAAAATTTTTGCCAGTTTTTCCAGTGCTTTTATGCAGGAGAGAATTTTCAGAAATGCTTACTCTTCCATTTTCAGTAACGTCTAAGGTAATTTTTAATCAAATAGAATCAGAATGACATGAGTTGAAGTCTTCATTAATTTTCTTATTCCAATTCCATTCCTATTTATAATTAATGCCTTTTTCCCCTTTTAGAGTCTAGAGAATTCAGGCTTACGAGCCAGACTACCTAGATTCAAAACCTAGCTTTGCTGTTTATTAGCTTTAGGACATTAGGCAAGTTGCTTTTCTGTGCTTTGGTGTCTTCATCTGTAAAATGGGGATAATGATGTATCTACTAATAGGGTTTTGGAGATTTAAAAAGTCAGTCTCTGTAATGTCTTGGAATACTTTGTCAGCACTCAATAAAGATTACTTGTTTTCAGAAGTTACGATGTTGAACATTTTAAAAAGTGTGAATCCTGTTTAGTTTTGATTGTAAAGTTTAGATATCAAGGATTTGTTAACTTCTCAATGCATGTAAATTAGAAAAATATAAGAAAATCATTTTATTTAATATTTCATAGAAATGCGAGTCCAAGAAAATATACATTTTTCATATGCAGTGTTATTCAGTAAGCATTAAAAAAATGAATGGAAATCTCAGATAAAGTATGAAGAAAACAATTATTGTATGTTTATTATTTATAATGTTATCTATTCATTACTTTTATTAGGTTAATAATAATGAAATGGTTGCATTACAACGAGAGCCTAATAACCCCTATGATAAGAATGCGATTAAAGTAAACAATGTGAATGGAAATCAGGTTGGACATTTAAAGAAAGATCTTGCAGCTGCATTGGCCTATATCATGGACAACAAATTGGCACAAGTTGAAGGGTAATGTACTTCAGAGTTTAGTTTTAATAATTTTGAGTCATAGTGGTCTTTGAATTCATTAAGAGTCTGAATAGTTTCCCTGACAACTTTATCACTATCTTTAGTATGTGTTCCATAAATATTTTAATTCTTTTCTCATTTGCCTTTACTACCCTAGCCATCAAACAGTTATTTCTTCACTTTCTTATTGAATTATTACATGGAGAAAACAGACTCTGGTTCAAATATTAGTAAGTTCACACTATCTCTTCCAACCTTTTAGTGCTTAGCTTTGGGAGTTTGGAAGTGTTTAAATCAGAGGTTGTAAACTGGTAACCTGCGATCAATGTAGGTGAGTTTTATTTTGCCCACATAGTGTTTTAAAAATTTTTAATTTTTTCTTAATATTTGAATATCTGGATATTCTATACTTTATACATATCATTTTTTCCATAAACATAAAAAATATTTATGAAGATTTTTCTTGACAAAGTGAATATCTAGTAATGCTGGACCCTTCCTTTCACATGACATCAGTTAACTAACTGCTGCCTAGAGACAGTTGTTGCTTTAGCCAGGGCATATACTCTCTCAGTTCTGCAACCTCTTCCTTTTTTTAAACTCATTTCCTCAGTTACCTTTTTCTCTTTTAGGCATTTCTGTTTATGATCTCAATTTAAGTATGCAGTATTTAAAATATGAAAGGATGAGTTTGGAAGATAAATACTTAGCAGTGTCCTCTCACTTCACTGTTGTACTTGCTTTCTTTTCATCAAGTTTTTCAAATATTGAGAATAAACTTACAGTGAATCGTAGATCAGAAATAGTTTTTGCAACTCATTTCCCATTCTCTCAGAATGGGTTGCTACTCCCAGTGGTTCTGCTAATGAAAGCTCTATCCTTTCAATTAAACTTACTATTTATAGGCTGTCCTTGTATTTAAACACTACTTTATCCCATTTTAGTTTCTTCTGGTATTCTTTTCCTAAAAACCACCCTTTTCTTCTGATTGTTGTCGATTCTGTTCTCTGTCCTTCTTCTGTCTTTACTAGTCTGCCCAACTAGTTCCTATTTTAGATTCCTGTAAAATTTGAATGCAGCACTTAGAATATTTAACAATCAGATTCTTAATGGGAGTAAACAAATGACACTTAATTCATTTTTTTCCTTCTTAAAAACAATAGGGTAGTTCCTTTCGGTGCAAACAATGCTTTTACCATGCCTCTGCATATGAGTCTTTGGGGAAAAGAAGAAAATAGAAAAGCAGTTTTAGATCAGTTGAAGAAACATGGATTTAAATTGGGTCCTACACCAAAAAGTAAGTTTAGGGTTTAATATACTATTATTTTGATGTTGTAAGAATTCAGGGATTGTAAACATTTATTCTCTTAAGTAATACTTTGAATATAGTTGGCTAAATTAATTTGTGCTGAAGGCTCTAAGTTCTAACTTTTTTTGGAGTCTTATTAAAAATAACCCTAAATTTTTTTCTCTTTATTTTGAAACAACTATACATTCATAGGAGGTTGTGCACGCATACACACAGTCACCCAGACACACATGTACAAGGAGGTCCTATAGTTTCTCCTCTAATTTTTCCTAATTATAATATCTGCAAATCCCTGATTGTAAACATTTTCTTTGATAAATTAAAGACAATAAGAATCTCACAATAGGGGATAAAAAATTATTGTTTAATGATGTGTTTTTTAAATGACTTAGGATTTAGTTTTTAAAAAACTTTCAAATATGTTAAGAGAATTTTTAATGCAGCTTATTCTTCAAATTTTAAAAGCTTCTTACTAAAAGAGTCATTTCATTTGGTGATTTTATTCTTTTCATTTTGTAAATCACAGCTTTAGGATTCAGTTTGGAAAGCGGTTGGGGCTCTGGAAGAGCTGGGCCAAGCTATAGTATGCCAGTTCATGCTGCAGTACAGATGACATCTGAACAGGTATGCTTTTCTTTTATTTTGTAATCTAAAAGTGAATTTTAAATGTTGAAGATTGAGTTTTAAAAGAATAAGATAAATATGTATGTGCTGGCATTAGTTATCTTCAGATATGTTGTTAAGTTAATGAAACAGGATAAATAGAATATATAATGCAAACATTTATGTAAAAAGAAAGCAGTAATAAGAAATATAAATGGACACACATTGATACATATATTAAAACACATATTGCTGTATATGAATGGAATGTTTTAGTACGTTTTCATGGAATTTTTAGAATGTCCAAATATTTTATAAAAATAAAGCTTGAAACTTTTTCCTTCTTTCAGTAAAGGTTGCAAATACAGTGCTAAAAATATTAATTCCAAATCTTTGGCATTAATTTAGTTTTTACTTTGTTTAATTTGTAATTCAGGATACTGTTATACTGAGTTAGTTTGAAAATAAAAGGATATAAAATAAAATAATGCAGATCAATTTGTAAATTAAATAAAAAATGTCTCTATCCATCACTGCTAGCCTTTTTGTATTCTTTTTGTAGTTATTGTATTTTCCCTGCTTTTTGTTAGAAGGGTTTGAACCTTGTCTGGAGGGTAAAGCCCTGGTTACTCCTCCTAACTTTTTAGAGTTGGCCTGATTTCTTCCGGGCTACTGCTGTGTATACATGTGCTAACTTACAAAAATAATTGTAACACATATATATTGCTATAAAATTTGATTAGATCAGTTTAAAGAACCAACTAAATTAGCATAAGTTTGAAATCATCCACATATTTTATAGCACACAGCAAGTTCTTTATTGCAATAATTATAAGTAAAATTTCACTGAAAAAAGTCAAATGTACCTGGTAGGATCTGTCACAATGTTTTAAATACAACTAACTAATAGAATCATAGAATTTCAATGTCAGAAGGAACCTTGGAGACACTGTAAATCTAGTTTATTCTTTTGATTTTACAGGAATAAGTTAGAGGGCTATAGAGTGAAGTATCTTGCCCAAAGTTATATATAGGTTTATTTGTGACAGAGCTGTGAGTGAAACCCAGGATTTATAAATCTCTATTCTATTTTTTTTGACTGTTAACACAGTTACTTATACCTAAAGCATTTATTTATTCTGCCTTCAATGAGCAGTGTAGTATCTCTAAGAATTAATTTATGTACCTTTTGGTAATCAATTTTTATAGTTAAATAAATGATTTGAACTCAGTGAGTTAAGTTTAATTATTTTAATTGGTTTGTTTTATAATATTTCTTGTTGCTGTTTATTGTAGCTTAAAACAGAATTTGACAAATTGTTTGAAGATTTAAAAGAAGATGATAAAACTCATGAAATGGAACCAGCTGAGGTACCAAGCCAATATTTTCTATTTAAAACTATTTGGAATTTAAAAATATTCTGTTACTTGATATATTTTTTTGTCATAAGATCAACTGTTTTCCAGATTTTGTGGGGAGGGGGAGAGAAAAGGCTTATTGTATTTCTATTTATTACATTTCTTTTATTTATAGGCTATTGAAACACTATTGCTTCCACATCAAAAACAAGCTCTAGCTTGGATGGTTTCACGGGAAAACAGTAAAGAACTTCCCCCATTCTGGGAACAGCGAAGTGACTTATACTATAACACAATAACAAATTTTTCTGAAAAGGATCGACCAGATAATGTCCATGGAGGAATTTTAGCTGATGATATGGGTTTGGTAATTATTTTTTTCTTGAGTTAATACAGTTTTATTTTGTGATTATGATTTTACAGAAATATTTTTGAAGTAAATACAGTTAAGAATATGTTGGTGCCAGTTTGGTACTAGATTTTACTTTTACTGTAGAAAACAGTTTTCATATGGCTTTTACTTAAAATAATGCTGAGCTTTTTTTGTTGTTTGGTTACGATACAATTAAAATAATTAGTAATGATATAAATATGTGTTTCTCAATTTTTTTGTAGTCTATCACAAATGTGATACACAGAATATTAAATATACATTTATGTTTTCTACACCAGCAGATTTTATACTTTTTTGTCTCAAGTAACCATTTAGGATCCCAAAGAGCTTTTTTTGTAGGTTCTATCTATTAATATACCTATAAATAATTATAGTATTAGACATTAAACAAAAAAATTTTAATTGTTTTAAATTAACAGTTAATAAACTTTTTACTTGTCAATATAAGTAGCATATTTTTAAGTGAAAAATATACCAAAACAAAAGCAATTTTGATAAAAAGACTGACTTTTTTTTTTTTTTTTTGCAAATCTCTTTAGTGTCTGGCCTTATAGAAGACATCTGAATTTTCTTATCTACTTTTTCATTCAATTCATTGATAATATAGTGTGTTGGTTATAGTTGGAAAAGGGAGGAGTGTTTTAATGGCCTTTTTAGGTAACCATAGATATTCTGCTTTGATACAATAACGAAATTAAGCAAGTATTAGTTTATTAGAGATTAATAGTTTTAATGTAGAACTTAAAAAAAATTATCAGTGAACTTTATATATTCTGTTTCTTTAAAATTCATCGGTGTAGCTTGCCCATTGAATGATATTTTACCCATACACGATGCTATAGCATCAGGTGTTAATTGCCCTTTTGGAAAATATTGGTTCTCTGAGTTATACACATCTATCGTATGTTGATACATTTCATTATGATGGTACCAAAAATTTACATTCATTGATAATACTGCCGATCTTATTTGGCATTTACATTTTGGGAAGCTGCTATGCTCATAGTATCAGATACAAGTTTTCCAACATTTTAATTTTTGCTGGAAAGCTCAGATTTTATTATTAACAACAAATTCTGCCAGTTGTTTTTCTTGAAGATGATAGCCTTACTTTGCTTTCTATCACTCAGTAATAATAACTAGTTGTTGGTCATTCTTTTAAGTAAAAATGGCGATGTATGAAAAAGTGATGATGTGTGGCAATGCCTGGTGGCTAGTTGAGCTTGCATCTCGGTCTCACAAGTGATATTTCTCTAGGTAACCCTAATATTTTCGTATGCAACAGAAGTAATTTATTTGTGCCTTCCATCTTGTTATATAGAATATTTAAAAGGTGTATACTTAAGAGGCAATATTTAATAAAAGTAATGTGTACTGCTTCATCAAGAACAGTCTTAACATTCTTAAAGTGAAATTGGCATTAAATTTTTTTTTACTGTATGTGGCAGTTAAGAGTACAATAACCACTATTATGATGTAGTGTCAGCTACTTTGTTTCATGCTAAGGTACCACCAGTTTTGCCCACCATGGCTTTTTGTGGCACTGCAAATGTCAACACCAATAAGGTCTGAGTAGTATTATGAAAATAGTTTTGACTACATATTCTATTGAAAGCATTCTGGGGTCTCCTAGGGCCTGTGGATTATACTTTGAAAACTGCTGCTTTATACTGCTTTAAAATTCCCAGAGATCTATTTCTGTGTTGCTCATTATAAATTAAGCTATGGAAATTAATAAAAACTGCATGTTTTTATTTAAGAAACATGTACAAGGTATATCATTTTCTTTATGCTTTATTGGTAAGTTATAACAGTTAAGTGTTGGAATTATCTTTAAATGAAATTTAACAAAATGATTACCTCATGTGCATACTGGAATTCCTAATCATTTTAAATTAGCTCTTAATTAACAGCAAACAAATGTTGTAGTTTTGTGATAAAGTTATTAGTTTAGAGTTAAATGTAAAATCTTAGAACAGTAGTCATTCAATAAAATGACATTTCTTAGAGATGCTTATAGTATTTTATAAGAGTAAATCGTTTAATCATTCCCAGTAATGCAGTGTGGGAAAGTATTTCCTAACCTAATGAAATATTTTTCATTAATATGTATATCATTTAATATATAAAAGCCACTCTTTAAATGCTATTTGATATTGGTTCCTTGATTTTAAAATTAGTTTTGGAATATTCTCTGGTCAACTGAGTTTAAGAATCTAACCATTTGTCTTTTTAAAACATTTTAAAGGGCAAAACTCTGACAGCCATTGCAGTAATTCTTACCAACTTTCATGATGGCAAACCTCTTCCTGTTGAAAGAGTTAAAAAAAGTCAACCAAAGAAGGTAAGTAAGTGTTTTCTTTGAAGTCTCTGGATTAGTGTTAAACTTTTTACTTTTGTCATTAAAAAGTGCCAAAAAAATTAATAATATCTAATGTTTTCTAAGATGTGATGAGTGGCCTCTCATGTGTTGTTGATAAGAGTGATAGTTGTTACCACGTTCTTGAGGGCAATTTGGTAATTTTTATCAGGAGCCTTGTAAGTGTTTATATTTTTGACTCAATAATGCCATTTAAAGAAACTATCTGAGTTATTAGAAATGTATTTTTCCAAAGATAAAAGTACAAGTTTTTTCCCCCCAACATTGTTTTAAATACAGAAAAGAAACAACTCTTGGTAAGGTAACAGTTAAATTATAACATAGCTATAAAACTTAATATTATTATGTGAAAAATCCTATTTTTGAAGAAAACTTTCACAATATTTTTTGATTTAAAAAAATGGTCCAGGTACACATCTATGTAAATACATAATAATGTATGTCTAAGTGTAGTTATACACACTTTATGTGCCAAAATGTTAAAAATGATAATTATGTCCTAATGATGAGAATATGGATGACTTTTTTTGATATTTAATTTATATATATTTATATATATAGCATACATACACCTAATATATTTATATTTAACTTATAAGAATTAAAAATCAATTAATTTAATGGGAAAATGATTATAATGAAACAATATTCTTTATTCCCAGCCGAAGATCGAAAAAACTTTAAAGTGGGAAATAACTAAGCAAAAATCTATTCAAAAGTCTTTTTTTTCATGGGACTTTTCTGTACTGCTATTCTTATTTTTTAGATTTCAAAGTGGCTGCACATTAGTTTTCTACCACTGCTTATTGAGATTGTTTTATTAATTTCTGCACTTAGTTTCATTTCCTTTTTTATACCTTTATTGGGAGTTTAACTCTGTTGTTAACATCTTGAATAGTCCAGTGCTTTACATCCTCTTCCTTTTACATTTGGTCATTAAAACTAAAGAGTAGCACCTAAGATTACTTTTAGCTTTTGTGTCAAATATCCATTTAAAACTTATCAGTAAAGCTTGCCCTTTCCTCCCCAGTATCAGTCATGCATTTGAGGTGTTATGTATTTGGAAGGTTTTAGGGTATTTAGTTTGCTACATTAGTTGAATTTGAGGCTGAAATGTGCTTTTCAGCTTAGAGTTTATTGGAACAAAAATTTTACTGTATTTCAAATAGATTTACATATTATAAGCTTACAGAGTAAAATGTCACCAATTAAATTCCATTAGATTGGAGTATAGTATGATTTGATAGTTTGGACTTTGTACAAAGTTTCTCTTTGAATTATATGAAGAATAAGTTTCCTGAACAAAATTATTTAAATACAAAAATAATGTAGAAGACATTCTTTATTTGTGGATAAAATTTTAGATTATTTTTTTGCACAGTTTAATATAATAAATGGTTGTACTAATTATTAAAGAAGATTGAAAAGCATTTTTTGCATCAGTTTCTTGGAGATAATGATTTAAAAAGTTAATTATCTGAAATAACTCTTCTAGTTACATATCTCTAAAAATATTACTGTTTGGATTTTTAATTTATTTTTTCTGTTACCATTTTAAGGGGATGTTTCTTCTTGCAATCACATTTTTAGTAGAACTTAACTCTAATAGGATTTTATAAAATGTTTAAAATTCATTTTTTTTAAAAATTAAAATCACATATCCTTTATTAGTCCTAATTCTCAGTAAAAATTACCTTGTACTCCTGCCCACCACTCCTAACCTTCATTCAGAATCAGATTTTGATTTACAGTATTACATCATCACCTACTTTCCTTTTTAAACTGCAAGAATTAATTTAACTAAACTCAATTTTATTTGTCATTCCTACCTACAGATTCCAATCAAGAATTAGAAATAAGATTGGAGGAACCCTGCCCTACTAGACTCAGTTAGAAATATTTCCATAAAGAAGTATAAAGTTTTACTTTTATAGAAGTTTTTGTACTCATGTACACATAGATGCATTTTGAAACAAAAGGGTACACGTGAAGGGAAGAGGAAAAAAATTGAGAGGAAAATCTTCAATAGAGTAAGGAAAGAAAAAGGATGGCAATGGCAATCCTATTAAAGGCCCATTCGTCTGAGAATTCTTTTTAAAGTAAATCCCATTTCATGCATATTTCTCACAGTAACTAATATGCCATTTATAACTGAGGTTTGCTTTTTTATATTCTTTTTGAAAGATAAAGACCAACTAGTTTTATTTTATGAACTTGTGAAAAAATTTTAATCAATTTGCATATTTTTTCTTTTCACTTAATGCACTTCTCTCTTTTGCTCCAGAATGGAGTAACAATTTAAATAATCTTTATTATTTAAAATAAAGCAATATAAAAAAAGATGCTATTTAGGTTTATTTAAAACTGACAATAGTACTATGTAAGATATATGCCTTTTCATCCAGGAAAGTAATGTTAACAATGAATCTATGAAACTTGAAGGAAACAGTACCAGTGAAAAGACAGATGGACTATTCAAAGGTAAACTTTAATTTCGAACATGACCAGATATTTTATTTAGATTTTTCCAATTTAATTATGTAATACCAGCTTTGGCTTTGTACTATACAAAAACTATAGATTTTTTTTTCTAAAGAATTTCATGAGGACTGATAGGAAAAATTTCATCAAAGAGGAGATGATGAAACTGGGTGGTAAAGAGGCTGAGAAAGAACATTTTTAGTTGAGAAAACTATCTTGTGGAAGAGCAGTAAAACAAAACAAAATAAAAAACCAAAAAACAAAAACAAAAACAAACCAGAGCACTTATTGTTCTGGGAACTCGGAGTAGTTTATGGTATTTATAATGTGATGTGCATGGATAATAGCAGATAAAGATAGAACAAAATTCTGAAGTCAGAGGAGAAATAAAGAGATCTCTGGATTTAGCAGATATGGCTGGATTTAGTAGTTAATCACCTTTACAAAATTAATTTCTGAAGATTGATTAGAGCAGAATAAGACTGAAAATATTTTAAGGTAAAAATAATAGATGAATAATGGGAAATAACTGTGTTATATCTTTTGGTTTGATAGGAGAGAGAAATAGAAAAATAGTTGGAGAGATGCAGAATCGAGGGCTTTTATTTTTTACTTTTTATCTTTTGTTTTTGTTTTTGTTTTTTGTTTAAGAAAGAAATCAATGGATATGAAAAGATTTTGGATACATACAATGGAGAGAATAGTTTTTAGGCCTGTGGAAGGAAATGAGATCAAGCAAATAGGTAGATGAGTTAGCATTAGAAGTAAACAAAGTGTAATTTATGAAAAATATAGATAATTGAGAGAATAAAAAGGTATAAAAATTATAGAAGATGACATCTGATGAATCAGATTATCTTCTGGGAGTAAAAGGAGTTAAGAATGTAGGCAAGGGATTCAGTGTCTAGTATATAGATCATTCTGGTTAGTGAGTAGGGAGGCTGTGTGTTATATAAAAGAATTGCTAAGTGACATAAGGTGAGAGCTGAGGTGAAAATGTAAATTTATAGTAAAACCAATTTATTGTTTATTTTTTTCCAGCAGCTCTTAGCTGCCTTGGTACAATAGAAAATCAAGCCAGTTTGGGGGTTGGCTGGATAACTACAAGGGGATGACTGGATACAATAATGGAAGAAACTCTTTAGTGAGAAAATACTAGGTTAGTATTTTACTAACTAGTAAATACTAGTAGAGTAGCTGGCTGATTGACTAAAAGAGCAGAAATGAAGATATTAAAAAAGTTAAATAATTGAGTTGGAAAACCAAGGTTTTAGAAAGATACTGCCAGTCTAAGACAATTTACTAATAGTTTGTATATTTGTACTTTTCTTTGAAATGGCAGCATCTAGATATAGTGGAGAACCCAGTATTTCAGATGTCAAGGGAAAGAATAAATATTTCAAGTCTGTATTGTCTGGCACCCGCTCCAAAAGGTAAACTCTGTTATGGTTTGAATATGTAATATGTTTGTTTAAACTCTCCATTTTTATATGTATATAAGAGAGAGATAGGAACATTATATCTGAGTAACATAATTCTTTCAAATACATTCTTTTATTTGAAACTGCCAAGATCACTGTGACTTAGGTAGGTGGACTCTTCTTTTATAGGTGAAGAGAAAGTGAATAAAAGTGAATAAAAGAAGTGAATTGGTAATTTTTAATGATCACTTATCTTTCTATCACTTTTTTCCTATTTCTTTTATAATGGAAGTATGATCTAACTTTGTTTTTTTTTGTTTTTATTAAACTTTAGAAGAGTTTTTATGAATTTGAGGAGGTGAAAACTGACATTTTTATTGGATGGCTTGACAAAAGCACACTCTGCTCATCTCAATTCTCACTTTCCCTTTAGTGGAAATGAGATAAAGTTATTAATAGAGAGTATTATATTACTGTAGACTAGAGGGAGTATTTGAATAAAACATATAATGCCCCTTAAATCTCAACATGAATATGTTAATTTTATAAATTTTATTTGCCCTCTGAAGTAGATCGAAATACGTGGCTTTTGTTCTATTCTGTTATCTACCAATCAGTCTGCTTGCTGCCTAACCTCAAATCTGTGTTTGTTAGTTCTTTCACCAACAGAGATTGTAAAACTTGTGCACTGTTAATTGTTATCTATCATTAAAACCCAACTGAGCACAAAACCAGGACTCATCAGTTTCCTTCTCATCTAAATCTCCAATCTTACAACTCTGAACTGACCCTGAGACTGGTTAACAGCACTATTAGGTGGACCAGATCAGATTAAAGAACATGGAAATAATAATAATGAGATATGGGAAAACTAAAACTACAACCAACACACATATTACATCTAACACATATATGCCTACTGTGCAATAGGCACTGTTTTAGGGGCTTTGTATGTACTAACGTTTTATCCTATGAAGTGGAATGTATCTTTTTTCCTATTTTCCAAATGGGGAAACTGATGCATAGAAAAATATTAAATATCTTGCCCAAGGTGAAACAACAAGTAAGTCGCAGAATGGGGATTCGCATCTGTGCAGTCTGACTCCAGAGCCCATTGTTCTTAGGCACCTAGCCACTGTACTATACTGTTTCTACAGAAAATATACAGAAGTTTTCATTGCGAAGAATTATATTTTTGCCTTTTAGCTGCTTATTTCATTGTATAGGAATTGTTTTCTTTGTGAGTCATTTCTTTCATTTCTTTTTTGTTCTAATTTTATGCAAGTTTTAATTGAATTGAAATGATTACTATTTTTTAAAATGGTTTACTTTTAAAAATTTATTTTAATAATGGTACTTTATTTTGTATAGTAAATGCATCGGTTAGGAAAGCAAATACTTTTAGCAAATTTAACTTTCATTTATCAAATAAAAAGTTTCCCTTGAATTTCTTTCAAAAAATAAGCAGGGACAGGACAAAAGCATCAGTGTTGCATTTATTAGACATATTTTTATATCTCATTTTGTTTTGGGTTGACAAAAAATGTGTATTTACTTAATTTTAGAAGAAAAATTGCTGTCCAGTACACTGAAAGTAGTGATTCAGAGGAAATTGAAACGAGTGAATTGCCACAGAAAATGAAAGGTAATATGAAATGGATTTGATTTGATACTGTGTATTCTAATTTCCTCATGTGATCATTTTTATATCTGGTTTTGTTTGTAGGCAAACTGAAAAATGCACAATCAGAGACTAAAAACAAAGTAAAAGGTATGTATATACAACTCAATATCTGTAATCTGCACTTAAATTATTATAGTAAAGCTCCATTGATTTATACCTCTCTATCTTGCTATTCTTTAGTAATAGATCTTAAACCTGACTGCTGTTTACATTTGAACTAGTCATGGAACTTACCAAGGGTGTTGAATGAGGCAAATTGAAAGAATAGTTCCATATTAAAATCTAAGAGAAAATATTTAAATCAACTTTAAACAAAACAGGATGATTTTCTACTACTTATAAAATGACTTCAATAAAACTTTATTTGTATATGTCTAAATTGTAATTTCAAAAGTAGAGTGGGAATATTACTAGTTTACATTATTATAAATGTAAAAATAACCAGTGAGTATCTTTCCTTTTTTTCTTTATCTTTAAAATACATAGTTTATTTTTTTACTCTAAGTCAGATCATAATGTATTCCTAATGGAGAAATTGTATTGCATTTGGAAAATAACTCATCACCACTTACCTGAATTTGACATCCTCATCATTAGAAGTCAAATTCCTGTTTCCTTGAAAAAAATTCTTTCCCCTGGGAGCCAAATCATTTTGCATATAGCTGCTTCCTTTTATATCTCTTCTTCAGGTAAAGCAACAGTTTGTTACAAATGACTGCATTTCTTCTCTGAGGTGGAAAGATATGTTTAGTTTTAGTGTCAAAAGAGGCAATTTTGGTTACTAGACATTATATTTTTCTTTTTTAATACATAATCTCTTAAGATAGAGAGTGTGGAAGTGGTATTCTATTTCCTTTCCTCAGAAAGTACATGTACCTAAGCACAGGAGAGAATTAATTTTCAAATATCTTAATGATTCTATGGCTTTTGCTTCAGCAGGATCTTCAAAGATTAAAGAAGATGCAGAATTTGCATGTGCACTTACTTCATCTACCACTGCAACAAAAAAGAAAGTGTTGAAAAAGGGTCAGTAAATCTGCTGGTTTTTTAGCTTTGTTTTTTTTTCTATTTTTCAATGAAAAAATTTTAAAATGAAAAAAATAATAAAACTGTATTATAAGTTTAGAAATTTAAAAACATACATAATCCCTTTTTTTTTTTTTTAAATCGTGTTTGGATATGTTTTCCTTCCAGTATCTTTTCCTATTATTTTATTTAGGTCAAAAATTGATGTGAGGAGGTCTCTTACTCATCTGAGTAGCAGTGGTATTTCTTCTAGTGAAGGCATAGAACAATTTATTACTGCTTTAAAACTTAATTTAATTTGGATTATTAATTTATAATAAAGATTTGTTTCTTGTATGAGTAGAATCTGCCTTTTACTTAAGAATGTTAGTGTTCTTTATTATTTATTATAATTTTGTATTTTGTAATTGACAGGAAAACAACACTGCTTAGGAGTCTAAATATTTGAGACAGATTGAACTCAGGTTACGGAGATTTGGCACAAGGTGTATATCTATCTGTACCTTAGTCTCTTTTATTTTATATGTTAGGGATACAGCAGACAAAGGTATATTTTCATGGAGCTTATGCCTAATGATAAGAGAAACATTAAATAAGTAAATATAATTATAGACAATAAGTGCTGTGAAGAAAAAAGCAAGATAGTGAAATAAAGATTGACTGAAGGAGCCTTTTTAAGACGGTAATATTTTAGCTAACAGAATCAATAGAAAGAGCTAACTTTTGGTTGAAGACAAACAATTAGGAATAGAAAATACTGGCATTTTAGATTACTTTTGACCATAGTTTTAAAAATTTTAAGAAATGTTGAACTTTCAGTTAAGATAGAATTAGAATTGAGATGGAAATAAGTTCATATAAAAAGTTTCTGTTGCAGACACATAGCTGTTAATACAAAAGGGAAACTTAAAAATTTATAGCTGTGATAAAACCAAAGTAAACATATTTCTGGAAGAGAAACAAAAATCAGAATGGAGACAGAAGCCATATCTTGTGGTAAATAGTGATTTCTTAAGACTCACACAGTCATAAGGAAAAAATTAAATTCTACATTTAAAATTTCCATATATCAAAAGGCACCGTAAACAGTGAAAAATGATGAAGCTGCAGGAGATATTTATGATAAGTATAACTTACAAAGGATTAATATCTGGAACATATAAAGAACCCTCTACAGATCAGATAGATAAAATAGAAAAGCCACTAAGAATATAAATGTACAATCTTTGGAAAGAAAACCCAAAGATATCCTACCTAGAACTCTATAGAAATGTACAAAGAGACATAAAAAATAATTTTCATTGATGCATTATTTTAGTGAAATATTGGAAATGTAAATAATGCCCAGTAGGGGAATAGAAAATAAAACTGAAGGGTGTCCTTCCAAAACTGACTTCCCCCAGAAGGAGTGATCAGAGAGAGAGAGAGAGAACGCATCTAAGGAATAACAGCTGTATCTTTTATAACTTAATGTCAGAAGTGATGATATATCCAATCAGTCACACAGACCAACCCTAGTAAATTGTGAGATGGGACTATATGAGATTATGACTCTCAGAGAGCGAATTATCGTTGGGCGCCATCTCGGTGCCTGGCTACCCCATTAACTATAGTACAAATTCAGAAAACTGCATAAAACAAATGCTCATCTTAATGAATAGCTATGAATAACTAGTGACTATCAGGAGTTATTCAAACTTTCTCCTTGTGTCCCCTCCCAATCACAGTCATCTACTTCCCACCAAAAATGGTCATTGTCTGGGTACTTAGTTGTTTAAAGTGGCAAGGTAAAATATAGTACCTTCATCATAGTTACTTCATCATAGAGGAAAACAGAAGTCCATCTGCTTCATTTTAATTCTTCCTAATTTCTCTTTTCATAGAGGTACATGTTGTTATTTCTTTATTGACTTCATATATATTTGGAAAAAAAGCACCTAAAATCTGTGTCACTGATCCATTCTTTCAGGAGCATCTACAGCGGAAAGTTCAAAGAAAACTGAAGTCGAAGAGAGATCTAGAACAACGCTGATCATATGTCCACTTTCTGTGTTAAGCAACTGGATTGTAAGTCTTCACAGCCTTTTAAAAATGAATAATTTATATTTGTCTTATACAATAAGAAATAATCTCTTAATATGTCATTCATTAGGAGAAATATATTTGGTCAGCACTTTAAGTTCAGATAATTGTTAGGTGAATTGGAGTTACATTTGCTGAATTGAAGTAATTTTTCTTTGAAGATATACAGTAGAGAAAGAAACATTATCAGTTGCTATAAAATTTGGTTTATACTTCTGCCACTGCAATTTCTGTCCCCCAAAGTAGGAAATGTGTATAATTTAAGACCACTATATTAATGAACTATTGGAACCTCTTGTAAGAACTCCATTAACAATAACTTTTTATAACAGCTTATAACATTTAATGAGCTCCTGTGTGCTCAGTTTTTCCCTAAGCTTTTTACATAGATTTTCTCATTTAATCTTCACAATTATTATTCTCATTTTCCAGGTAACCAAATTGAATCACAGAGAAATTATGTAATTTGCTTAAGGTCATCCAGCTAATAAATGATGGACCTATATTCTGACTCTAGAGCCTCTGCTTTTAAGCCTACCCACACAAAAAAAGTGTGTGTGTTTGTTTTTCTTCCAGATTGCTTTTCTGTTCTGAAAATATTACTTTGGAGAGAACCTCTTTCTGTATTATGTATAAGGAGCAGTTTGGTTCTGTTGCCTTTCCAGTTAGAGCTTCAAGCTGCATGTTATAATGAAATAATGACTCTTAGAAGCACTGTGAACATAGTAGAGATCACTGGATGTGAACTTCTGTCCTTGTCACCTCGAAGGCTACCTGCCTTGGCCTTTCCTCTAATCTCAGAGGTGAAAGAAGTCTTTTTCTTTGTGAGACTAATACCTTAGTCTACACATTGGATTCCATCTCTTCCAGTCTTTGCATTTTATCTGTTATTTTTCCCTTTGCCTGGTTATTCAGTCCCTCCCCACTGGCTCTTTCATGAAACATACTCAGATTTTTTTATTTTAAAATACTTTCTCTTGATTGGCTCATCTTTAAGTTGCTACTCTGCTGCTTTCTTTCACAGTCACACTCTTGAGGTTTAATTTCTACTTTGTGCTTTTACTAACTCCTTAACTCATTGTAATCTGGTTTCTACCACTGGTTCTCTAAATTGCATTGGAAAAGATTAGTAGTTATTGTCTGTCAAATTCTGTGGCCTCTTAAATTTCTTCTTAACTTTTATGTAGACTTGCCTTCTTTGACTCTTTATTTTTTATTATAAGTTTTTGGTATATTAAAAAAAATTACATCTGATAGTGTGCCATTTTTCCTCTTAGGACCAGAATGAATTTTAGTTTGGTCTAGCTCTTTTAAAATTCCAGCAAACTATGCCTTTTCTTTTGATGTGTGATCCATCATGAGAAGGGCAGTAAATGGATACTTGAATGACAATTTCAGGATAAAGTTTTCAAGTATTAGTAAAGACATAAACAATAGAACTGATTGTTTAAGAGTTTGGGGTGTGGATAAGTATTTTAAAAATGGGTACTCAGTATTATAGTTTTATATTTGGAAAACAAGTTTTGGTAATAAAAACTTTAGAAAGGAAACCATTGCAAAATTTGCCTACTAAGGTTATGGTAAAACTGATTTTTAAAGGGATGAGGGATGGCTAGACATATATGGATTCCTTGTCAAGATTTAGAATTTTGTAATATCTCAGCAAGCTACTCTTTTCCCAGTCCCCAAGTAAATGACATAACACCCTAATGAGCAGGCTAGAACTACCTTATTTTCATATTTTCATCTTAAAAAATGGGCAAGAATCTAGTTAAAGGAGTAAGATACCAATGCCACTTCCACTATTTACATTTTCTGATATTTAGATAAATTATTTATTCTCCCAATGGAAAATGAAATAATACCTATTTCTTCACACACACATACATATACATAACATAGTAAAATGACTAGAAACTCGATAGTATAGTTCTCCAGAAGAGTAAATTTTCTTCTGTTTCAAGTCTAAGCTTTCCTGCTCTGTTCTGTTTCAAGGTAATCTTATTGATTCATTCTTTTTTTCCCCCCACCATATTTCACCTTCACTCTTTCATGTTTTAGCCTCTCTTAGTCTTTTTGCCTTATCTTTTTCAGGTTTTATTCTCTTTTCAAGCCTGTAGTAGCAGTTTTTGTTCCCTCCTTCTTTAGAAACTCTTTGTGAAGGCCTTCAGTGAGTGACTTCATTGTCGCTATGTCTAATGAGTTCTTTCTTTTCCTCTACTCTGGCTTTGTTTCTTTTTTACCATCTTTTGTTACATCTTAGGTTGTAAGTCATTTTTAAATCTTGTAAAGAGAGGGAATGAACATAAATTAAAAATTAAAATATCAATCTTGTATTTCTTCTTGAAACTTTGTTCTTTGGCCTTTCCCCAAACTTTGTTTTCCCCTGCTTTCTTACCACTGTTTTGTTCCACACCTATTTTCCTCCCATGGTTCCTATTTAGTCAGCCTATTTTTCCCCCTTAAAGCATAGTATTTTTTTTAAGTATTATGAAAATTTTTAATGAGATCTTCATTTACTCATCAAGATTCAAGAATTTCAAAATTTGCTTTACTTTTTATTTTTTTGCTAGAATATTTTTTAAGTTTCTATACATTTGCTTTTTTTCCTGTGTTTATTGAAATATAATAGACAATTAGTTGCTTATATTTACATTGTACAAGTCAATGAGTTTTTTTCAATTATAGTTGGCATACAGTAATATACCAGTTTCAGTTGTATAACATAGTGATCAGAGATCCACATAACTCACAGAGCGATCACCCCACTAATTCTAGTACCCTTCCTCCTCCTTACATATTTATTATAGCATTATTAATCATCTTTTCCATGCTACACTCTTCATCTCTATGTCTATTCTTCAACTGTCACTTTGTACCTCTTAATCCCTTTGCTTTTTTTGTCCCCCCCCAACCCCTCTCCCATCTAGTATCTCTCAAAATATTCTCTGTATCTGAGTTTATTAACATTTTTTTGTTGTTGTTGTTGATTCTGTTCTTTAGACTTCATATGTACGTGAAATCATGTGATACTTGTCTTTCTCTGTCCAACCCATTTCATTCAATTCAATACCTTCTAGGTCCAACAAGGCAATATCTTTCTCCATTTCCTTCCTTTTAGTCTGCATGTATCTTTTAATCTGATGTGAGTCTCTTAGAGGCAGCATATGTAGGGGTCTTGTTTTATCCATTCAGCCACTCTGTCTTTTGGTTGGAGCATTTAACTCTTTACCATTTGAGGTACTTGTTGTAGGAATGTAGTTATTACTATTCTTTATTCATGTTTTTGATGTATGGTGTTTCTTCATAAAGAAGTCCCTCCAACATTTCCTGTGATACTTGCTTGGTGTTGATAAATTCCTTTAGCTTCTTTTTTCTGGGAAGCTCTTTATCTATCCTTCCACTCTAAATGATAGCTTTCCTGGATAAAGTATTTTTGGTTGTAGATCCTGGGTTTTCATCAAGTTGAATATTTTGTGTCAAGCCCTTCTGTCCTCTATAGTTTTTTTTGAGAAATCAACTGCCAGTCTTATGAGTGCTCCCTTTTAGGAAACTAACAGCTTTTCTCTTGCTGCTTCTAAGCTTATCTCTTAGTATTTAACTTTTGGCATTTTAATTAGGATGTGTCTTGGTATGGGCCACTGTGGATTCCTGGTTTTTGGGACTCTGAGCTTCCTGGGGTTGCATGTCTATTTCCTTCACCAGATTAGGGAAGTTTTCCATCATTATTTCTTCAAATAGCTCTTTAATGTCTTGTTTTCCTTCAGGTACCCTTATGACACATATCTTTATATTTAATAGTGTCCCATAGACTCCTTAAATTATTATTTTAGTCTTGGCTTTTTTTTCTTGCCATTCTGATGGAGTGTCCTTGGCGTTCCTTTCCTCTATATAAGTCATGTGATCCTCTTCTTTATTTACCTTGTTTATTTCATTTAATATACTTCTCGTCTCAGATAATGTGTTCTTCATTTCTGACTGGTTCCCTTTTATAATTTCCATTTTTATGTTTTTTTTTATCTCTGTTAAAGTTCTCTGAATTTTAACTGAATTCATCTACACTTCTCACAAATTAATTGAGCATCTTTATAACCAGTGATTTGAACTCTACACCTGTTAGATTGCTTGACTCCATTTTTCCTGGATCTCTGTTCTTTATTCTCATATGGTTTCTACTTCTTTTTCTTCCCATTTTGGCTGCCTTTCTGTGTCTGTTTCTATGTACTAAGCAAAGCTCTTAACTCTCCTGGTCTTATTAGTGTGGCTTTGTGTAGTAGGTGTCCAGTGGCACAGTCCTGAGAGGGGTTCAGCTGCAGGCCAAGTTTAGCCCCAGCCTATGTTCCTCTGGGGCCACTTGTTAAGATTAAGCAAGCCACTTGTTAAGATGCTGTGTTTATAGCTGCCTCAAAAAGTTACACCATAAACTGAGGCCAGCTGACATCAGTGTGAGTCTAGGCGCTGCTCAGCAAAGGGCACCTGTCTAAGCAAGGACACAACTGGATGTGGCTTTGGTGGTGTGACCTCTGTCATCTAGTTTGATGATATCTCAGTTATGGTGGTGCTATGTCCATGCACTGGGAGGTGGGAGTGTTCAAAAGAGGAATAATGGATACTGGTGGCACTTCTGTACAGAGCAAGTCTTGCCTCTGGCCCACACTCCTACAACTCAGTGCCCCCTGTAAGTCCCTGGTGCCCCCTGCACAGCCAAACTGTCGCTGGTGCTCAGAGCAAACTGGTCTGTCACTGCAAAAATTGGCTTGTGGGCACAGCCCCTTTAAGAGGTGTCTGCTACTGCCGTAGCCTCCGTCCCCCTCAGATGCTTGGGACCAGCCAGCCACCTGTTCTCGCCCCATCTTTCCTTCTGCCATTGCAGGGTGATTTCTTAGTTCTCTCCCTAGTTGTGTGGCTTGTTCATCTAGACCCCAGGCGATTTCATCTTCACCATTTTTTTTTCTCTCCTAGGATATTTCTGGCATCATGTTATAATTTCCAATAGAAACATAAACCTGCTCTTTAAATATTGGTATTCTGTAGGCCTATTTTCTCATTGTACATGTTCTCCTTAGAAAATCTTACTTTATGTGTTGTTTGCTGATAACTTTAAAATCTATATCTGCACTTGCATTATGAGCCAATCTTTAAATTTTCCTAGTATACTTCTCCAGTCAGTTATTCTGTAGAGATCAAAATTTTTAAATTTATAAAATAATAGTTACTTTATCTCTGTCTCATGCTTATACTTATTTCCCTTTTTTTTAAACTTCCCTATATTTTATCACACAGTTCTAGGCAGTCATTTTAAGTATGTGGCTTCTTTGTTTTCTTTATGAAGATATCCCATATTTAATTAGTCCTTAAGTCCCATCAGTCCTTATTAGTGTCTTTCTTTTACATTTCTTTTTTAATTCTATTCTTAATGTTATTTTGGTTTAGGGCTTCATCTCTTTCCTAATGGTTTCCCAGCTATCTTTCTCTCCTATCTTTAATCTAATCATGATATATATTTTTTTCATGATTAATAAAAAGACCAAAAGCAAGTTTTCAGAAACTGATTATATCCTCAAAGAGGGCAGGGACCTGATCTTTTCTTTGTAGCTGTACGATCCTCTGGTTAATACCTGATACATAGTAGGCATATAATGAATGAAAGTGGATACTGTGCTTAAATCTTTGCCTATGTTCTTGAAAATATTGGTTGTTTTTTTACTGCTTAATATTCATATCATTAGGTCTATTAACTAACTAACTGGAAAGATACTTTGTGTTAAAATACTAAATTTTGAAAACCTAATTATTATTTTAAAGAAGCTTGGTTTTCTATATCCAAAAAGATATTTGCACACCGATGTTCATAGCAGTATTATTCACAGTGGCCAGGATGCAGAAGCAACTGAGTGTCCTATGATAGATGATTGGCTAAAGAAGCTGTGGTACGTATATACAATGGAATATTACTCAGCCATAAGAAGAGATGAAATACTTCCACTTGTGACAACATGGATGGACCTCGACATAATCTTGCTAAGCGAAATAAGCCAGACTGAAAAAGTTGAAAATCACATGATATCAAAATTATATGTGGGATATAAACCTAAAAGCAGCAAACAAACAGAACTGACACAGACTCATGGAAATGGACTATAGGCTAGTGGTTACCAGAGGACTATAGACTCATGGGTACTAGTGGGGTGTGGGAGGAGGGAGGAGATAAATGGGGTAAAGGAGGTCAAATATAGGGTTTAGTGAGAGGGTAAAGTGGTTTAAGGGGATCAAATATATGATAGCTGAAGGAAACACATGGTAGAATATACAGATGTCAAATGATAATGTACACCTGAAAATTATATAATTATATTAGCCAATATTACCCCAATAAACTTAATTAAAAAAAAAAAAAGAAATAGTTTGGTTTGTTTTTCCTCCTAAAAATGAAGTGGCTGCTCATTGGTAGGGTCAGGCAAAGTTTGTAATATATGTTATTGTATATATGTCAGTTTTCCTGACAAAATAATAATTAGTATTATTATCATTATTATTTTTGTTTCAAGAAACTAGATCTTATGTAATTTTAATAGTGTGATTTGTGACACTACTACCAGGACAGTACTTTTTATATACATATTTAACTTGACACTGATCTGCTTATTATTCAAAATATTTCAATTTTCTTTCAGGATCAGTTTGGACAACATATAAAATCAGATGTGTACTTGAATTTCTATGTTTATTATGGTCCTGATCGTATTAGAGACCCCGCCTTGCTTTCAAAACAGGATATTGTTTTGACCACATATAATATTTTAACTCATGACTACGGAGTAAGTAAACTAATACTCAGAGATTTAAAAAAATTGAATTTAAGAAGTGTGTTTCAAGTTTCTAAAGTGTTCTAAAATTCAGGCTTTTTTGTTTTTTCTTTCTAAATACTTAAGAATAAATAGCCAATTGTGTTTTAATATTTTGTAAGTAAAGATTGCACTTTTAGATAATAATGTAAGAACATTTTTTATTTAGAACACTTCAAAGTTAAAATTTTAAATTTGAATTGTAACTAAGTATATATAACCATTTGTAAATGAATTTTTTAAATATTCTAGAATATTGTTTATTATCACAATGATTTTATTGTCTCAGGTCCAAAATAAGCCTTTTTGTAGCTGAAATTTGTTTTCCAAGTCATTTAGAAGTGTAATTGTTGTTTATTTATAATTTTATTTTTTAAGTTAAAACGTTTTTAAAATACCTTATTTTTTAAATTTTAGTGTTCTGATAAGAATGTTAACTTTTACATAAAGAGAGTGGTTATGTTATATTCCTATAATTTTTACACTTGACAATTTTTATATCATCACTATGTTTCAGTCTGAGCCAGGTCACAGCAGATAACTAAACTACCTGGGTTTGAATGCTAGCTCAGCCACTTTTCTAGCTGTGGTATTATAAGCAATATATTTCAGACTGGTGCTTCAGTCTTTCTCATCTATAAAATAGGAATAATAATACTTCATAAGCTTGTGAACATTTGATATTAATGTATGTAGTTGCTTAAATAGTGAGTTGATTTGAGAGTAACAACTCATATTATTTATCAAATTATATAAAGTACAATTTTACTTTTCTATGTTTTTAATTCACATGAAACATTTATTCAGACGAAAGGTGATAGTCCATTGCACAGCATAAGGTGGCTAAGAGTGATCCTGGATGAAGGGCATGCCATACGAAATCCAAATGCTCAGCAGACAAAAGCTGTACTTGATTTAGAAGCGGAAAGAAGATGGGTGTTAACAGGTAATGATAACATTATACTTAAAAAAAAAAGTTAACTCCCAAATATGTATGATTAAGTATATTAATGAAGTAACTTTGTAAACTTCAAGTGGCTATAAAGTCTGTTTTAAAATTAATCATAGAAATTATTTAGTAAAACTTTTTATTTGTTCTTTGTAATTTTTCATGAAATAACATTTGAATTATAGTTAATTTATGGGACAATCTTACTAGACTTAATTTTGAACATTGGAGATTCATGGGACATTTTAATTCTTCAATCAGAATCTTAATTTTTCTGCTTCCCATCTTAGAGCCTGTTTACTTTACTAAAGGATAGGAAAGAGAATATAAACTAAAATCAGTTTTTCTCTTCTTGCTAGTGCTGCTGATTTACAAATCAAATCAGCACATGTTCTTGATAAAGAGAAAGCTGAATTTGCTTGATCTGTGGTCTTTTTCTTTGTTAGTACGGCAAGTGAGAGTTAAAATTTAGGGCAAAACTATATTTAGAGATTACATATATTTAAGAAAGGATTATAATATCAGCTTGGTAGTGAGTGTGCCTAGTTTAGAGTGCCAATTTTCAACTGTTGTCTCCTTTGGTTGGGCCAAATGACTATCCTGATTTGATATGGTGGTTATAGAGTTGTAACAATTTTTTTTTTTTTTAGGTACTCCAATTCAGAATTCTTTAAAGGACTTGTGGTCTCTTCTTTCCTTTTTAAAACTTAAACCATTTATTGATAGAGAGTGGTGGCATAGAACAATACAGCGTCCTGTCACAATGGGAGATGAAGGTGGACTTAGGTAAATAAATTCATGACAAATGATTATTATTAGCTACAAATAACTGTTAGTAGCTTGAACCAGCTGCCACTTTCATTACTGTTTTAACTTGACTTTTGGCTTTCCTCTCCAAAAAGTGTTTACAACTTCATGCCTTTGACTATCGGAACCTAGGATTCTTGTTTTGAGAGACAAAGATTTCTAACTACCACTAAAACACAAATCCTTCTGTCCTGTGATTTTTGTCAAACTGAAAGGAGAGGCAGAACTTTG
The DNA here is from genome assembly GCA_004027375.1 of Macroglossus sobrinus. Lineage (NCBI taxonomy): Eukaryota > Metazoa > Chordata > Mammalia > Chiroptera > Pteropodidae > Macroglossus > Macroglossus sobrinus. Next base: position 513,698 of record PVKZ01000820.1, on the reverse strand, counting down.
TAGTCTTTGTGCGTTGCTATTACCCCTGAAACCAACATTATAGATTAAGTAATGACAGGAAAAACATTGTATGCTCTGAGGGTCCAGTATGCACTAAATTTTTATAATGTATTTTGTATGTAGCTTTATATAGTAGTAATTGAATGATGAAATAATGTACAATGACATCAACAAGAGTTTTATAAAAGAAAGTTGTTTCTGGTGGAGATAGATAAAAGTTGAGAACATAAATAAAATTCAATGTAGTAATAGCCATTTTGCAAGGTACTAGGCAAATGTGGTTTAAGTTTTTTGTCTAGAATATTGGTTTTCAAATGGAAGGTTTGCGATTCATTAGTGGTTTGTGAAATTACTTAAAAAGATGGTAGCTAGCATTATAACAAAATGAAATAGTCGAAAATTTAATAGCAGAGAGCATCACACATAGTAGGTACTGTTTAATGAAATGTTTGTGTTATAAGTGTATGTGCTTATGTTTATGTTTGCTAAATGGAGTAAACTATATTTTTTACTGTGGGTTCTAGTGAAAGTTGAAAAGCCACTAACCTGGTTTGCAGTACTGTCTACCTGATTCCCTAGAACTAGCTATTTAAATTCTAATTTAAGGAATTGTATTTATATTTCCATGTTAGGAAAAACCTTTTTTTTAAAAAAGAATTTCTATACTTCCTTTTATTTCGATATTGAGAAGGGGTAGTGTAAAGGTGTAGAACCTGGAAGGCATTTCTCCTTCTACTGGATTGTCAAATGTTTTTATAGTTATGACACTCATTACTTTATAAAATTATTTATTTATATACTTTGATTTTGGTATTACTGAAAAAACTTTTTGAAGATAAGATCTCACTCATTTATATTTTATGATATTTAGTATAATACCTTGCACTTAATATGCACAGGAGGTGTTTATTAAGAATTTGAGTGTTGAATATGGGTGATGTATTTGAGGAATTGAGAAGTAAAAAGGTTAGTGATTAGGACAAAAATGGGGAGAAAAGTTTAAAGATTCAACCATGTGACAGATATTGAATTGAGGGCAAATGTCAAAGCATTTGTTGCTATAATTTTCTGTTTGTAGGTTATGTCTGTAATTATCAGATTAGGTAATACTCCAAAAGAGTGATTTTTAGTAAATCCTTTATTAAGGTTATAAAACAGTAATAGTTTAACATATTCTTTTCTGTTCTTGTTGAATTCACTTATATAGAAATAAAAGTTTATATAATTATTTGTTTTATTTTGACTAGGCGTTTACAGTCCCTAATTAAAAATATTACACTTAGAAGAACGAAGACAAGCAAAATTAAAGGAAAACCTGTTTTGGAGTTACCAGAACGTAAAGTATTTATTCAGCACATTACACTTTCAGATGAAGAGAGAAAGATTTATCAGTCTGTGAAAAATGAAGGCAGAGATACTATTGGAAGGTATGGAGAAAGAAAGTCATTTTAGAAAATAATTTTTATGTTCTTCGTTTCCCACTTAACTGAATAGCATTTTTAAGATATGTTAGCAGTAAAGTCTGAAGTATACTGAGAGATCATTTGCTTCTTCATATTTAAACTACTTCTTATAAATTGATATTATAATTTACCAGGTAAGTAAAGCCACTTGTAGGAGATTCTATCAAGGAGAGAAGTAGGAAGAAAAAGAAAACTTTTATAGAATCCTAGGAAAGACAGCATAATCAAGAAAGAGGGAATAGTGTAGACACTTAGAAAAGGCTATTTAATTAGGTGATTCAGAGGTTACCGATATAAACTCTCAGAATAGTTTCACCAGAATGAGGTATGGTAGCCAAATTGTAGGACTAAGAGGATTACAAAGAACTAGCTGCTATAGGGGTAGATCATTTTTCACAAAGTTTGTAAAAGGAAGAAGAGTGAGACTAGTAGGATTGATAGTTATTTGCTGGATCAATTATTTGATAGTTTTATTTGGGTAGCCTTAAGAGGAAGAGAACACGGAAGAGAATTCAGGTACAGAAGAGAATAAAGCAAATCGGTAGAGAAAAGTGAAGCCTAGGTGGGAGTATATAATATCAAGAGCATAATGAGTGAAATATGAGACAAGGGTACGTATGAGACAAGGGTGAGAAGTTGAGGAAGGAAGACTGGATTTCAGTAGTCATACAAAAGTAAGATTTTTAAGAGTGGTAGAGAGACTTCATGTAGTATTAGATTATTGGATGTCTTTATAGGTTAAGTCAGTCTGACCTTCCAACAACACGTGGAAATCTGGGAATAGACATTGATGAAGTATATTAAAGGAACTGGGAATTAGAAGAAGGTGAGAAATTCTAGTCCAAGCAAGAGCATGTTTGATGTGAATACTTAAAGAATGAATGTGAGACAAGTGAAGGCAGAACAGGGCTGAGAAAATCTTCTAGCTGTATTTGAGTCTTTGTTCTAATAATTAGGCTAAATTTCTTCCATTGCCTTAATACTTAAATATAAGATTGGTTTAGTGTATAATTTTTGGATCACCCATTTTTCCTTCAGAATCTGTATTGTTGTTGTTCTTCTGGACTTTATATCGAATGTTTCTGTGGGAAACCCTGATATTTTTTGGAAGTTTTTCTTTAAATATTGTTTTCTGTTCCATTTTATTTCTCTCTGTGTAAACAAAGATGTTCTTTGTTTTTTCCATATGTATCATTTAACTTGAGTCCTTTACATCTTTCTGTTTAATTTTGTTTTTCTCTATCTTGTTTTCCACATTCTTTCCTATGTTTTTATCAGTGGCTAGTCTGTTTTATTCTGGTTTCAGTGTGGCTTTTATCTCTGATGGTTCACTTTTCTCTTTTACGCTCTTGAGCTATGCTAGCTCATCTTTATTTTCTTTGCTGTTTTACCATACCTTTTCGAAGCTCTTTGTCTCTGCTTTAAGCTGTTGAATTTTCTTTTAGGAGGAATTGTTTTATTGAGTGGTGTTAAGTTATGGCAATATTCATGGTCCTGATTTTATTTGCTCTTTGGCAACATTTTTCTGATGAGTTTTCTTTTACTGTCATTTGTTCTCTTTCTTGCTCTTTGCTGGTTAACCTTAGTTCTTTACTGAATATCTTTAGCTCTTTGCTGAATATCTTTAGTTCTTTCTGGATTAGCAAGAGATTCATATGAAGGAAATGGGATCATAGCTGTACCCCAGACTAGCAGGATATATCCCTATTTATGACTCAGGGTTACATGTAAGCTCTTTTAGGTTTTGCTGTGCTCATATAACAGAGACCAGAAGCTTTAAGATTCCTTACAGTGTGGAATGCTATGCCATAGTCTTTTTTGAAAACACAGGTCTGTGTCTTGTTTTCTTACTCAGTTTGCCTTCCCTCCTTCTTGGTGTAAAACTTTCCAGGGGAAGTTTAAGCCATCAGTCGTACACGCTGTTTTTGTGCATAAGAGAAGCTGATTTTCCCCTTAGGGCATACCATCTATTTTGAAGAATTGTGCTCTGGAAGGTCTGTTTGAGATCTGTAGTCATATCTCTTGGCATCTTCCTATCTTAGTTATACTGCAGTCGGCAGCCATTTCTTATAATTTTGCTTAATTTCTATTCATCTCTCCTGGTTTCTCTTCTGTTCCTTATTCTTGTTTTGATGTGATTTCCAGAAAAAAGAACAATGCCATTTTTATTTGACTGTTAGAATATGAAATTTTGTTATGTTATTTAACATTTCATAATATTTTAACATTTTTACCTTTAGGTATTTTAGTGAAGGGACTGTGCTTGCACACTATGCAGATGTCCTGGGTCTTTTGCTTAGATTGCGGCAGATTTGTTGTCATACTCACCTCCTTACAAATGCAGTGTCTTCCAGTGGTCCCTCAGGTAGGTAAATATGATTCGTTTACATCAGTATATTTGTTAGACTTATTTAAATAAGAATGAGAAATTTTTCATATGGCTTAAATTTAGTTTGTTACTTGTCAGATAGACATTGTTTTTAGTATAGGACTCATCTGGGAATGTACCCAAGAATTCTCTTACCAATGGAATGGGATATTAATAAGATCTTCCAGTATTTCCACAATAGAAACATTTTATCTAACTGTCTGTCTGTCTGTCTATATATCTATCTACCTACCTACCTACCTACCTATTTACAGTAGAAAAGAAAAGTTTTATTAGAAGGGAAAGTATACTTCCAGAAGTGGAAGTGGGCCCGAGCAAGGGAAGCATGGCTCAAAAGGCCAAAATTTCAAATTTAAACCATGCATTTTGCCTATGATAGAAAAAGGTTAAAGACTACCCAAGCAAACTTTTTCCTGTGTATGGAAGATTAACTTGTCTAGTCATATTATAAAATTTGCTCTGAAATTAATTTTTCAGCCTTTTCTCTAGGAAATGATACACCCGAAGAACTACGAAAGAAGTTAATAAGGAAGATGAAGTTAATTCTGAGCTCAGGTTCTGATGAAGAATGTGCAATTTGCTTGGATTCTTTAACAGTTCCTGTCATAACACATTGTGCACATGTCTTCTGTAAACCCTGTATTTGCCAAGTCATTCAGAATGAACAGGTTAGTTTTATGCCTAGTACAGATTCAGTGTTTGATGGAGTGGTGCAACCTGTCTTGAATGTAATGAAAACTCAAGTTCAATAGCCTAGAAGGAGCTTTATGCTTGGATTAACTAATGTATCTTTCATGGTTAATTATATCAGTATTTAATAGGTGATAGTCTATGTTGCCTCCAGTGGAGGTCTGAAATAAATACCATGAAGGTGTTGGGTTGGGGGAAGACAGATGCTGGGAGCTACAAAAAGGAATCAGACCACAGCTGCGTAGGGTCTTGGCAGGAAAGCAAGTCTAAGTATGAGGCTTCAGTGGGTCTTGCAGTGGAGGCAAAACATCCCCCTCCCCAAGCTGTGCAGTGGGATGGTCTTCCAGGTGGGGTGCCAGGAGACCAGGGATTCATGATGAGGCCTAGAGGGCCAGGAAAATCCAAGTACATCTGCTTGAGATCCAAACATTCAGGCACCCCTGGGGCAAGAGTAGGAGTTGGTGCAAGGACTGATAATTTGGGGTCATTGGCCTGAGTGCTCCAAAGGGAAGCCAGGGTGTTGCATTTTGGAGAAGATAGCTTGTTTCATTTAGAAGTTGCTGACAAGGGGATGGGTACTATATCCTTGATTTGGCCAGGATCATGCCCTCCTCAGAAATAGCCCTATGGCCATGAGTTCTTCCCAGAAACATCCCTTCTCCTGGGAGCAGAATGTCCAGCTAAGGGGGCTGCTCTGGCTTGCCCAGGGCGTACACTTAGCCCCGGGTGGAGGGTGGAGCCCCTGGAGTTTCAAATGGAGCTGGGGAGTTGAGGGCAGGATTAAGGGCTTCCAGCCACCCCAAAGGCCTTCCCTCTCGTAAAGGTGGGGGCTGGGTTCCCAGGAAGCCCGTCATCTATTGGGGCAGGTCAGATTTCTATGGTTGTGTTTATAGGGTTCATTCGGTGGTAGGGGTCACCTGGGGTAGGGTCCATACCCCACCAGGCAGTCAAGGGAGCTCTGCTGTGAGTGGCCTCCTTCCCCCAGAGCAGACAGGGACAGCATAGCCAAGTCATGTCTTGCTAAGAGCATTAGGAAGAGAAGGCGGTATGACTATCCTCTACCTCCCCCTCCAAGTCCATGGCTTCATGGCGGGCTGCCAGGTGCCAGAGTCTGTGGGGGCCTGGTCACAGCTATAGTTGTAAGCAGAGGCTAGCATTGGTTCCCTCAAGGGTACAGCGGCCAGGGATGCCCGGAGTCCAGCCTTTTGTGCCCATGGCACTTACTGACCATGCCATTGGAGCTGCGACTTGGGTCCTCACAGGCACCACAGTCATAGGATTTACTGCAGTGTGTGATTGTTGCCCCCTCCTCCAAGGCAGTATAAAATTATTAATGAGATACTTTACATGATTTTTTAAACTTAAATGTTCAAAATCCAGTGTTATTGTACCCTTATAGCACATCTCAATTTGACTTTGCCACTTTTCAAGGACTTAATTGCTGCATATGATTGTTGCCTATTGATTGAGATAGGTCTTATGTTTGATAGAATTTTTTGAAGTAGAATAATTTTTTTAGGCATTCCTTCAACCGAGGTAAAAATTTTAAAAGCAGCTCAGTGAATTATGAATTAAACATATCCATGTAACTACCTAGGCTTCCTCGTGTTCCCTCCCAGTCATTTCTGCTCTCCCTCCTCTTTAAAGGTAACCTCACTATACTGACTTCTAACATTGTTTCAGTTGCAGAATCTTTTTTATTATTATGGTATTTGATATATAGTTATTTAAGAAATAATCTTATTATCATGTCTTAGTACAAATGGACACAACAGATACTGCTTTGAATAGGATTTAACAAATCTTGACTGGCTTTACAGGCCATCAAGAAGGCAATTTTTTTCCTTCTAAATAGTTCCAACTAGTTTGCTGTATTTTAGTTAGGTTCAAGAAACTGTTATTCACAGTTTTATTACTTGACTGCAAATAGTATAATGTTTATGTCAAGCTCTTGCTGCTGGTACTTTTGCTCTTTTTTACCCATCTCACTTAACCACATTAGAAGATTGTATCTATCTGGACTTCAGCATATACAGTTTTCTCTCAAATGGATGAATCTAATAAAAGTTTAAAATACTGACTATTAGAAATAGAGAATTCACAATGTTTTTAAAAATTTCAGGCAAATTTACATTCTTATTTATTTGATAAGTATCATTCATACTTTGTTCTTTCTTATATAGCCACATGCTAAATGTCCTTTATGCAGAAATGATATACATGGGGATAATTTATTAGAATGTCCTCCAGAAGAATTGGCTTGTGACACTGAGAAAAAGTCTAACATGGAATGGACATCCAGTTCAAAGGTAAAATACACATGTATAAATATTTGAGTATTTGTTTTGTGTTTATATAAAGAAATACTATATATAAAAATAATAATTATGCTTTTAATTCTATTATTTGAATATTATATTGTTGATGGTTATTGGCTTTTTAAAATTTTTGGTGGTAGATTTCACAGAAAAGAGAGGTTTCAGATTATGATAGTATTTGTTCAGTCTTAATTTTAAGGAAATAACATGGCAGCACCTTTCTCTTCTAATAAAAAAATTGGGGATGCATTTTACCAATTCAAAACGGAATCTAATGGGTGTTCTAATTTTTTTTTCAGATTAATGCCTTAATGCATGCATTGATTGACTTAAGAAAGAAGAACCCCAACATAAAAAGTTTAGTTGTTTCTCAGTTTACAACGTTTCTGTCTTTAATAGAAACACCACTAAGGTAAGTGCAACAGTGTTTCTCACTTTGAGTAAAAAGATTTTTATGTAAGTGTTTTGATTTAGATAGCAAAAAATATTTTTGTTTTACCAGTTTTATTCATTTCACTATTTAAAATAACATTTAAAGTCACAACAAAGAATATTTCCTGTGAGCAAGAATTTTTAAAGATTAAGTTCTGAATTGGAAAAAAATTGACTGTAGAGTCTGACATATTGGTAGATGGTTTATAAATATTTGTCAAAATAAATGAGTAAAGAATTGGTTGAATGAAGACATTGTAAGTACTTAACATGTTTTGTTTATAGTATAGGAAGGGTTACTTGTCTCATTTGTCCCTTCCATTAGAGCTTCCGGATTTGTGTTTACTCGTTTGGATGGGTCAATGGCCCAAAAGAAAAGAGTTGAATCCATTCAGTGTTTTCAAAATCCTGAAGTCGGATCTCCAACTATAATGCTTCTATCCTTAAAAGCAGGTGGAGTTGGTTTGAATCTCTCGGCAGCTTCTCGGGTGTTTTTAATGGATCCAGTAAGTAGTTTGTAGATTTTGTGGTATGTTGTTATTTTTTATAAAAAATAAAGAATGAAAACTATTTGGTAAATACCTTCATAGTTATAATTGATTGTGAAAATGCCTCAGACAAACTTTGGAGATAACTTATTAAATGTCTATCAAGGGCTTTCTCAAATATATATCAAACGGAAATCTCACACCACCTTTATGAGGGAGACCTTGTTATCTCTATTTAGATGAGGAAACTGAAGCTTAGAGAAGTAAAATAACTTGTCCAGCATCACACAGCTATAATATGCAAAGCAGGATCAGAGTCTTTGTCCTTAAGTACTGGGTTTTCTACTTCTCTATATAGAGAATACATTTCTATTAACTGTAATGCTTTAAGGGTAGTGGTTTCATTCATTTGTCCAACATATAATGAGATCCTGCTTTGTGTCAGGAACTGTTATAGGCATTCGGAACTGGCTATAAACAAGATCAGCAAAGTAGCTATCTATCAGCATGGTCCTGATGGTCTCAAACTTTAATGTGCAAAGGAATTGGTAAAATGTAATCTCTGACCTCTTTCTTCAGAGATTTGGTAGTTATTGAATGAAACCCACGAAGCTGCATTTTTATTGGTGATTCAGGTGCAAGTGGTCCAGCATCACAATTTTAGAAACAGTACCATTACTGGAATGTTTGGGGTAAATTTTTGTGTCTAATATATACAGTGCAACTACTTGTCGTACAATACAGGCCTAGGGGTAGATTGGAAGCTAAAATTTACTCTGAACTTTACTCATCTCAGTGGGTGACCTAGAGCTGCATCCACACAGGAACACCTTTTAGTAATTGCACAAAGGGGCTAGTTTGGGCTTGAGGTACTCTGGACTAACTCAATTTCGAATTTGCACTGGGTATTGCTTAGGCTAGAGGCAACTCTGTGCCTTTTCTGTGCATTCACAGATTTAAAATTTGTTTTAGCTTGTTAAACTAAAACTCAGAAAATTCGTAACAAAGAAATTTTATTGAGATGCAAATTTGAGTTATTCTGGTTGGGCTATGCATTTGATACATGTACCTGTTTCTGGCTTTTTCCTCACCTGAGGGTAACTTTCCAAGTAAGATTACAACCAGAGCCATGTTTAAGTATTCATGGGTGTCACAGTAATATCATGGGTGACAGTGGTCTGTTTTTCCTTGCTTTAGTTCTTTGGATGTATTTTTAAATCTTTGTTAGAATTGTAGTATTTTATGGTTTTTATAAAAATATTCATTGTAACTACAGATTAACTTACATAATAACCCAATGAAAATTATAGAATCTGATTTTTTGAACAAATTTCCACATTGTTTTTCCTTTGGCTATAATTTCAGTACTTAATAAGGAAGAGTCTGTTCATACCAAATAGAGTAATTTAATTAATATTATTAAGTTCATTACAAACTAAACTCTTCAGCAGTTATAGTTAAAAAAAAAATTTGTAGAATGTCTTAAGTTTCGTAGTAAGTTGTTTGAGCATTTTAAACTTTCAAATATTGTTTCTAACTTTAAAACAAAGCCACGTCCCAGAAAAATAAGATTCAATCAGGAAAATTTGAGCATGAAAATCTTTTACCTTATTGTGTAAGAGTTAATATTTATTTTGATGTTCTATTAGGAGCTTTTGATAAAGCTTATTGCTTCCTGCATCACTCAGGTGGGAATGGGAGCTATCAGTTTTATAATTAGATAAATTTGATTCCTCTACTATATATATTATTGCCAGCTTAACATAAAGTTCCTAGACAAAATATAGGGAACAGAAAGGAACATTTTACCTGGGCTCTTGGTATAATGGTTTTAAAATGTGTCCAATTGTGAAATATAAAATATTTACAAAGTATTATCTGTCAGTTTTAGAAAATCATAAGCTGAGTATGTCCTTAAATCTAATTTCTATATCAAAAATAACCCAAAACTCAAATTACAGCAAGTTAATAGTAAATTCTCCTTTTCCCTCGATCCCAAGGGAACTTTAAAAAGAAAGACAAGAACAGCCTAAGAAGTATAAATCATACTATAAAGTTATCTACCTATGGATTTATAATTTTGTTTCTTTTTTCAGGTGGTACTTTGCTATATAAATATTTGTTGTCCCAATAACACCCTGGGACATTATAGTTTAAAATTTAACAGAGAATACTTTTTCATAAATGGACCCAATTACATATCTTTTCTGATACAAATAAATTATTTAAGAAGTATGTAACCTTTGTTTTCTCTGTTAATCAGACATAGATGAACTTTAAAATGGAAAAAAAAGCAGAAAGGTATTATTTTATTGATCAACAATCATCTATACTGTGTCTTTTCTATGTATCAGGCCCTGTATTAGATACTAAAAGCAGTGGAGTGAAATGACAGGGAGAGTACCTGCCTAGCGTAGTTATTGGGATTATGGGGGAAGTGTGGGTTTTTTCCCCCGAGAGCATTTATAATGTCGGTACTTGAATTCTGCTAGAAAAATTTCAGTCAGTAAAAGATAAAGAATACAGAAATGGAAGAACGTGGGCAGATCACAGTGGTGATAAAGCAACTCATGTTCCATTGTTAGGCCTGGAATCCAGCTGCTGAAGATCAGTGCTTTGACAGATGCCATAGACTTGGCCAGAAGCAGGAAGTTATCATCACAAAAGTGAGTTTTAAGCCATCTATTTTTAAAATTAGGTCGATAAGAGTATTTAAGTTACAAATGTATTATTGTAAAAGAAAAAAATAAAATTATGAAAAGCAAAATATGATCACTTCTACTGTTTAGAGAAAACTACCATCAGTAGTTTAATATATGCTATTCAAAGTCCCTTTCTTGATATTTACATACATTCATGCTTATGTGTAGATCTTTTTTAAAAATTTCATTTACGATAACTGCGATCATACTTTTTATTATTCTGCAACATGTTCTTTTTTTCCTTCCTTAACAGGATATATTGAAAACTTCCATATAAGTGCATCTAGGTCTTCTTTTTTTTTTCTATGGTGGTAAAATAGACAGGCCATAATAATTAAAATATTTAAAAATATTTTTAAGTGTACAGTTCAATGTTAGTAAGTACATTCACATTGTGCAGTCATGACCACCATCCACCTCCAGAACTTTTCATCTTGCAGTAAAACTCTGTGTCCAATAAACAGTAATTAATAACTCACCATTTCGTCTTCCCCCCAGCTCCTGGCAACCACCCATCTACTTTCTGTCTCTATAATTTGACTACTGTATAAATCCATTATTTTTAACACTTGTATATAGGTATATCGTAATTTAACCAGTCTAATTTATTTGCTAATAAAAAAGTGCCATATGAGCATTATATTACATGCATCTTTCTGCATATATGTAAATATTTCTTAAAGATAGGTTAAGAAAACTAGAATTCTAATTTATGATTTTTATTAGGTAACTGTCAAGTTGTTTTCAAAATAGGCTTTATGATATAAATTTATGCTTATTGTGATTGTCAAAAAAGTGCCCTTCTATTTTGCATTTACCTAAGACCTTGAGTATATTTCACATATCTGTTGTATTTTTCCTGTGAATTGCTTGTTTACATCTTTCGCCTAGTTTCTTCAGAAAGTGCTAATACAGTTTTATAGTATAAAGTATTCATTTTAAACGTTGATTTTAAATGTTATGTATATTGGAAATGGTTTATTCCAGGCTATTCCTTATCTTTTAACTTCTTATGCTTTTTATCACGAGAGGGTTTTAAAATTTTTATTGTTTGAAACATGTCAGCCTTTTTCTTTATATCTTCTGGATTTTAAGGTCTTGCTTAGAACTAAAGTCTTTATCTTCAGATTTAAAAAAATGTCCTATATTTACTTCTGATTCTTTAGAAATATTTTTTGTTTGTGATTCATGATACAGTTCTAATTTTATTTTTTTTCCCAATAAACCATTTGCTCATCATGAATTTTTTTTGAAAAGTCCATCCTTTTTTCCTTCTGATTTTAAATGTCACTTTTTTTCATAAACTAATTCATATATATTACATGGGACTCTTATGGACTCTATTCTGTTCCCTCGATCTCTTTTCTTATTCCCAGGACAATATTACTAGTATAATTGCTATGGTTTTATAAAGTATGCTTGAGTATCTAGTAGGGCAAAGTGTTCTCATTACCTTCCTTTTTGAAAATTGTATTACTTATTACTATTTACTCTTGAACTGTAGATTTAGTTTACCATATCTCATTTAAGAATCATGTGTGGGAGACCATGCCAACTGGGAAAGAACTCTACACATTTGAATATAGCTTATGCTGAATAAAGTTAACTGACTTAAAAAAACAATCTTATTTGGGATTTACTGAATTTATTAGTTTGAGCACTGTCTTCTTTATAAATGAGTGTACCTATTCAGGAACGTAGATAGTATCTCTCTCCATTTATTTAGTCTTTTATGTATTTCAGTAACATTTTATAACACAACTTTAGTTATTACACTAACAGTAGCTTCTTAAACAATTTTGAATAGTAGTAGTGATAGTAATTATTCTTGACCTGTTTCTCTGTTGGGAATGATTTTATTGTTTAACATTAAGTGCGTCATTCTTGGTGTTTCTTGAAGATACCTTTAATGAGGCTGAGGATGTTTATGTCTAGATTAAAGAAGATTTTATCAGGAATAAATGTTGAATTTTACCAAAGGCTTTCTAAGCATCTGTTGAGATAATTGCTTTTCTTCTCTAATTTTTTAATGTTATGAATTATACCAGATAAAAGCTCATTCTTGCATTTCTGAGAAAATCTCATTTGGCTTTATAAAGATAGTGCTAAATTTATTTTGCAAATATTCCAGGTACAGAGTTGCCTATAGTTTGCTTTTCTGTGTGCTGCTCATATCTGATAATGGGGTTTTAAAGATGTAATTTGTGTCCTTATGGCCATATTATTTATAGAGAAAACCACATTGAGTGCTAAAGGGAAGCAGTGTTCATCTCTAGTTATTATATCATGTTATAAATATTCTCACTAAATATTCAGGATAAAAGGGGAACTAAAATGTTTTCTAATAGATTATTGACCATTTTTGAAAGCTATATTATACTGTAAGAAAGCAGATTCCTTTATAGTAGACCAACATTTTCGTTGTCTCAAATTTTCATTTTTTACATTAAAGATTTCAAATATTGTGACCTGAAAAGCACTTAACCAATTTAACTTTTTTTTTTTTCTTTTTAAAGTTTATTGTGAAGGACTCTGTTGAAGAAAATATGCTGAAAATACAAAACACAAAGAGAGAACTTGCAGCTGGAGCCTTTGGAACTAAAAAAACAAATGCTAATGAAATGAAACAAGCTAAAATTAATGAAATTAGAACTTTAATTGATTTGTAATTTGTGGGATTTTGGTAAGGTCAGTTTGATCAGACATATACAGAAGTTTGGGAAGTAAGAAAAATACAGTTTTAGAAATGAGATCTAGTATGTCTTCTAAAAGGGGCATATCATTTTATATCAGTGAAGAGGTATTACTGATATATAATTTCTGCTATATATAAACCTATTTTTAATACTTCAAATAGCAATAATTTCTCTTATATACTGTGGCCTAAAATAATTTTTTGAGGGAAAAAATAGTTTGTTATTCAACTTTTCATAGTATCTCTGTTGAGTATTTTCATATATCTTCCACGTACTCAGCTTTTTCATATTTCAAGTAACGTCAAACCTTTTATACTTTTGACCAAATAGTTATTTTCTATGTTGGACACATTTGCTTTTTCACCAAAGCTTCCCATTTGTGATGCAGTGGATTCAGCAGTCCTTAAAAAAGATTAGTATATACACAGACCATACAAGAGATTGATTTTTTTTTTTTTAATGCCTACAGTACCCAGTCTTCCTAGGTGGTCTCCCATCCAAGTACTAACCAAACGATTGATTTTTTTATTGGACTTTCAAAAACCATATTTGCATTTCAGAACCAAACCTTAAAATGTGAAACCAAAGTCCAGATTAGTAAGTTTTTTTTAACAGTTTTATTGAAATATAATTAACATAAGCAACTTGCAATTTTATGTTCATGAAAAAAATTAAGGAGTTAGCCCACTATTATCTCCATTTTAGTAAGGTGGTACTTTTCATTGTTTAAATATAACTTGATATGTTAGTGTGTAAATAGTCTGTGGGGGTGAGAGGGAACAAATTCTACCCAATTTAATTTGAATATTTAAATTACGGAATTGCTAAATAGATATTTCTATATATAGGTAATTTTTATTTATGTAGGATTTTTTTTAAATAACTTTATAAAGTTTTATAATTCAGAAGACTACTATTTGTGAGAGGTGTGATATCGGATTGACCCCCAAAATCATTTTAATTCTTAAAGATATGTTAATTATGAATGGAAAAATTTCTTTGCTATTATATTTAAAATCAGAATTTGATTTTGGTCCTTCAGTAATTCATTCTTACATTTTTCTGTAGAATTAATCATCCTTTTGTTACTTTTTAAAAATAAACTCACAGTAGTTGCTACAGAATTCTTGATGATTGAATCACATTTAAAACAAATAAGCTATAATTTAGCAGTTAGGTTAAGAAGTCGGTGGTATTTTTTCCTTAAAGGAATTTTCTTTTTAACCCAAAAAAGAGCTTACTTACTATAACAGTAGAAACTTGATACAGACTTAAGAACACCTTATATTTTACTTACTAGTGTTAGAAGTGACTTGACTGAAAGATAAGAGATTAGAGGCAATGTGTTCTAGGGCACACATCTAAGGTGTGTGCTAAATTTATCAACAGCAAAGTCCTCCCCTCTTTGTGCCCTGTCTCTTGCTCCAAGGAAACAGTAGGAAGAATCTTTTGCCCAGTCCCTTTTCTTTTAGCAGCAGGTGAGGCAGAGGGCTGATGAAAAGGACCAACAGGACTTTCTGAAGGAACGAGCGTGGAATAACTTAGAGTTGGTTCACTAGCATTAGCAGCAATAGGGAAGTTCTTTACCTTGTAGGACTAACATTATGCAAAAAATCAGGTTAATCAGCATCTCGTGAAATACAATATGTAGGTTCTCTATATAGCAGAACTCCAGAGAGGTTAAGTATAAAGTTTTCAACAAAAAACACCACCATATATTTGCTTACAAAGGTGAAGACTTTGCTTGCTTCTTTACCCAAATATTTACAGACTTGTGTTTTAAAACATATTTATGATGACAAATTGGGCAAGTGGCTAAAAATATACTTGTCTGTTTTTGAACAGTTCTATTACGGTGTTAGAAAAACATTTAATTCATCCTAAGAAAATAAATAAACCACTGGAATGTAAAATTCACATTATGCTATGCTGTAAATTGTTTCATTATTATGTAGAATGATAGCTTTAGAAATATCTCAGACATTGTATCTCACTTGTTCAAACTGGATTTTGTTTTACATTTAAAATCAATAAAAGTTTCAAATATTAGCTTCCTCAGTGCATAATTTTAATGACTTTTTCTTTAGACAATTTAATCTTTCATTAATATCACACACCTATGAAGATGTCCATGTATATTACATGTCTGCATTACATATTTGATTTTTACTGACAGTACATAAAATACTATGAGTAACAATAATTTACTTACATTCTACCACTTTATTTTGCTCAATTTAACTGGTTGAATTTCTTACTTAGAAATCAGAGTGTATATAATTTTAAAGTTTATGTTAAATGTCTTGATTAAAAATGTTGGTTTCAATTTTATTTCTCCTTTGCCAGAAAAAAAGTTGATAACCTAAGTATAGTGGTATTACTATATAGCACACACTCTGCACTGTAGATCTAGCCCTAATTATATCTCTAGGATTGGAAATAGTTAATGAAGAAAATAATTTGTTTATTATCAGTAAGTACAGATGAAATTATCCTCAGTATATATATTTTTTCTTTTTATTGGGGTATGTCAAAGGCATTAATGTTTTTTTCTTCATTTTAATTTATAGTACTTGCCAAAGTTCTATTCACTAGGATTTGGAAGATTCATTAAAAACCTTAGGACAGATTTTATGTTGGGCTTATTAACAAGAACTCAAATGTTTAAACTTAAGTTTTAACTATATTAACTTTATATTTGCAAAATATGTAATACAACGTCTTTCCCTCATTTAATTCATCGACAAGTCTATAGTAACCTTCCTTACAAGTTCTGTATTCTGGAATTTGGTACCTCATTGTGTGTTACTTCTGAATAAAGAGCCAAAAATACTAGTAGCTGTGAATTATTGGGATGCTTCCCTGCTTTAATGCCTACTTCAAAGGGAAAACTCTGTTGATTAGAAACACTACTATAAGCAGATACAGTGTTTTCTTTCATGTTAATATATTTATGTTGTGTGAAGAAGGGAAAGTGGTCTTCTCTATAGAGCCATGTTATTTTACTCTTTAAAAGGTAAATTATTTCCAATCAGATCTTTTACTGATTAAAATGGGTTATTTTCTGTTCTGCTCCCTTCTCAACCTTCCTGTTCAAGAATGTGTTGACAAATTTAAACCCATTTCTACTTTTAAATATGTAAATTGATTTCCACATGAAAATACAATTTTAATAACATAGTTTAACATATGTGGCACAAGCCACCTCCATTAACCTGAACCAAGTATTCAAAACTTTATAATAATTAGGCTATATTGGGACTTCTACATTTATAAGGGGAGAAGATGTCAAAATGATTTCTTAGCCTGGTGGATAAAACAAATTCTAGGGCATGTCTTTGCATATTTGAAACCCAGTCTAGACTACTCCAAGAGAGTATTTAATATGATCACAATTGATGCTAAGGGTCATCAAAGATGTTATATATTGTTAAATATGTGCTTGTTTACTAAAGCAGAAATATGGCATTATGTTTAGGGAAGTTTTAATTAAGTTTGCCATCTTTTCAGCATTCTAGTTTATTAAAATAAAGGCAGATGAAATTAACAAGGATACAGCTTCCCAAATACTTTAACTAATTTACATTTTTTGTTAAGGCGAGGGAAGGGTTATTCTCTGATACATGGAAATTTTTTAAAAGATTGCACTGGTATCAATATGTTGATAAAAAAGGTAAATAGTTCATGAGAAATGGTCTAGTGAAGGAGACTTAATGTGCTGCTTGTGGATACAGGTATAAGTTAAGTGAATTAAGATAAACATTCACTTTATATATGAATCATTGACCTTGGTCAAGCTAATTAAAGGCATAGATCTGACCTTTGTGTAGGCAAATTTGTCTTATAGCAAAATACATCCACCGTTGTTCATAAGGGGATAAAAAATTGATATATTTGTCACCTCCACAAAGTATGTTCTTGTAATCTGAGTTACTGATTTTTTTACACATTTTACTAAGTAACCCTTTGTATTTTAGGCTCCTTGGAAAAGATTTTGCAGTATAATTGTATAGCTTTGCATGTAAGAGTTACTACTTCACCTTAATTAAAGCATATCCTTAGAAGATGAGGGAAGGAGGAGAAATCTGTTAGCCCAGTTCAGTGACTTTCTAGCCTCATCACTTGATAGTTTTATGCACATTTTCTATTTTAAACTTTCATCCTCTCTAGTTCTAAGTTATAGCTTTCACTGAATACTTATTTAAAATAAGAAATTATATAAGCTTTTTCACTTGTTTTATCTCACATGCTGTGTAAAAGAGAACAAAAGGTAAATACAAAAATTAGTACCGAATGATGTTTGCATCTCCATCCCCCACTTTGATGCTTTTTTCCTCGATTATAAAAGAAAAAGCTTTGAATCTTGTGATCTCTTCTGATAAAGACGGAGAGTTCCAAAATATACTTAATTATTTGGATTGCCTATTGCATGGTCATGACAATAAGGCAGTATTCATTATCTGAAGACTAGGTTTCCATTCATCTTAACCAGGGACCCAGAAGTCAAAAAACGCCTCTGACCAGCTAAGAAGACTGCAGTAAACCTATATACTTGACTTGGCAGAAAAGGACTAGCATTCAAAGACCCTATTAGTGAACATTTGACTCCTCCTATTTTTGTTACACATAAATAGTAGTGAGAAGTGGTATCTGTAAGACTAGACATTGAGAAATAAACCTCAAAAACTTAACAGTGAACACAATAAGTATCAAAAGAGTTGAGCTGTTTAGTATAGGTGTTAAGGAGACCTTACCCTTATAAGGATATGTTGACCCTGAGCACATCACAGTATCACAGCATAGTCATAGTAGAAGTTTTGCTTCTTTTGGTATAATAAAACAACTGCAAACAGGATAATTCCACATAAGCATGTAAGATACAAAGGCTACTGAGTAAGTCCTCACTCAACGTTGTTGACAGGTTCTGTGACTAAGCAAATGATGTATAGTGAAACCAATATAACCACAGGCTGATAAAAAAAAAGTTAGGTTCCTACAGCATCTCATCAACATAATGAAATGATTTGCTGTATGTTGTGAAGCTGAATCGTGTCCAAGTCAAAACTCACAACTTAATTTGTGTCCATGGAATTTCTTATCCATTTGTTTTTATATTACAATATTTCAGGCAGCCTATTTAGGAAAACCTTTGTAAAATGTTTTGTACTATTTCATAATACTATTTTGTACTATTTCCCAAGTCCTATTTCAAGGCCACTGCCCTTACTTACATAACAAGCAAAATGAAAGTCTTTCCATTATTGTGTTACTCTCCAGATTTCTGACATCTGTATTTCTGGTTATATGCAGAGGTTTCTCTGATCTCTGCCTGTTTCTTTGCTCTCATTGTTTTGAATGTAGATTTGTTAAATGCAGAACTTCAACAGCTTTGGAAATGGAGCATACAAAAATCTGAATCAAAGTCTTTTGCAGATTATCTCATTCTTATTCTCTGGTAATCTGCAAAATGAGGATACTATGTATACATATAGGACTGATAGAACTGAGATGTAAATTCCGAGTAAATACTGTCTTTCTTCTTTTTGCTTTCTTAGATTTTTACTTAAGAGACTAAATTTCAGCATCTGAAACGCCAAGAAATCAGTTATCAGATAATATACCCAAGTATAAAAGTAGACTATAATCCATTTTGTGTTATAAGCAGAGACAAAAAGCAAACCATGTCAGACTATTTTATTTAAGGAGAAAGCAAGTCTTACTTAGTTTAATGCCCCCAAGTTTCAGTGACATTAAAAAGGTAATTATATTTATAGATGTTATTTATGGAAATTTTTTCAGGGAGCTGACTCTTTTGTAAAATGCCTTCACTAATTAGACATTGGAGCCCCTGCTGTGCAAAATCCACCTCAGCTCTTTATGCGTCTTCTGCTAAAAATCTGACTCCCTATTCTATTTAGTGTAAATGCTTCCTTAATGTATCAAGTCGTTCTCAAATGTCATTTGGGTCAGAGTCATGTGGAGTGCTTGATATTTAGTTCAAGTAAAGATACTGTGGCCTCAACCAAGACCTATTGAAATCTGAATCTGTAGTGATAAGGCCCAAGAAACTGTACTTAAAATTAAATCTGGTGTTTTCAGGAGCAGCCAGGAGGAGACTCAAACCTAACAAGCCCCTAATCTTTAATTACTCCTTTTCCCTCACTCTTTACATCCAATCTGTCAGCAATTTCACTGCCTTCACCCTGGTGAAAGATAGGCTGGATTACTATTGTCTTTCCAGGAACATTACAACAAACTGGCCTTCTCATCAATACTTGTCTTCATTCAAGCTATTTTACACCAGCTGCAAAGTAGTGTTCTTAAAAATAAATCACAGAGATAAGACAGACCATCTTTTAGAATAATTGCAATGGATTGAAGCAAAAACTATATTAAAATTTATTAATTCATTATGGTACTATATCAAGACCACCTTCGCTACCTTTGGAGGATGCTAGGAAACCAATTCCTTATTTTGTATACTTGTGAATGAAGGGAAAAAATCAAGCATTATTCTTGCCTTCTTTATAGAAATGTAACTCAGGACAACCAAATTATTCATGAATGGAAGTATATAGAAATATTTCAGCTACTAAATGAGAGTATCACCATTTTGAAATCCCTAAGAAATAATGTACCTAGGCAGTGATCATCAACAGCAGTTAAGAGCAGTTAAGAAGGTAACCAGAGATTTAGAAGTAGCCAACACCACTATAATATATTGCCTCAGATATATATACCTTAATAACAGGGAAACATGTCAAATTGCAGTCATCAAAATGCAGAATGTGGGAGGCTACAGGACAAATAATCTAGTTTCTTCAATAAATAAACTGAAAGGAAACAACGAACAAATGGGGAGGGTAACAAAAGAGAAGATACATCTACCACAGATGTATCTTTCAACGCAATATATGGACTTTACTTGCATCCTGATAAGAACCAAGTGGAAATAAAATAATGGAGGGCATTTGGAATTAATAGATTTTGGTGCGATAATTTTCTGAAGTCCTTATGTTTTAAAGCTATATATGGAAATATTAAATATAAAATTCTTTATATGGGATTTGCTTTCGAAAAGTTTGGTGAGAAGAGTTGGTAGAGATATAGGTGAAACATAATTGCTGAATCTGCATGATGGGGGTTTTCTTTATACTCTTCTGCTTACTTTTGTGTGCAACTATAATTCTCCATTAATAAAAAGTTAGATAAAAATTACAGGAATAAAACTTCAATCAATTGCTATTGAATTCAGAATCCAAAGCCCATACCTTGGTCTATGAAGCCACTGCTTCCCACTCCATCCTGTCTTGGAATCCTTTACTTCCACCAGGCCTTTGCTCACTCAGTTCCCTTTGAAGGGAATATTCTTTCCCCTTCTCATAGCCTCTCTTTCTAGCTTAATCAGCATCTTTAGGTCTTTCCTAACCACCCTGAGGCTGGATTTTGCAAGTTAATTGCTGTCAGTGTACTTTAGCGTAAATTGTAATTACACTTGTTTCTTCTTTGTGCTGTGTTTCCTACTAGAATATAAGGAACTATGTTTGTCTTGTGTGGTCCTGTATTTCTAATGCCTGTCACATGTGAAACAGTAGTGACTTAATAAGTGCTTGTTGAATGAATTATTGTGTTGTCTGTCTTAAATGTGAATGTCAACTCAAACTGTGTTTGATATAAAACTAAGATATCTAAATAAATACTTTGGTAGATATTATTTCTGGAATAAGCTCAGGTAGTTCCTTGAAACCAGACATATATCTTTATGACCACTGGGATTGTGAAAGCAACATAGGGCTGAAATGAATTTTGAAATTATACAGATTGTCCAAAAACAAAGGCTCATTTGTATGACTTGTAAATTACACGGTAATGAAATTAATTTCCATTTAGCTTTGGATTCTCATAGGAAGAGCTCAGCTCATCCCCTCCCCACCCAATGCATCTTAAAAGATCTTTGTACCTAGCCTATGACACATTGAGGCACTTAAATCCTTGTATGTAGTGCTTCATGTACTTGAAGATCACAACAACTCATTCTCTACCAGCCCAAATTGTAGCTCATTTTATCTTCAGAAATCATTTATCGTTTAATATCTTACAATTTTAGGTAAATCCTCAGAGTCTTCTTGAGTTCTTGTGGTAGCCAGCCTCCAAGGTGGCCCCCAATCCTTGCCTCCGGGATTCCATACCCCTGGAATTCATTCCCACCCGTATTGAATAGGGAGGGCTGACCTATGTAACCAATAGGATATTGTGGAACTAAAGGAGAGTGGCCTTTAAGGTTATGTTATAAAAACCATTGCAGCTTCTGCTCAATTAAACCTCCAAAATTACTTCTTGTGATGGTCTACTCTCCTGTTTTCATCAATAGAATGATTTCTCATTACTTACTTTAGTTTTAAAAGTTTTGGATCCTATTCTCCACTAGCTTGCCATCCTTGCAACCTAGCATCCTCTGTATATTTTTAAAATATGCATTACATTTCTATCATGTTCAGTCAGAAATAAAAACATTAGAAAACATTGAGTCCAATATTGATTCTAACAGTCCTGAAAGATTGAGTATATTCAGAGACTGCCAATGAACCTATGATGATTTTAAGGTTATAATATTCTAAAATCTGAATACCCACTTAATATGGAGATATTAGTGTGGGTGACAGATTAATTTGATCTCCCTTTCATCTATCAGATCCATCACTATCTCTGGAGAACACTAAATTATCTTTAGATGGAAACCAATTTTTAAAGCATATATTCCACTGTCAAGTTTTACACTGGTTTTAAAAACACTGATAAATTCTACAAATCATAAAAAATTATACATTTTTTTAAAGGGTAGTGGGAATCTTTAACTTACTTAGACAACCAAGATATGGCATTACGTCTTTATTTTTCATATAAGGTGCCATTGCAGGTAACCAGAGAATATGCTGTTTTCAGATACACAGAACTGAACAAAAGCATTTTAGCATACTGCCTCATTGTGCATAAAAATTGGTGATCATCTTCAGACACTAAGGCTAGGAAATAAAATGGTTAATGCCATTTGTTGGTATGTTTATGAATCAGCAGTGTTATAGGCTGTCTTTACCTGAAAGCAGAATTAGAATTCTGGCAGCCTTGGGCAATCCTAAAATGCAGGTCTAGTGAAGGGGGCAACAAGCGAGCAAGACAGGTAACTGTGACCCACTTTGAAGGGAGACTGATTTGGTGCCTGGCTCAGCACATTTTAAAAGAGTTGACATAGTCATCTTAATTGTTTAAGACTGAGTTTCCCTTACCACATAAGTTAGCAATCAGCATAATTGAGAATTTCTGAAATATTAGCTGACTAAGCCTAGGGTTAAAAAAACAGACCACTGTCCATATAATGGAATTGCTACTTCACAACTTTTAGCACTTCTCACCTGTCCTCCTACAAAAACACATCTGATGAATTAGTGAAAGCCTCTAACAACTATAACAGACCTTCCTTAACCCAGCTCTAGAAACTAAGTATCAGAAATAAGTGCCTGTGAAGTCGGGAAGTCCAGGGGAAAATGGCAGTGTTTCTACTGGAGGTAAGTGTCAAGTTTCCTCTTGATGTTATCAAAGGAATCTGCTCCCATGTAATCGGCCTGGCCCTGTTCCCACCGCTCCTTCCGTTCTTCTGAGGATACTAAAGGCTGTGCCGTAGCCGTGATCTCCCCAAGGGACAGTTGTGATATGGCTCCTGAGACATCTTCCTAGAAATGAGAGCATAATCAGAGACTCCTTGAGAGCTAGCTGAAAATCAGACTGTTTTAAAGAATGCAATAAATCGAAGAAGGTGAGAAAAGCCAGGATGAATTAATCATGCAAAGTAGCAAAAACTGAAGAGTATTACATGAAACAAACAAAAAAAGACACAGAAATACAAGGGTCATGTGATTTTTTCCTAACGAAATGAAGACTTCTTGACTCAGTGAAAACATTGGGAGAACAAAGTAATTAGGGTTAATGTTTAAGTTCTGCATACCTTTCTACAGAAGCCACAAGAGAAAGCCAGTGTATAGACCGAGTCTGAAAGCTGCAAACAGTTCATTAGAAAGTGTAAGATGGATGGACAAGGGAACATAAGTCTCACGATAAATTCTTGAACTGTGTGGGCTCAGAAAGGTTGAGAACTTAAACAAAATGATACTTCCGAGGCTAAGCTGAGAATCTAACCAGAGAGCCACACCACAATCACAAGTTGTCACGTTATAAAAGCAAAAGCTAAATGGTTTAAGACCATGCACCAAATTCATCTGCCTGTTCAAGCTTATTACCAAGCAGCATCTATTCTTGCAGCTTCTATTAATTAGCTTAGTTTGAACAACTGTTTTAATTCCCATCTTCACCTTTCTTGGTTTATAATTCTCAGTCCTTGGGTTGCAGAAGGAATAAAGTAAATGTGCAGGAAATGGAGCAAACCTAATCTACATTAAATCTGATTCTCATTATATAGATAGATACGCAGTTAATTTCAGTTGTACCATAAAGGAATATCAAGGCTATCCTTCAAAAAGCTCTGAGGTAAGAAGGTACTGGAAGTCTTAGCAGAGAGAAAGGCAAATGAATACATATAGGTATTGCTTTTGAGAAAGTGGTAAAACAAAATTTTGATTACCTGTTTTTGTTAGTATATATAAGTGTGTATGTATGCATTTGAATATACGGGAACGTCATGGTATTTGGGTGGATTCCATGGGACCATGTTATGGCTGAGGCAACATAAATCCTTCCCTTAGATTAGCCCGGACTTTGCCTTCCACTTGCAACAGGAGTGACAGAGAGGCTCCTCCAAAGTCCTCAACTCACAGTATTTTTCCTCAGGGTAACAGTCTCTCAGACCTGGATTCAAGTCCTACTTCTGCTACTGACTAATCTGTTACACAACTAAGAGAAGTTATATAACTTCATTAAGCCTCAGTTAATAATATATAAAAGGGAGATAATAATAATAATACTTGATAAAGTAGTTGTAAAAATAGATAACTTTTCTTAAGCACCTAACCATGTGCCCAGCAATGTTACAAGTACTGTACAAGTGTTATTTCATAATCCATATAAAACAATGAGAGTAAGAACATGTGAGTTATTTTTCCCTTTCTCCTTTTTATAGTTTGTTACAAGTGTCAATATGTGAAATGGCTAAAATGTATACCATAGCAAAGATCTCTTATAACTTTACAGTCTCTTATAATTACAGCAAAGTAATTAACTGATCAGTTAGATTTGATTATAATTCACCCATTCAGTTCTATTCTTTTCATCTTAATCAGTAGCATAAAAGTTTAATTTCTTAACCTTTACCAATTCTTCAAAAAAACAAACCTCAGAAGAAGACATTTAAAGTCAGAAAAGATGCTTTACAGTTTGTTATTATAAATGTTAATATGTCCACTTCCTCTTACAAGATTTCTTTTTCAGGATCCTATAAAACCATAAGGATTATAAGCATAACAAATCAAAACAATCCTAGAAAAGTGTGTTTGCAGCTCATGTTGTAATATTCACTGAAAATACATTCTTCTGAGCAGATAGCAAAAATAAAATAGGTATTTTTAAATTTCTGCAGTTTCTAAAACATGAAGTGGGTCATTGTTTATTTTTATAAATAACCACTTTAGAAATAATCTTACAATCTTAGGACAATGAGCTAAGTAAGCATTTTATATTACAATATATGGGTATATAGTAAAACTTCTAAAATTCTTTCTAATGCTCTAAGACTTAATGAAATTTGCCACAAAATCTACTGCTTTAGCCTTTGTTGGTAATATTTCTCCTCCTCTGAGATGGATATTGTTTTCTTTCCACAAAATCTTATTTAGCTCTCTGTTTAAAATACCATGAAATACTCCATCTACTGGTATATCAGGTTTTTAAAAATACAGCATTATCTGAAAGGAAAAAACAGAACCTACCACATTTAGGTATGAGTGGGTATCTTTGACAAGGCCAAATTCTTGAAGCAGAGGTAAAACACTGGTGGTAAAGATGTCCCACCACAGGTTGAGAAACTGTGGATGAATCATGGTGGGATCATGGGACTCACTTTTGACACTTTTTGTTTTAGGATCATACGTATAATTCCACGGTTTGATTCGTCCCAGGAAATGCACAACCTTGGCATTTGCACCAAACCTGCCAAGTGAACACAAGTTGAAATGGTTAGTGGATTCTAATGCTTAACAAAAAGATAAGCAGTACATTGTTTCCTAGCCTTAACAGTGCACCTTCCATCCTGCAGTACTGGTTGGAAAGGAAATTGAGTTCACTGAAAAAAATTTTAGACATGTTTTTAAGTTATTCAATTGTATGTTAAATATACATAAAACCCCAAAAGTATCAGTTGATCAGTACAACAGCCAAAACGGCAATCACTGTGGATGGGAAAGGTACGACCACTGGGAAACCATTTGAAATTATCTTAGTAAAACTGAAAATGCTCACACCCTGCAACCCAGCAGCTCAGCTCCATATACCCTAATAAAACACTTACACAGTGTAACAAGAGACATAATCAAAATGCTCAGAGGCAGCAGCATTGTCTGAAACAGGCACGAACTAGAAACAACTGAAAAGACTGTGTTAGGTGTGATTACTTTTCAGCAAGTGTTCACTTCTTTTTCCAATCTCCATGATGGAGTACACTTTCCTTCCTCTTTGATGTTGGGTATGCTCATATGACTTGCTCTGGCCAACTGAATGTGGGCAGTAATGACAGTGTGCCTTAAAAAAAGCATTGTTTTTGTTCACCCTCTCTGAGATGCTGCAAACTCTGCCAGCAGAAGAATGTGCCCTGGGTAAAAAAAAAAAAAATGAGACACATGAAGCAGATGTGGATTAAACCTGTGACCTGGCTCCAAACCCAGCTGGGATTATCAGAGCTGTCCTAGCCTTTCCAAAAACATGAGCACTTGGTTGAAAGGAAAAGACTGAGATGAGGAGGCTCATATTATGTTGTTCCCTTTTCTATCTCTGGCAGAAAACTTAGCTAAAGATATTTTCCCTCATGTAATTTCAAAAGCAAGTATCACTTCTTCATCTTACAATTTTAAATGGCTCTCTGTGCCTGTCCTATGTATTAAAACCCAAATTCATGACTGGTTATTCACATTCTGTTTTTTTTTTAAAGGACAACTTCTGGCATATTCATATCATGGAATGTGATACAAGAGTGAAAAATGAACTATAGCTATACACATCATGTAGCAAATGAATGAATTTTTTAAATATACCAAAAAAAAAAGAAATAGATACATTCAAACACCTATGAATCCACTTATATAAGGACAAAACCAAAAAAGTACTATTAAAGACTAGAAAAGCAATCAACATAACTTTCATGGTAAAATGGGACAAATCCATGGGTGTTGGGCTCAAGTGTTAGATTTTAGTGAATTTATCCTATAGGCAACCAAAGGATTTATTTGATCAGAAATAATACAGAAATAATACAAACTCTATTCATGTAAACTTTCCTGTCTCCTAAAACTTTTTAATGTCAGAGATCCGTTATACAGCTATCATTATCTGAGAGTCTACTATGTTTGGGGCCCCAATTATTTAAGGACATAACTGGGAATAATAGTCCTGCAAGTTAGATTTTACTAATGAGTTAATGGAGGCTCCTAGAGGCTGAGTTGTCCAGAGCCATACAGCTATTAAGTGACAGAGATGGGATTTGGAAGTTTTGCCTTTCTCTTAAGCCTGAGCTCTTACCATCCTACCATGCTGCCATTCCAAAACTATTCAAGAAAAATAGAGCCTGCTGTAAATTTCCTCCTAAGAGTTACTATCCCACAGTGCATTTCTTTTGAAAATGAAGTGGATACCTGATATCCCCAAGTTTACTCTTCGTTTTATACATAGTATATTTACACACGTTAACACACACACTCACACACATACACACAAGTACTCTTAACTTTATCCTTAAAAGGATAGAAATAATGCTCAAATTTGTGCACAGATATAGCTATCAATTAAATAAGCAACTGTTATGTGAAAGGCACTATGCCCAGTGCATGGTCCCAAGAGGCTTTTGTCCAAACAGCAAGATAAGTCATCCACATAAAAATAAACAATAGCACAAGCAAGGCAACAACTCAAGGCTACCAGGGCAGTGCTGACATTAAGAGCTATGGAAATTCCAAAGCAATTTAGTGCAGGTAGGAGTTTTCAGAAGAGGCTTTGTACAGGAGGTGGGACCCAGACGAGGCCCGGGAAAAATGGGCAGGATTAATGTAACTGATTGGGACCAGGGTATTGAGGGGCAGAACAGAAAGAGCTCAGGAAGATTCAGGAGTGTGATGGCAGAGAGATTTATGAGAGAGAAAGGGAGAAAGATGCTGAAACATAAAGAAATCAAGTGCAGGCTTCAGATGTTATTGGTTCAGGGTATGGTCAGCCCTATTTCTAGACAGTAAGGAATGGGAACTCTTTTTTTTACTGGTATGCAGATAGTACTTGAACCTAACTGCCACACACCTAACAGATCTATGGAAATGAAAAGGTGTAGAAGGAAAATAAGTTTTAGAGCAAGGACTCTGAGAAGAGCAGGCTTAGGTAAGTCACCGAACATGGAAGGTTTGGGCTGGACCAGCCAGGGACCTTTCCAGGGTTGGGGAAAGGGAGAAGTAAGGTGCCTGCTAAGTGGGAAACACAGGGTGCAGGAAGGTAGAAGGGAGGCAAAGACAGACTTTGGAGTTGGCATAAGGTAGTTATACACAGGATGTGCCTGGAAATCACCTGGGGCTGCCCTGGGCCTAATGTAAGGGGGATTGTTAGGCTAACAACACTGGCTACCCTATGTGAAGGTTTGTAAGTTATACAGTTAAAGCTATATAACTAAATAACTATGTACTAACTATACAAACAGAACAGTATTTATTTACACAGAAAAGCAGTGTGAAGGACTTGCTCTATTAGCTTTCATAATAAAACACTTTTTTTTGTTCACAAAAAAAAGCAAAAGGTCTCAGTTTCTGTATCTAGAGTTTCAATTCAGATATAAATTTCATGTAACTTTTTAATGTATCATCATATTGCCTGAGAAATTTGTTTAAAAATAATTTTCTATCATATTAATCAATTTATTCAATCATTAATGAAAATCCAAAGTAACCGTATCAAAATAAATAAGAGCACAGGTCATAAGCACAAGAAGGAATTACTTCTTGCTTCAAAGAATATTTTAGCCTAAATGCAAATTTGAGAGTATTCCTCATAGAAGGGTAACCCAGGATATTTTTCTGGCATTAGCTCTCCCTCACCAAAGGCAACAGTCAGGTACCAGTCAGAATTAAGGTTACCCGGCTAAAAGCAAAATAGTTGATGAATAAGAAGGAGAAATGTTGATGTCAGAAGATAAAGTCAACTGACCTCGACCCAGAACAAGGATAACCAGAAGATTTACTGACTCACTGCCTGATTTATCCATCAAATTACCAGCCAGGAACAATAATAAAAAAAGTTGGTTACATATCACAATTGTTTCTAAATTACTGAGAACCATTCATTCTGACCCAGTAATGGGGATTTGTCTCAGCTTGCACACATCTCTTAAAATAAGTGTTCTAATTTTAACCAGACAGAATCTCAAAAGAGACGTCCAGATCACAAGACATAGTTTGAACCCAAGCCATCAATAATACTGCTTATGTCAGCCGTTAAAATAATCCCTTTGACCTGATGTTACCAAAAGATCAGAAAGAATTTTCATAACTAGTTTAGCAGTTGAGAAATGTAGCTGGTAACATGGATGAGACTACAGAACTGTTTGGAATGAAAAAGGAATCCATGACAGTGCACACAGGGACAATTTAATGTGAAACTCCTTATATGCAATGTTCAATTAGGTACCAAGAAAGAGAAACTGCACTGCTCGTGTGACCCTTCTCTGGGAAAGGTGGCGGCAGTGCCAGCCATCCTCTGCCCACTCTGATGACTCGTGTTCTCTGGTACATGGCCACTCGCTCTTGTACCTTCTCAGACTCGCTCTCACACAAAAACCCTCCTCACATCTCTCTTTTCTCATCAAAAGAAAAATTTCTACTCTTACGCACTCAGTCCAAATCAAGTGTCTTAAACCCAAGTGCCTATAGGGTGGGCTGGTCAGGCAGAGGAGAGGACCTGGTGAGGTGGGGACTGTGGAGCATGAGCAAGGGCATGTTCCATCATCATCAGAAAATAGCTGCTATCCAAAAAACAACTGTGGCCACCAGGGACCCACGCAATTCTTCCTTGCCTTTCAAGCTACATAACCATCCCAATTATGCTCTGGAAATCAGTACAAATATCAGTACTCGAAGACAGACTTTAATTACCTAGACTTAGGAGCTACCAGGTTGGCCTCTCTTCACAAAGTAGGCCAGGGAAAGCCCCACAAAGCCAGGCCACCAGGAAGAGTTTCCTGGGGGTAGTATGTCATTCTTAGTCACTCCTGGCTGATTCATTCATTCATTCATTTAAAACAACAAATCCATCTCCCTACCTGCAATTGTACCCGCACACTCTGCCTTCCTTCACGTCAGTATTGTCCTGACTCTCTTCTGAAGCCGACCTCTCCACTGTGCACTAGGATGCATCCCCTTTCACCTACTCAAGGACATCATGCCAGCAAGTCTCCCTTCAGCTTTCTGCATTATAACTGTTCGCTCTCTCTCCCCCTCCTTCATTATTCCCATCAATATACAAACATGCTGTAACTTCTCTGATCTTTACAAAACAAACACCACCACCCTCTTGATCCTATATCCCCATCCGGCTACCAACCAATCTCTCTGCTCCCTTTTAAAGAAAATGTTCAGAAGAATTGTCTACATTCATGGTCTCCAGTTCTCCATTTCCTTGGACCTGCTTCAACAGGCTCTCTCTTCCATCATTCTACCAGATGTGCTCTTGCTAAAGTCACCAGTGACCATCACATTCTAGGTCCAGTGCCAGTTCTCAGTTATCCTCTGTCAGACCCATCACAGCATCTGGCACAAATAGATCACTCCTGCCCTCTGTGAAATGCTCTTTGCTTGGCTTGTGCAGTACCTCGCTTTGCTGGGCTTCCTCCTGCCATGCTGTTCTCAGAGTCTTCAACCTGTTCCTCCTTATTCCCTGCCCCAGCGCTCAGTCTTCAGGACTCTTTTCTATCATAATCATGCTCTTGGTTACATCATCTTGTCTCATGGTTATATATATATCACTCATATGCTGACAACTCCTATAGTTATGTTTCACCCAGACTTCTCTCCTCAATTCCCAACTCTTATATCTTCTTACCTATTACATATTTTCACTAGAATGTTTAATATGCACTTCAAACTTAATACGACCAAAATTTAATACATTCAATACATCTCTGGTCAATGTTTGCTCCTGCCAACCTGATTCACCCACAGTCTTTCCCAGTTCAGGAAATGGCAACTCCTTTATTCCAGTTGCGTAGGCCCCAAAACCTGTAAGGGTCATCTTTGACATCTTTCTCCCACATCCCATTGAATATCTGATTGTTTTCATAAGAAGTTGGAATTCTGGGTTTCATGTGAAATTCCCTAATTTTTAAGCACTGATAACAGCATTGAAAAACAACTGTGAGAGAGACAAAAGATATCTATGGGACAAATACAGTCTGTATCTCACTAGTTTGTGACCTCTCAGGAGAGTATGACTACCAAGCTCATGAACTTCCTTTCCTACTGAGATGGCGTTTCTCAACCAGACTTCTGTCCCTGTCATATTATTCTGTGTGCCCTCTTTGCCTATTGTCAGAGCAACCTCTAAAGGCTGGGCTGGGTCTGATGTGGAAGCTTTTCCCTGGTGATGAGCACCAAGGTGGGACAGCGGAATAGGCAGCAGTAAGATCTGAGGACAGATTGTGTGACAGAGATAAACACCTGAAGATACAGTCAGATGATCAGATGGTTATGATAAGAAATGGGACATCTGGGGCACAACAGTCATTACTAATGCCCAGAAGGGAGAAACAAGACATCTATGCAACCACTACTTGATTCTTCTTCCATACTTAAACATGATGGACCGTGCCATGTGATGTGCTGGAAACCCTGCAGTTGCTAGGTTGATAAGACTCTAATTCCCTCATTCATCTATGAGGCCTCCAGTAAGCAGAATGTATGGACCCCTCTACACTGCCGACTGAATGATGAATGGGTGAGTGGACCAATGAAAGACTGAAAAAATAAGAATGATCCAAACTACAATGCCTCAGAGTTTCATGTGAAGAAGTAGGAGTATGAAAAGAAATGAACACTAAAAGGCTATGGCTTCAATGGGGAAAGCTGGAGCCAAAAGCATCTCAGGGACCAAAAAACCCCAATCAAATCAGAAGTATACAAGAACGATAGAATTTAGTACACTGAAAGTTCAGTATCACTTTTAGAGAATATTAACTTTTAAAGAGCTTTGATAAGCTCTTAGTGAATAAGCCACACTCCTGAAAAAGAAATAATAGATATGAATGTCTTCAGAAAGGTTAAAAGCAATAAACAAGTGGAAAGAAATCTTTTAGATTTCTAGACCTAGTTTCTGAGACTCGGCCAGGCCAGGTGTCAGATCACATCTAAATTCAAACAAAAGGGTAAGTTAAAAGGCTTATTTGGAAATCATTTGGTAGATCAAGCTTTATAGTTAATCAATTTGACCAATTAATATGCATGGCAGTTTTAAGTAACACCAGAGAATTCTTTATGACTGCTTTAGGAACGCTTTATATAGCATGATAGGATATACACAGCTGTTAGTAAGTGGATATATTAGAAAGCTAAAATGGAATTAAATGACTAATTTTAAAATCACTAATGAGATTTTGCCTAGTGCTATGCATAAGCAAAATGCTATGCTACATAGATAAAATAGGCATTCCAGATGGAGAAAACTTAAAAAACCTAATATTGATTAAAGCTTGCTATTTCTCAAACATTATGCTAGTCACTTTCAGAAATATTATTTCACTAAGAAATAAATTTATAAATTCATTTTTCAATGCACATATTACAAATTAACTAAAAAATTACTCAATCAAGCATTTTAGTTCACAAATTATGCTGTATTAAAGAGGATCTTCTATTACAGGAAATATTACTGTTTTTCAGAAGCTATGTTTTATTATTCAAAGGGGTAAAACTATTTAAGTGTTTCATGTTTACTCTATCCAAATGGTATGTAGAGAAAAATATTAAATGTGCTACTTTAATGGCTCAAATTCTTTTAAGTTTGCTTCATATTAGACTATCCTTTAGTGGAAACTGCAAATAATAGCAAGGCTAGATCTGTTCTAAGATATCTGGAGCTCTAAGATTCTGGGGCACCTAAATATTGCCTTGGTGATCTCATGGCACATGGTTGCTTGGAGTTTGTAAGACAAATTCTCCACTAGCCCTTTCATAAAACTCAAGTTGCTCTAAACCACTCCACGGTTTCTCATTCTACCTGCCACCACTGATGCTGTTCTAGGGACAACCAGAAAACCACAGAGCCATTCAGTCCTGGAGACCACCAAGGTTATTCTGAGTTCAACAGTGGGTTTCAAATTCATGCTGAGGTCCTAGAGGTCCACAGTGCTCTCTCTGGAGCAGCTAAGGTGGCCTGGATGTTTGGGATTGTCTACTTAAAGATGTGGAGCTTAAAGATGTGGAACACAATTTTACATTAACTTGAAACAAAAATGAAGTATCTGCCTTTTCAGCCCTTCCCAATTTTAAGAAAAATGTAAGAAAAAATGTCTCTGGAGATGGATCTCTGAAAATAAAAGCATTTTCTGGCAGAGGGAAGAAAAAATGAGTTCTCTGACCTGGTTTCAACACTCCTAAATAGGCAGCAATGCGGTGAGACACAGTCATTGCTATGAGCAGTCTTATCATAGTAATGTAGAGCTGACATCTCCAAGGGTGAGCTTCACAGATGTAGCACTGGCTTCTGTCAGGCCACAGGCCAGATGACGTCTGCCTAATGGATGGAGTTGCTCCCAATTTCCCCAGTGCGTCATATACTCTATGATTGTGGCAATAAACCAAGGAGACTTCCAAAATTAGCACTCGTTTATTGAGCCAGGAAGAAGAAACCATCCTAACCATTTTGGTAATTTAGATCTCAAATTGTTTTCCTGGGAAATTCATTTAGAGGATATAAAAACAACTGGGTTCCTTAGAGAGGGGATCAGTTTCCAGCAAATGAGTGAAAACTCTAAAAACTTAACTCTGCTTTACCTGGTTCCTGTTTTTCTTTGTCAAAATAAAATAACTGCAAGCAGTGTCTGTGCAAATCAGACCATCATTGAAAGGTACAGTGTGTTCAATTTTGGTAGCAAGGTGAAAATCAGATGAACTCTAAATGAACCATAGAAAAAATAGTTGCTAGGCACTAGGGCCCATGTTGCATAAAAAACATGAATCTTTAAATGCTAGGATGACCCTGTTTAGGAACTGAGACCAACAGTCAGTTGGTCTCCCCAACATATTCACCTCAGGACACATGCTCGCTGTGCAGAATTGAGTGGAATGATGGGCAGAATTGCTCACACTATTAATGATTTTTTTTCTTTGCATGCTCATCTCTTTGCTTGCTCAGCTGAATCTAGTCAATTAAATCAAGCAACTCAAGCAAATTCAGTTCTAGAAGGTCAGCTGTCATGGTTTACAGGAATACTGTTCAAACTGGCAGAGTTAGTTTTGAAGCAGCAAGAATTAAAAAGAATCAGGCCCATATTTTCAAGCAAGACAGGTTGAACTTTATCAGGCCAAGGACTAAGAGACAAAAATAATTCTCCTATTCCATCCCTTGATTTTGAATCCTGTTTTGTTGTACTCAAACCACAGTTAGTGTGTTTGAGAGTCTGCCTGTTTTGTGCTAGAAAGGGAAGAGAATCAAGAGGCTGTAAATCAAGAGGCTGTAACATGTCGGAGACATATGCCAAGAGAACAGTTAAGGAGGTAAGAACACAAGATACTTATAATCCTTATCTGGGGGATGTGACAAAGTCTGCCCAGAAAAGAATGGAAAAGGAAACATTTCTGCCACAAAAAGCCAGACTTAACTCATTATTGTGGTGCAGACTTATAGAGAGGATTCTGGATAATGAAAAATGAAGAGTGAAAGGCCCTTTGTTTTCTGCTCACTCAGGAATGCCCACGTGGGTCAGAGAGTGGAGAGACAACCCATCTCAATGAAGAGCTTCACTGTTCATGGCTGTGTCTCAGGATCAACCTGACAGCTTGGCCTCCATTCAGGAAATCTGAATCATCTCCTTGGTTAAACACAAATGAGTCAGAGGCTAAAGAACAGGGCCCAGACACTCACTGAGACAAGTGCTGCAACTAGTTTGTATTGGTTGCTGAATTAGAACAGCACCAGCGACAATGCCAAGCAAGCATGTTGCTAAAAACAACAGAGCACTTTAGTGTATGAACTCACTTCATCCTTATGGTAGGTATTATTTTTCTCCTTGTCTTGCATCTAGGGAACTGAGGCACAGAGCCTGAGTCATGCAGCAGATAAATAGCAGTGTAAGGCCATGTGACCTACCTTCCTGACTTCAGAAATTACTTTTACGTTATACTCTCTCTTTTACAGAATGGACTAATAACCTAATGTTTATTGAGAGCATCAGGGGAGGCCAGGCCCTGTTTTAACCACTTCACATGATTGCCTCCCTCAATGCCCACTAAAATCTTTGTGGTACATTGAGGCAGAGAGAACTATCTAGGAAGTAGCTACTCAAGAAGTGAACTGGGATAGACCCCCTCCCCAGCCCCTGCTCCTGACCATGACACCACACTGCTGCCAGCATCTTGCTTAATGCCTACAACCCCGTGGAGGGAACTGTTATCACCCTCATTTTACAGGTGAGGAAACTGAGACTCAGCAGCCTGCACAAGGAAGAAGTTGGGTCTGCATCCAGCCTTGACCATGTGTTGTTGACCATGACGTACAGATGATTTATCAGAGGGCCAGGCACTCCAGGAACTGATAGGACCCCTTTCTCATAAGGTAGCTAAGTTACTCCAAGCATAAATGGATCGAAAACATCAAGGCCTCTCTCCATCATAGCTATGTTTCTTACAAGAGAAAGATGTCCCTCAAAGTTCCCACCTGTTGTTGCCATCAGACTGACAGTGCCCCCCAAAAATCCCTGTCCCCACCATCCCTAAGAAGAGTTAAACCATTTGCACTTACGCTTTAAATGCTGGGAGGTAGGAGTATATAGAAATGCTACTTAGGTTATAAATAAATGGCAGGTGTTTTCTGATATCTGTTGTTGCCCAGCTGCTAAAAAATGTGTTCAGTAAACCCTGGTCCCCACCTGAAATAAAAAAAAAAGAGAGAGAGAGAGAGAAGAAATTATAGTCACAGTCTTCAAGGACAATTCAATAATTTTAAAGGAATATATACCTAGACCTTTAAAAACAGGTACTAATTTAATTTTTTAAATAAGAAATTCCATGTTAACATACTAAGGACATTTTAGGGCATGACAATTTTCTAGAGTTAATTCATTCATGCAACAAATATTTATTGAGCAGGTACTAAGTGCCAGACACCATACCAGGCACTGGAGAGTCAATGGTTAACAGAGACATGGTCTTCATCTTCATCAGGGTCTGGGAGGGGTGGGGATCAGTGGGTACTGATACTGGAAAAACAAGAATCAATATCATCAGAAATGGGGAGAAGAGCAGTAAAGAAAAATAAAGAGTACCACAAGTGCAAATGGAAGAGGCTTGAGACCTTGCCTGATAGTTCAGGGAAGGCTTCCATGAGGAAGCTGCATCTAAGCCAAGATCTGAGGAGTGCAGAGGAGTCCTTGACAGATGCAGGGGAAGAGAAGAAGGGCAGATGAGGTTCCAGACAGAACAAAGAGCAAACACCAAAGACCTGTGGTAGGTTCAAACCAGACCACATCGGGCCTGGATTTTAGAATTTGCGCCCAGTTAAATATTTAGATATGTTAAGAGCAATGGAATAATAATTTTAAAGAAAATGTGAAAAGAGAGCAAACTGGGATAATGAAATTATTTTCTACAGCCTCCCAAGTGTTGGCTCATCAACAGAAGGCCCAGAAGACCACATTCCCATGGTGCACTCTCCTGTTGCTGACCAAGTCTCCAGGCAGGTCTAGATCAGTTACTAATAGGACCAAGGTCAGCCACAACCATATAGCACAGTGCTTGTTCAGCCCTTGGGGGTTCCTGGACCTCCTCCTGCCTTCCTTGCGAAGTGAGGACCATGCCATTCATTTGAAAGAAATAAAAACAAGAAAAAAATGAGCACCTAAATTATAAACACACAAGTCACTAAAAAGGTCACTATGCCACCTCAAAACATATTCTGCCATATAACCCATGTGCTTTGTGTTTTAGGCTCCGAGATTTCAGAAAACACTAACAGAACCAGAATCTCCCCTGAAGCAAAACAACAGCTCGGATGTGTGGGTTGTGTGTATGTGTGTGTGGGGGAATGAGGGTGGAAGGAGGGAAAATCCTGTACTTTCGAAGTTCGAAGCCAGTGTACTGAAGTTACTTCTCTCCTTGGTCTGCTTTACCTTGAGACCCAATTTCCTTTTCTAAACATGTAGCAGGTCTAATTGGCTGTCATTACTAATTATTATTTTTTCTTGGTTTTGAAAGAGACTTTAAAAATTTGGGGATTTATTCAATAGTTAGAGCTAAGCAGTAAGATGAGGGCATTAAGCTTAAAGTCCAACAGCACCTTATTCATCCTCTGTGTATCCCATCCTTTCCAAACACCCTCACAATCACCTCTATGGATCAAAGGCATTAGTTGAGCAAATGTCCATGGAGCAAACTCTTTGTATAAGGAGTCTCTGATAGGTTCCCATTCCTGAAGGGACAAACAGCTTAACAGAAAATTGCAGTTTCACCTTTGTAAGTTATAAAGGACAATAAAAATAAAAATGGCATAGGATATGCTTCACTTGTTACATGAAGATCTTAGTTATATAGACAAATTAATGTTTTGATACAAAAAATATTAAAGCCAAAACACCATTTTATACATCAGACACTCACTTTGGGGTCTACAAAGAAATACTAAATGTGGGCATAGACATTGGTGGTTGAGTTACAGAGGCCTGAAGTCTTACTCATTTCCTTTTACAAATAATCATCAAAATAAAGCCTGAAGAAATATTTGTAGCAGCTCTATTCATAATAGCACAAAACTAAAAACAGCCCAAGTGTCCTTTAGTGGGTGTATGAATGTTATACCGCCAATACTGTTTGACTTCTCTGTGTGGGTTCCCCAATCCAACTCCACTGTCTCCTCCCCTCAGAAGTAACCACTAATCATGAATTTTGTTTGTAATTATCTTGATTTATATGTATGTATCCCCAGGCAACATATGTAGTTTTGCTGGTTTCTGAACTTTGTAAAATTGGGTTTCATACTATATATTTTTCCTGCTTCTTGTTTTATGCTTCATTAGAAGACCTTTTTTTTAAAAAAAAAAAAATTAAGCTATTTACTTAAAGCAACTATTTTCCATACATAATGCAGTGAAGAAATCTATCTAATTCCATGAACGTAAGAACAGTAGTTGTAAAACAGAATTTCCAATCTCATGAGTTGAGCCTGGGAAACAGGAGTCAGAGCTGTTGATCCCTCCCAGCCCTGGTGGCTGCTTCTGGCCACCAAAAGCTGTTTCCATTTACCCTCAGGTACCTTACTAACACCATCAATCCCTAAACAGTGTGCCACAGCAGGGTGGAGAAGCACTGGTGCAAACAAGAAATGGAAAAGGCAGGGTAGGAGACTGGTGAATCAATGGTGCCCAGTCAACAAAGACCTTCCTTCCAGAAGTGACACTACAGACTGTGAAAGTTCTATGGTCATTGACTATAAAGAGTCATCTTTTAGCCAAAAATTGTGCATTAAAAATAGAATTGAATACCACCCAGAAGTCTGTGGCTTCTTAAATAGTTTTTAAATTCAGCATGCTAACCATCTTTTTCCAAATGCACGATCCATATCTCAAAGTTAGGCAAATGTTTTAGCTTCATCAGAAAAATCTATGTGTGCTGTTATCAATATCCTCTCTTTAGAAGTCCCTAAATTAGTTAAAAGGAAAATGCAAATCTAAGCACATCTGTGCTACAAAACATATAAGGATACCATTAAGATTGCTGAATTTTCACTACAAAAACCCCAGGACTTTTGTCCAGTATATTATGATCAAACTTTCAGAGGCAACTTTATTTATGCTGACAGGTTAAAACATTTTTAATCTCAATCATGTGAGAGCCAATAAACATGATTAGCAGGCATGCTGGCAGCTGTGATCCTGTAGCATGGGTGTGGCAACACAGGTGAGAAACAGAAAGGAAATGGAACAAGGGACACTGGGCACCTGTTTGCAAACAAAAGCAAATATCAGATGTTGTATCATCCTCCCCCCAACTCTGCCCAAGTGCTAATAACCTTATAACCACTTGGTATTTTCTATTTCTTTTGACTAGGGTCATGAACCTAGTAACCACAGACATACTGCAGCATTTATCAGAAAGTGGGCCTCTTATTTTATAAAACAGAAATGGAATTGAGTGCTTTCTTTTTTATTTGTGTACTTGTTCCATGCTTCTGTAGTCTACATGATCTTCCACAGTTTGTTGGCAGCTGGCTTGCCTACTGTAGACAGCAAGGGAGGGTGGGCCAATTCTGGTTTAAACATGAACTCTAGAATCTCAGGCACAGGAATGTTCTTCCTAAAACTGTGCTACTCAAAGTGTGGTCCAGGTCCAGCAGCATGGGCATCACCTGAGAGCTTGAGAGAAACGCAGAATATTAAGCTCCAACCCAGACTTACAGAATCAGAATTCACATTTTAATCCCTAGGTGATTTGTTTGCCTATTAAAATATGAAAAGCATTAATTTAGAGTCCTTTAGAGAATGGCTTTTTTATTTTATTATATCAAAGAATGTAATTATCAGAAATGTCATTTCTACAGAAAATGTCTAAAATTATACAATTAGGTATAAACATCACAAATAGGACGAGTAAGATAGGTTCCAGCTTTCAAATGGTTCTAAATCTAATAAAGGAACAGAGGGGAGATATCAAGTAAAGTAAAATATGCTTAATATTGTAATAGAGATATAGATAAGTGCTGAGATGAAACCTTAACTTACTCCTTAACACTGACTTTGCATGATATAACTTGTCCGGTTTCATCATCCCTGCCTATAGCAAGCATGTCAAGGATTACTAAACTGCATTTTATAAATGGCCCCGCTTGTGGGGATATTTCATGAGGTTTACTAAGGATCATCGGATTAACTCCAGGGTAGCTCATGGTAATCCAGGCACTGGGAGAGCGGGTCTCAGCATCACTACTATCTCAAACTATTTAAGCCAATAACTGATTTACTTTACCATTTTATGTTCTAGCTTTTATTTTCCACCTTAAAACAAAGTTTCTTAATAATCAAACTAGTAAATGGTTATATAAATTGCAAGGGAATTTATTCTTGGCTTAAATTTCACTTTCTCAGTCTAAGGCAGATCCTCTTGGTTTAGATTCCCTCAGCACTCTGAATTTATTGGAATCATAATTACCTATGTAATTAGTTAAGTGTCTGTAAGGTCTCACAGACTATAAGCTTTATAGAGATGGCAGAAATAAAATCTCTATTATTTATCAGTTTATTTCTAGCCCTTAAATTTAGCATTTTGCCCAGATTAAAAGCTAAAATCATTTCTGAAATACTGAATAAATGGACTATAGAAACGTAGATGGGAGTACTATTTCCAAGAATACATCCAGACCCATAAAACAGTGCAAGAATATCAA
The DNA here is from genome assembly GCA_004027375.1 of Macroglossus sobrinus. Taxonomy (NCBI): domain Eukaryota; kingdom Metazoa; phylum Chordata; class Mammalia; order Chiroptera; family Pteropodidae; genus Macroglossus; species Macroglossus sobrinus. The sequence goes on along the minus strand of PVKZ01000820.1, from coordinate 473,691 downwards.
CTGTGCTGCTAATTTAAAAAGACAAAGTATTTCTAGATATTGTGGCTCAGAGGGTAATAGTGGCTATATAGCGAGAAAATTTGTTTCCATTTCTTCATCTGTAAGATGAGAAATATATCAGCTATTCTGTCAGAGAAATAAATTTTAAGTAATTAATTGTGCAAAAAGGCCAGTGTAACAGAGATTTTCCTCCATCCTGTGTCATTCACAGAATACATTTTCCTGAATGTTGCAATGTGGAATAATTGAGAGAGAAAGGAAAAAAAAAAAAAAAAAAACTACACACACAACCCAGCCACAGAGCTGAGGAAGTCTCTGGTTCAGATTTGGCTCTGCTACCAGCTCAGGGATACTGGACAAACTGCTGTCCTGAACTCTAAGAATGGCAAGTTCCTAGGACCAGCTAAAATGAATGAATACATTAATGAGTGAATGAATGAATGACTACTTCACAGGATTGTTGAAAAATGTTAAAAAGGAAGTAAAATGATGACTGTAAGAGCCTATATACAGGTAATACTTTTATTCCCTCCCTCCTCCTCTGCTTCTCACAGGGTTCATGATCCCTGCTGGTTATAAGGCTAGAGACAAATAGATGGCTAAGCAAAAACAAACACAAACAAAAGAAACTCATGGGTACAATGAAATAAAAACAGATCTTAAGAAAAAACTTGTGCATGCTCATTTATTTTGCTATTATATGTTATGACTTCTGTTTTTCATCTTTACTTATTCAAGATACTTATTAGCCAAACTATCAATTAAATGACAAATGCAAGAGAACAAAGAAATTTCAAAGCAATTGATAAAACACCCTAAGGGCCATAAGCAGCCTGATGTTTGGGCAGCTGGTATTTGGACAAGCCTCCCCGAGGCAGCTGTCAAGGTAGAACCTATCAAGTCAAGAAACAAAGTGAGGCAGATCTGAATTTCTGAGCTCATTGGGTTGGACAAGTACTATCTGGAAATGCCTCTTCTCTTCACTCCTTTTTTGGGCAGGTCCAGCTTGAATCCTAATTACAATGATCAGGGAAAGTGGCACTGGGTTTGATTTTACCCTTTAACAGAACTCAGTACCAAATCTTTTCTGTTAAAAGTAATTTTAAGACCTTATTATACTCATCTGATTTACTACATCTCCAATCATAAAAGAAAGATCTTTACAGTTTAAGCATCTCAGTAACCACTTAGAATTAGAATATGAAACACACAGGTATAATGACCTCACAGCAGAGCTTGTATTCTGTATAAAGTTAAATCATACCTAACATTCTATCACCAATTTATTCTCTCCAACACTTTTTGAAAATTCAACCACAGTCCAAAATTTCATCACTCCAATAAAAAGTTTAGGGTATTTTTGGATACAGCAATCAAAATAAATCTCAATTTTTTTTAAAAGAAGAACACTCCATGTCGGAAAATGAATTCTTTTTACCTTAGGTTTTTTTTAAAATTAACACATAAAAATGAAATTAATAGCAACTCTGAAGCACTAAACTCTTGTCTTCAACTGTAAAAGCACCTTTAACTTAGATCCTTTAGAGTCACAGAGGATCTATGGCCATGCTACCCTGAACAAGCCTAATCATGTCTGATCTCAGAAGCTAAGCAGGGTCGGGCCTGGTTAATACTTGGATAAGAGACCATCTAGGAAGACCAGGTGCTATAGGTGTAAAAAATAAGAAAATAAGGAGTTGTAAGCTGAAAAGTTCCTTGAAATCTGTGAGGTCAACCAAGGGTTGCCTCTCCTAAAAAAAAAAGAAAAAAAAAAGAGTCACAGGGGAAAAGAAAATAAACTTCAATTTGCATTCAGATTGATTTCTTCAAATTAAGAGCCAAGAACATCAGCTTTATTGCACACAAGTGTGTGGAGACAAAATCACTGATTAGTCTCTGTGATACTATGACTTCTCTCTTTCTCACTCTTAACAAGCCCTGAAGTTAACCTTATTTTGTCACATTCTATAAAATATTAGTTTACATTTATTTCACAACAGCTATTGTTCAACTTTCAGGAAACACGTAACTCGTTATGAAGTAAGTGCCAAGACAGTTTGCAAATACAAACAACAGTACAGGAACTTAAAAACTTCATGACAGGAAATTAGATTCCAGCCATGAATCAGATATGGAGTAACTTGCTCTAAATTCTAATATTCTAAATATCTGGTACAAAAATAAGTCAAGGAACCTAGCATGATTTGCCATATTAGGATTATGCTTTTGGCTGGAGGTTGTGGTAGTGGGGAGTGTGACTAAGGACTAATAATTAGAAGTATGACAGCCACATTCTTTCCCATTAGTAGAGTTGTGAAAGCAGCTGCAAATGCTCAGCCAACAGCACAGCAGCCTGTGTGGCTTGTCAGTAGATACCAGGCCCCATGAGTTTTTATTGAACATATGCAAGAGATTAAGCAGAACCTGCAAGATATTCAGACTGTGATACAGTTATCTGTGAAACAGTTTTCTGTAACACAGGTATGAATTCAATAGGCTAGTACTCATTGCGGATACGTTCCAAGACTACTGGTGGATGCCTGAAACTGCAAATAGCACGAACCCTATATATATATATGTGTGTGTGTGTGTGTGTGTACTTTCTCCTATGCATACATACATTTAATAGTTCTCTTTGGCATATCCAAATTACCAGTATCACTACTCTTGTGCTTTGTAGCCATTATTAAGTAAAATAAGGGTTACTTAAACTGCGATACTATAACAGTGAATCTGATAACCAAGACTGCTACTAGGTGACTAGAAGGTGGGCAGTATATACAGTGTGAATATGAATACACTGGAAAAAGGGATGATTCACACCCTGGGCAGGACAGAGCCAGATGGCACAAGATTTCATTGTGCTACTCAGAACAGCATGCAATTTAAAACTTAAGAATTCTTTACTTCCGGAATTTTTCGTGTTTACTATTTTTGGACCATGGTTGACTGCAGGTAAGTGAAATCATAGAAGCAAAACCATGGATAATGGGGGACTACTATAAACCCTTCAACAGAGGAGCAGTCTCCCGCAGGATGGAGTGAGCTTTCTGTGATGAGTAAAGCTTATCAACACATCAAGAGAAAACAGCTTTTCATTTAAGAGCTCCTATTTTATTCTGCTGAATTTAAACAACATATTGAGAATAGGTATAAATTCCTATCTGCATAGTTTAATTTTCAACTTTGTCAATTAAGCATTTCTATTAACAAGAAAATTCAACCCTTTACCAACAAAGAGCTAGTAAATAGTGTACAGAAAGGCCAGCTCCTGGAAATTCTGCTGCTGAATAATGAAATGTATTAGCAGGCACAGAGAAAATCTCTCAGTAATTTCATTCTGGCTGAAAAAACAGAAAATACTTTCTAGGTAAGCACTTTTCACACACTCTTGCTTCTTGACAAATTCACCAACTCCTCTACTGTCCCTTGATCTTAGAATAAGATAGATGATCCAGGTTGGTTTCTACCAGTTAGTTAATTAGTTTTCTATTCTAAAATTGTAACCATGGCATACTATTGTTTGGTATCTAAACTCTTATCTCTCAACCACAAAATCTAATACTATTCTAGATAAGAAGTTGGATTCTCTTTATACTATTACAATCATGTGGATTTCAGGTCACTGGACCTATTTTAGAATGTGATTCGCACACTGGAGTTGAGAATTTACAACGAATTTCTGGCAGGATTACACTACTTCCTTCAAATTGATGAGAGGTGAAGAAAGCTTCACTCTGACAGGAAGGTTAAGACAAACAGTGGACTTCTGCTAAAAATACTCTTATCTTTCTTTCATGTAAAGGTAACTTATAGAATAAGCAGTAGAAATAAGAAATGCATGTTTTGAATTCAAATACTAATACAGCTATCATTCCTTATATGAAAGGAACGTAGAAGCTAAAAAACAAGTGAAGAAGTTACATTTGGCCTTGACCATAATGAACACTCAACACATTTCTTAAAATTGTTTAAAATAAGACTGCTTCCTGTCAGATGCTACCATTCATTACAGTTCAGATACTCCTGCTCACTGTTTTAGAGCATGTAATGTCCTTGCATAGAGCAGTTTCTCAACCTTAGGATTATTGACCTTTTGGGATGGCTAACTCTGTTACAGGGACTGTTCTGTGCATCAGAGGATATTCAGCAGAATCCTTGGCCTTTACTAACTAGATGCTAGTAGCACCCTTCCCACTCAGTTGTGACAACCAAAACTGTCTCCAGATGTTGCCAAACATCCCCTGGGTGGGGAGAGGGGTGGAAGGTAAATCATCCCAGGTTGAGAGCTACTGGCATAGAATATAAACTAGCCAAATAGTGAAAAAGGACTGAAACTTAAACTTCCTTAGTATTTTCAAAGACATTTCAAATAACTGCATATCCCAAATCCTCAAATAATTAAACAGAATTTAATTTCTGTGAACAGCAATTGTTAAATCCCAATTTCAGTGTTATGTGTAACTTAAAATGTTTAACTTCCAATCTCTTAACTTCAAACATACTTTTAATCTTTTAATTTAAAAAGTTTAAATCTGAGATTTTGATTTTTAAATTTATAACTAGTAATGGAAATGAGTCTTCATAACTGCACCCAGGGTTACACCTTACGTCAATTGCAGAAAGCTGTTTCTGCTAGTTTCAAAAGATCTACACACTGCAAACATCAGGTTTGCTCTTGGAGAGAGAAGGGGAAGAAAAGAAGTCCCTGGTACTGTGTCTGCTGCAGAGCTCAGGGCTCTGGCCCAGCCCCATGTTCCTGACCTGGTCTTCTGCCACAATGTTAAATATCTGACAGAGTCACTGCTCAGATGATGACTTCTTAGAGCATGTCCTTTTTCCAAGATACACTGCGTCTTTCCTTTATTTAAAATATCCACCAACATTAATTTTTAAAAAGAGCTGCTTTTACATATTAACTACCTGTTTTGTCTTATTGTTTATGGTTTTGTTGTTTAAAATCAAAAATAGTTTATTATTATTTCAGAGACTGCCCTGAAATGGAAATCCACCAGCTAATTCATTGATCAAAATCCACCTGCTAATTCATTGATCAAAATTCTCAAAAGGATGTGAGGACCTAAATCACAAGTAGTCAGAACTGTTCGTTCTCATTCTCTTATTCTCTCTCCCCATACATACATTATATGTGTGTGTGTGTATATATATATATATACATATATATATACACACACACACACACACACACACACACACACACAGAGCTACAGATACACTTACACACTGTGAAATATGGATGCTGACTTTGCCAATGATCTACTCTTCAGTCTTGCAGATACCACTCTATCTTATGCACAGCCTTATAGGGAATGAGAATATAGAGACAAAAATTATTCATGTAAACTTTCCATCTTCTTTTTTAATGTCTTCCAGGAGAATAGAACCAAATTATTTCAAATAATTAGTTTATTCCTCCAATTTCCATGGAGACAACATTTGTTCCTCCTATTACCTCTTGCAGATTTAAAGATAGTTGTTAAAGTTTTTGATTTGTCTCACAGTCTTTTGAATTCTTGAATAATCACAGTTAACTTACTATACTCTAATTTAGACTCAGGAGAGCCAATTAAAGGGAAGTCTGTAAAACTGCCTGTCCAATTTTAGGTTAATCTTATGTACCTATAGAAAAAAAACCCACATGCACACAACCATACGATATTTCCAAAAGCACACAACTTAAAATGCTACATCTCATGTAATGCTGTTTTCCAGGCACAAGGAACCATTGTAACTATACCTCAACAACAGCAGCCCCTGAAAATTACTAAAAGCTTATCAGATATAATGATAAAAGATACATACCATCAAAACTACCTTGCTCAGAAGCAAAGTGCAACAGCTGATTATATGTTTCAACTGAAGGTTGATAAACAAAGACTCCAGAATTGAAGCAGTCAGGCCAACCTGGATCTGGTGCCGCTGACAATTCTTCTCTCTCAAAAAGGTCATCAATATTTGCTAGGACCTGATACAAAGAGGTGGGAGCGAAAGCATTACAGAAATGTTCTGCTGCAGCCTACCCTTCTTAAGTTCTCCTTAAGTTATCTAACATAAAAGATACAATCTGTCACTGGTCTTAACTATTCAGAGGACAGCTGTAAAGTGGCCTAGGCCTACTCTCCTTTATCACCTGACACTTTTTATGATAGTGGTTTTATCTGAATTTTACTGTCAAGTCTAGACAGTGTTCTTCAAATGCCTAACTGATCTCAGTTACTATACACATCTTTTTAGCCATCAAAGCCCCACTCACCAGAGTATCTGCATCCATGAACACACATTTTGAATACTGTGTAAGTGACCAGCAGTGGAGTTTAGTTAACGTGACACCCAACTCAGGCCTCTTCATTAAGGTTAGATGAGCAGAATCACCACTGTCCAAGACGTCTACCATGATGACTTCATCAAAGACTACCTCTAAAACTTTTCTGTCAAAATAAAATTAAAAAAAAAAAATCGTGCTTAGCATTTAAGAACAAGAGACAAATAAAATAAGACTGCAATCTTATTAGCTCATCCCTCAATTACTAGAGCAATTTGTTACTTTGATATAGTACAATCTCTTAAATATGTCCTAATTTGCTTCAGGACAAATTAAGTTAATTTGTATGTGCAGTTAACTTTACTAAAATAATAAGAATTGCTTATAGTAAAGATGAAGCACTTGTCTTAAAACATTATTGAAGAAGTTTTCTATTTTTTATTATACCACTAAATACCAAGAAGATTGTGGAAATAGCTTGTAAAAATGTGACTGACATGAGTACATCTTTGCAAAAGCCTATGTATGCATTTAACAATGGTATCTTATTAGAACTGATTCTTGCTGACAACCATATTTTTACAAATGATTCTGGGTAAAGTACATAGAATGTCTGCAAAGAAACCTATAACTAATCATTTTTGCTAAAACAGTTGATAAAGAACTGCCTGTGTATCCCAAAAGCAGTTAAAGGACTCAGTTGTTAGGCTGCCATTTTTTTAGAATAGAATATAACCAGCATTTATTATGTCCTTAGCACTCCTGACATAAAGACTCACTTTGGTTTGTGAGGTACAGCACTTCTCCATGCCCAAAATTAACTAACGATTTATTTTAGAAAGCAATCTTGAGGTGGGTTAAGGGGAGTATACTTAGGCAAGACACTAAACTTAGCATAAGTAAAAACATATGATAAAGACAGATTATCATTGAAAGGTTATAAAACCAAACACACAGAACAAAACTGGTATTGTATTATCTGTCTCCAGAGCTGTACAAAAATATGTTCTGGTTTCACACAGTAAATGTGATCTTTTAGAAGAGAAATGGGCGGTGGCACCATTTACTACAGTAAAGGGTTGAGGGGAGGAAGGGAAACTAAGATTACATCTGTCTTCTTACACACATCCTCACTAAATAGACTACAAATTAGGACATACATATTAGGAGACAGTCTTTTTGGCATTTTCGTAAATTATCCTTTAAGAACAAGGTTGTTAGTGTGTATATATATTTATCTCCTCTTCTGAGGTCCTTGGAATGTGCTTACGTATTTTGAAAAAAGTCACAAAAAAGGTGTTTTCAATTTCTAAGAGGGCAGGAGAACATAAAAATAAACACAATACAGAGCTGCTAGTGTGCCCATATATTTTTTAAGTTCATATTAGGAACTAGGTAGTTCATTTAGATACTTTAAAATTTAATTACAACAAATCAAAATGAAATAACCCAGTCCACAAGCAGCTTGTGCCCCTCAGGGTGCTCTCCTAGCACAACCAAAATTCTGAAAGTCCTTTGGCAAATATACTAATTTATTAAATGGTAAATAAAGATCTTAAGGTTACAAATGTCAACTGGCAGTGGAGAAAATTGCTACTGTCTTTCAAAGTCACCTGAAGTTTCCCTGGTTTGAAACAGAAAACAAAGTAGCCCCTGCTGCATTTTGGGAAAGTAGTGCATGTGAAGTGTGACTAAAGGGAATACTGGGATAGAATCCCTCACTCAGATCATCCTGAGAGGACTTGCTTAAGGGAGAGTTCTATTCCTTTCTATTCCTTTTTAGGATCAGTAAGAGCAGGGGAGAGAACACGACTTCACAGAATGTGGCTTGGTTGGAATATCTTCCAAAAGCTAGGAAAAGGTTTCAGACCCAGGAATCCTTCACTCAGCAACTCTCATCTTTCTCCTGAAAATGGTATGGCCTCAATGTCCACTGATGCCAGAAACGGGAGAAAGATGTCAGAGTACCACCACAGATGGGCAGTGAGGTCCTCACCTCATGGAGTCTGAGACCTGGGGGGTGGTGAGCACAACCAGCCTCCTGGTGGTCCTGTGCTGTTTCAGAGATGAGCCCAGGACCAGGGCTCCTTTGGCGTAGGCATCGTTTGTGGTCAGTGTCACAAAGGCCTGATCTTAATACAAAGAAAAAACAAAAGATTCGTTATAATATCCTACCTAGAAAAAGCTACCCAGGATCCTCTGAAACTAGTTGTCTGGCAAAAATCAGTTCCTTTGTCAACTTGCCCTAATTTAAGAGTCTAGACAAGCTAAATTCTCAGCCTAGCTTAAAACCCAGAGGGTGAACTTCAGCCAATTAACAAGTGGTAATGAAGAGATCAAGAAGTGCAATTTCTGTTTCTCCTATAAGGTACCATAGATAGTTCTGTGTTTTTTTGTTTGTTTTCCAGCCAGACGCAAATCCAACAAAAGAATTCAACGGAGAATGTCTGGAAGTGGAGACTATATTCTTCATTCTGGTGCCAAGCCTCAGGCTTTCTATACTGTTTTCCCAACTTGGAACAAAGACCACTTCATTCACCCTCAAGAGTCACTTTTAAGTGCTGCTCGACTATCACCTCAGAGAGGCTTTCTCTTCTAATGCTTCTATCTAAATGGTGGCCAATCACTGTTAAATAGATTTCGGGGTCGCCTCACAAGGTCTAAGATATCTGTCTCTTTTTCCCTGGAGAAGAAAGCAGTACTCTCTCTCCTATACCCTGAGGTCCCCCAACATACATTCTTTTTCATTTTTTTCTTTCTTTCTCTGTCTCTCTCTCTCTCTCTCACACACACACAATCTCACAAATCATCATTTAACTGCCAAGGCTAAAGGCAAATACATGGATTATTCTTCCTACTAAACAAGCCCCACCCTCCCAAGACCACCAATCCAGCCTTTGGAATTTCTCCAGTTCTTCCCTGTGGTGATTCTGGGGCACACTCCGTCTCTGAGGGGATTTTAACATTGGTAAATTGGGCGGGCATCCAAATGTACAGGATAGTTAGGATCAAGCTCTAGCAGGGGTCACTTGGGGGCACTGTTGCCCAAGCAGGGAGTTGGGACATTTTGTCACAAAGTCACCCTCATTCTGTCTTAGGTTTCCTCATTCTCCCTTTGCCCATTTTCCAATGTGGAGACCAGAGGAGGAGGAAATTCAGTTGAGAAGTCTTCTTTTATGTTGTCAAGTGGGCTAGCCCATCCCCCAGCCTCTGTCTGACCTGAAGGCCATCTTTGCAGATAGTATTGGACTCTCTTCCAGGACAGACCCACTGTTAAGTTGTAAAAGAATGGTGTTCCCCGCCCCTGGAGGGACACCAGCTTCCCAGCCAGTCACACTCTAGAATGCTCAGAACAGCGACACCTGTCACTTGACATGCCCATCAACCACTGTGCTTGTTCTTTCAATCCATCAAAAGATGGCAATGGGTCAGTCTGCCCCAACGGTACTTAACCTGGAGAATAATGAATGATGTTTTAACTCAAAAGTGGTCCAGATACTGGGGGATCGTGAAGAAAAGTTTAATAAGGTAAGTAGGGTTCGAGGATTTCCTGAAACAAGGATATGGATGATTTCCAAGGTGGCAGGACAAATGCTTGGGAACATGGGCTAGAACATCAGACCTAACAAACATTACCAATGAACAGGGAAACCAATGACAGTTGGGAAGGGTTCAACTTTCCCAGCTCATTTGTTGTCGGCTCCCTGCCTTTCAGCCTCAACAACACGGGGAAGGACCAGGTACCTCAGAACCTCGGGTCGGTCCTGGGGCAGACTCGCCTTGCAGCCTGGACACCTTGCAACAAGTGGGCCGGCGCCCTCCCTCCGCGCGGGGCCCGCTCCCCGGAGGCGCTCGCCGGGCTCCGGCTTCCCGAAACCCGGCCCCAGCGGCCTAAAAATAGGCTCGGGGTGACGGCCAGAGCCCGGGCGGGCCGGCGGCCGAGCAGCCGGGTCGGGGCCGCCGGCGTCCCCGCCTGGCGGCTGCCCCTGCGCCACGTCCCGGGGTCGGGGGCGGCTCCCCGAGGCCGCCGCGTCCCCGGGCTCGAGACGAGCGCCCGCGGAGCCGGCTCCCCACCCCCACGCGGCCCCGCGCGGCCGCTCCGCCCGCCCGCCCTTCGCGGAGCGGAGGAAGGGCGAAGAGACGGAAGCCGGGGCGGCGGCGGCTGCGGCGGGGGCCCCGCTGCGCCCCGGCTTCCCAGGGCCGCCGCGGACGCAGGACGCGCCACGCCCGGCGGCCACCAGCCCGCAGCTCGCCCGCGGCTGAGAGGCGGGGAGCGGAGGGGAGGCGGCGGGGCCGCGCGTACCTGCCATGGTGCTGCCGGGGCTCGGGCGGCCGCCGCAGCCGCAGGTCGCTGGCCGGGAGAAGCCGGGCGCCGGGAGGGAGCGCAGCCTGAGACGAGGCGCGGCGGGAGCGCAGCGTCGGGCCCCCGCGCTCTTATAGCGGCTGTCACGTGGCCGCGCGCGCTCCCGGCGCCCGCCCGCACCCTCGCCGCCCGGCGCCCGCGGGGGTGGTGGCGGGCCCGCGGGACCTGGGCTTCCCCCTTCGGCCGTCCTACCCCGGGCCCGGCTCCCGCGGGGCACCTGCCTGGGGCCGCGCCTCGGGTATCCCCGTCCCCCACCCCGGGGCGGGAGATTTAGATGCGGACTTTTGAGCAGTGGGGAGCACCAGCGGGATAAACTCCCAAAGATGCCACTAGTAGGGAACCTTAAAACAACAACAACAACAACAACAACAACAACAACAACAACAGAAAAAACACGAACAAACAAAAACCCACAGCATTCTAGTTATAATCATTCACCCGAACCGCTTCAGTGAAACATAAAGTTTAATTCCACTTTTTTCACCTAGAATCTGAATCAGCCCCTGGAAGCAATTCATAGTATTCTCAGAATGTTTTTGTGGTTTTGACAGAAAATAATGAATTTTCAGCGTATTATTTAGATCCTTGGAGCCCTCTGCATCAATTAGATATTTAAGTTTCAGTTAATCTTCACACAAACTCAGTGAAGTAGGTGTTATGTCCTTATTTTTACAGATATGGAAACTGAGGCACAGAAAAGTTGAATTATTTGTCTATGGTCATATTACCTACGTGGAGAAGAATTTGAACTGTGCAGTTTGGTTAACAATTGAGTTTCCCACCGGCAGGGCCATGACAACTCTGGTACCCTAGTGCCTGAAAAAGGTTAGTAACTTATGGTAACTCGTTGGGTAATGTACTTGTCTAGGCTAATCTGTTTCACAAATCATGAAAGGGTGAATCTGTCATTTTTTTAGGAAGTTGAGAAATAGCTCTCTAATGTGATCAAACCCTTCTCTCCCTATATCTTCTACCCAGCACAAACACACCAGGAAAGCAGTAAGTAGTATAATTCTCTGCAAACAGTGTTGCTCAGTAAATGCCGAATGGAAGCCAAACAAAAAAATTGACAGCATTGGTATAAAAAGAAAAATGAAATAGATGTTTAAGAATAAGTAATTTATTGCAAAGGTGGGTTGCTAATCTCAAATTATATCACTTTTCTCAATTGTATGCGTGGACCCCCTACTTCAGAATCTCTTGGGGCACTTGTTAAAACGCAAATTTCTGGTTCTAAGCTCAGACCTCCTGAATAAGAATCCTAAGGGTAGAACCCAAGAATCAGCATTTTAAATACCTCCCTCCAGGAGACTCTCTCGAATCCTTCCTCTTCTCCCCAACCCCACCATAGCATGGAGACCACTATTTTACTTGGGAAGATCTTGGTTACTTGGCATTACAAACTTTCTTTGCAGGAAGTGGAAACTTGGGGACAGTGGTGCAATAAATGAGTTTCCACTTACTCAAACCCTGTAGACTTTGAAGAGTTGGAACTCTTTAAGGAATATAAAGACTATACTTGGAATGTACCTACCTGGGGAGTGGGGAAACAGAGAGTGGTAGTTCCAGATCTGAAATGCTCCTTTCCATATCAATAAGTGGACCTGGAAGAATAAGGGTTTCATCTTTTACCCAGGAATCCTCCTACTATCAGGGATCCTTAACCACCTGCTGCTTGAAGCCCAAGTGTCTAGGCTGGCTTTCTGCAGGATGTGGTGTGGGAGCCAAAAGGGCAAAGCTAGGAGGAAGAGCTGGGGATAACTAGAAGCTTCCCTTAGGAACAAGGTCCTCTTTTTTCCACACCCAGGGTGTGTAAGTAAAAGCGGTTAACACAGCTATCTTTCTCATGTTTCATGCATATTTACAGAAACAGAAAGGTTATACTTTTTGCCACTTTGAATCAGCTAGGAACATTTATTAATCCACATTACCAATTGTGACCTACTGCCCAGTTTTCCTGAGGCTGCTCTACATTGATTTCAGTTGGGTATGAGAGCAAGGCCTCTGAAATTTTAATGTGCACACGAATTTTACCTTGCTAAAATGCAGGTCTGACTTAGTAGTTTGGGGTGGATCTCTCAGGTGATGCCCACGCTCTGTACCAACCTTGAATAGCGGGATGTTTGAACATTCTGGATTGTAAGGCTTTGGAGGTAGTGGATAGACATAGACGTAGTAGTTTATGTTTGTAGTGGGACAAACATTTGAGACTTTAATTTGTTAATTTTTTTTTCTCTAAAATTTGAACTAGCAGAGTTTCTGAATTCTAAAAGAAAGATTTGTGTTAAAAAAGACAAGCTGTACTCTACATGAGGACACATAACTATTATCCATTTAAACTTGTGCTAAATGTGTATATTCAGGATGATTGGTCCTAAATTCATTTTTAATTGGCTTTGGAATGCATTATATAATTCTTTTTGGCAGGATACCTACCTTCTTAATTATGTTTTGTTTAAGATAATGCTGAAATCAGTTTGCATCCCCTTGAGCACACACGCTAATTGATGGTGGGAACAGCTGACCTGGAAATATATTCCAGAGCAGAGGGCAACCTGCTGGCCTGAGACACAAACAATTCTCAGGGACAGTCCATGAAATAGATATACCACATCTGGCTCAACATAGGAACTAGCTAGTTAATTAACTACTTAAAATTTTACCCTCAATTGATAACACACACGATCTGTACTTGGAATTGTTGCCAGTGATTACAACCCTGTCCAATTTTAATCGGAAGCTTAGTTTCAAGAGATATTATCCTTGGAGGACTAAAGTAGCTCATTCTTCAGTCAAGAGCTGGAGTCCAAATTCCACAAATTGCAGGATCCTGGTGACTAGTTACATTGCCTTACAAAAATCTTTATTGAGATATAATTTACATATAAAATTCATCCATTTAAAGTATACAATTAAATGTTTTTAGTACATTCACAGAGCTGTGCAAATATTATTACACTGCAAGTTTAGAACATTTTTATCACTGTTAAAGAAACCTATAGCCATTAGCAGTCACTTCTCATTCTCTCCCTCTTTCCCTCAGCCCTTAGCAACTACTAATCTACTTTCCAACTCTATAAATTTGTCTATCGAGATTTGCCTATATGTGGTCTTTTGTGACTATCTTCTTTCATTTAACATAATGTTTTCATGGCTCTTTCATGTTGTGGCACATATCAGTTTTTTATTCCTTTTTATTGCCAATTAATACTTCATTACAGTATATGCATATATCATATTTTGGTTATCCATTTCAAGGATAAACATGTTAATGGACATTTGGATAATTTCTACTTTTTAGCTGTGATGAATAATGCTGCAATGAACATTTGAGTTCAATTTTTTACGTGGATATATGTTGTATACAGATTGTTTTCCAAAAGTGTCTGCATCATTTTGCATTCCCACTAGTATGAGAAAGTTTTTTACAGCTTAGCCACTACTTGTTATTGCTTTTTAAATATAGCCATCTTAATGGTTTTGGAGTGGTATCTCCTTGTGGTTTTGATTTGTATTTCCTTAATGACCAGTGATGTTGAGCATCTTTTCATGTGCTTATTGGCCATTTGAATATCTTTTTTAGAAGAATGTCTATTTAAATACTTTGTCTATATTTTAAATTTTTTTTATTATGGAGTTTTAAAAGTTCTTTATATATTCTGGATATAAATTTCTTATCAGATTAGTATGACATGCTTATTTATGAGATTTGCAAATATATCCTTTCATCCTTTTTTGATAATACTTTTTGATAGCACAAAAGTTTTAAATTTCTACATTGTTAAAATTAGATTTCTTTCGTTGCTTGTGCTTTTAGTGTCATATCTAAGAACTTGCCTATTCTAAGATCTTAAAGATTTACCCCTATGTTTTCTATTAAGAGTTTTATAGTTTTAGCTCTTAAATTTAGGTCTATAATCTATTTTGAGTTGATTTTTGTGTGTAGTGTGAAGTAGAGCTCCAGCTTTCTTCTTTTATATGTGAATATTGAGTTGTCCCAGCACCATTTGTTGAAAAGACTATTGTTTGCCCATTAAGTTGTCTTGGCACCTTTGTTGAAAATTAGTTGGCTAGAAATATGACAATTCTATTTCTGAACTCAGTTCTATTTCATTGATATGTATGTCTATTCTAATGCTAGTTTCATACTATCTTGATTTCTGTAACTTTGTATTTAAGTTTGGTATTGGGAAATGTGAGTTCTTCAGTTTTGTTCTTTTTTTTTTTAAAGATTGTTTGGGCTATTCTAGATCCCTTACAATTCTATATGAATTTTAGTATCAGTTTATTAATTCCTGTTATAAAGGAAGCTGGAATTTTGGTAGGGATTGCATTGAATTTGTAGATCAATTTGGAGAATATTGACAACAACTTAAGCTTTCTGATCCATGAACATGGAATGTCTTTTCATTTACTTAGATTTTTTTTTTTAAAAAAAGACATTATTTCCCTCTTTCAAGTTGTGGATACTTTATTATTTATTTATTTAAAAAATAATTTTTTATTTTTCAATTACAGTTGACATACAATGCTATATTAATTTCAGGTATACTACATAGTGATTAGACATTATTATAAATTACAAAGTGATAATCCCAATAAATCTAGTACCTATCTGATACCATACACAGATATTACAACATTATTAACTATATTTTCTATGCTATACTTTACATTTCTGTGACTGTTTTGTAACTACTAATTTGTACTTCTTAATCCTTTCACATTTTTCACTCTTCCCTAAACCCCTTCCCATCTGGCAATCATGAAAATGTTCTCTATACCTATGAGTTTGTTTCTGTCTGTTTGTTTCTTTATTTTGTTTTATAGATTTCCACATATAAGTGAAATAGTAGAAATTTTTCTTTTTTTGTTTGACTTATCCCACTTAGCACAATACCCTTTAGGTCCATCCATGTTGTTGCATTTCAGATTGCAAGTTTTCATTCTTTTTTATGGCTACTATTTTATTGTATATGTGTACCACCTCTTCTTTATCCATTCATCCATTGATGGAACCCAGCCTGCCTCTATATCTTGGCTATTGTAAATAATGTTGCAATGAACATATTGATGCATATGTCCCTTCGAAGTAAGGTTTCTTTGGATAAATACCCAGAAATGGGATTGCTGGGTCCTTCTTTGTCTTTTTTTATAGCCTTCGTTTTGAAGTTTATTTTGTCTGGTATAAGTATTACTTACCTAGTTTTTTGTTTGTTTGGTTCCATTTTTGTAAAATATCTTTTTCCATCCCTTTACTTGCAGTCTCTCTGTGTGTCTTTTGATCTGAAGTGAGTCGCTTGTAGGCAGCATATGCAGAAGTCTTTTTTTTTTAAATCCATTCAGCCACCCTTTATCTTTTGATTAGAGCATTTAATCCATTAACATTTAAAGTAACTTGATTGATATGTAGTTATTACCATTTATCATTCATGTTTTTTATTTTTTTCTTCTTTTTCTTCTTAAAGAATTTCCTCTAACATTTCTTATAATACTAGTTTGGTGTTGATGAACTCCTTCAGCTTTTTCTTCTTTGGGAAGCTCTTTGTCCTTCAATTCTGAATGATAGCTTTGCTGGGTAGAGTAATCTTGGCTGTAGGTCCTTGCTTTTAATCACTTTGAATATTTCATGCCAGTCTCTTCTGGCCTGCATAGTTTCTGCTGAGAAATAAGCGGACAATTTTATGGGAGCTCCCTTGTAAGTAAGTTACTGCTTTTTTCTTGCTGCTTTTAAGATTCTCTCTGTCTTTAACTGGAGGCATTTTAATTATGATGTGTCTTGGTGTGAGTCTCTTTGGGTTCCTTTTGTTTGGGGCTCCCTGTGTTCCCTGGGTTTGTATGTCTATTTCCTTTGCCAGAGTAGGGAAGTTTTCAGTCATGAGTTCTTCAAATGAGTTTTCAATTCTTAGCTCTCTTTCTTCTCCTTTTGGTACCTCTATGATGTGAATATTGATATGCTTGATGTTATCCCAGAGGCCTCTTACTCTATCCTCATATATTTGGATTCTTTTTTCTTTCTGCTGTTCTGATTGGGTATTTTTATCTACCTTCTTTTCCAAATCACTGCTTCAGTTCTCTGCTTTACCTAATCAACTGTTGATTCCCTCTAATATATTCTTTATTTCAGTTACTCTTCATTTCTGACTGATTCTTTTATATGTTTTCTATCTTCATTTTTATGCTTTCTATCTCTTTGTTGAAGCTGCAATCGTTGAGAACTCTTATAATCAGTGTTTTGAACTCTGCATCTGGTAGATTGCCTGTCTCCATTTTGTTTAGTTCTTTTTCTGGACTTTGTTTTGTTCTTTCATTTAGGACAAGTTTCTTTGTCTCTTCATTTTGGCTGCCTCCCTGTGTTTGTTTCTATGTATTAGGTAGGGCTGCTATGTCTCTTGGTTTTAGTACAGTGGCCTTATGTAGTAGATGTCCTGGGGGGCTCAGTGGCACAGTCTCCCTGGTCACCAGATCTGGGTGCTCCTAGTGTGTCCCATGTGTGAGTTGTTTGTGCCCTCTTGTTGTAGTTGATCTTTGGTTACTGATCGACCCTCAGGCTGATTGGTTGTGAGGACTGGCCATGACTACAGTCAAGGAGATGCTGTGCAGGTGTGAACCCTACAGAGCAAGATTCACTTTAGCAGGGTTCTGGGACCTGCCCAGTCTTTCTGTTTGGTGTGTTGCCCACAGATACAGCCATAGGTGGTATTCCAGCTCTGGTAGAAGCTAGCTACCAGTCATGTCAGCCCCACGGCCTCCTAGGATAGGCCCCACACAGGCCAAGTTTAGCCATAGCTTGTGTATTGCTTGAGCCCACCTGGCAAGAGTCACCCAGTAATCCACAGATGGTCATCAACCTTAGGCTTAGAAGCTCCTTGAGAGGCCAAGCTGCGAACCTAGGCTTGCTGCCACTAGTGCCAGACTTGGGGCTGCTCAGCAAGAGGTATGGGGCATACCAAGACCAGAGCTGCTTGTTTCGGTTTTGTGTACCTTTGAGAGATTTTAGGAAAGTCTGCAGATGAGTCAAGACAGGCTGTTTGTAGGGAAAATCCACTGGAAACAGCTTGAGTGGGCCTGAAAATTGGGTGGGGTGGGGTTCTCAGGGATTCACCAGGGCAGGGCAAGCAGTGTTAGCCAGGTTGATGGAAACTCAGATATGGTGGCCAACTGCATCTACATGCTGGGAGTGGGAAGGGCTCAACAAAGGAACAATGGTTCTGCCAGCACTTCTGTTTGAGAAAAAGCTGCCCCTTCAGCCCTCACCCTGAAGCCAAAAAATTCAGTTTCTTCCTGTATGTCCCTTATGCTTTTCAAGCAGCTGCCCCAGCACTGGAGCTCAGAGCAAGTGAATAAGTTTTTGCAGGCCCTTTAAGAGGAACGTCTGGGACTCCCATAGCCCCCTGTCTCACTCAGCGACAATCTCCTGTTTTTCACAGCCAGAGGTTGTGGGGACTTCTATTCCTGGCACTTGAACCCTGGGCTGGGGAGCCCAGTGTGGGGCTGGGACCCCTTGCTTCACCAGGGGGACCTCCACAGCCAAGATATTTCCTGATTCTCAATCACCACATGTGGATGTGGGAGTAGCCCTCCTACCAGTTTGGCCCTTCCTATGGGTCTGAGTGTGGCTTCTTATGTATAGCCTTAGATATAGAACTTTTGTTCAGCTAGACTTCAGGTGATTCTCAATGAAGTTTAGTTGTAATTTTCATGTGGTCGTGAGAGGAGGCAAGCACAGCATTTACCTACTCCACTGTCTTGACTGGAAGCCTCATTATCTACTAAGATATTTATTTTCTTTCAACAGTACGTTGCCTTTTAAAACACATAAAACTTAAACAGATTAGCTGCATAGACACCACAGACATGGCAACTCATTTTCATATTTGCTAAATACTCTAAATTTATATTCTTCACTAAAATATGATTATCACTGAGCTTTGTACATGGAGCAGCCAGATTGCCCCATCACAGGGCAATCTTTACAAAACTGCACTTTGGCATTGTCATTAACAATAGCTAAAACTTACCTGATGCTAAGCTTTTTATACATATTAAAACATTAAAACTTTCCAATAATCTCATAGGTACATAGTATCTAATTCCCACTTTAGAAGTGAGGCACAGAGTTTACCCAACATTATACAGCTAGTAATTTGTGGAGCAGTGAATTGAACCAGGCAGCCTGCCTCCATAGTCTGTACCCTAACCACTGTTCGGTAATGTGTGTAGGTTGTGCACTACTCAAAAGCTGCAAAAGAATATGTGTACAGTGAAAAGTAACTCTCCCCTGCCACCTTTCCCCTCCCTAGATTGGCATTACTTTCTTGGCTTTTTCTGTGGCTTTAAGGTTGCCACAGAAAACTCATTGTTGTGGATATTCTTATGTGCTGTTGAAGATATTTTCTGTGCCACACAATTTTCTCTTTTGGAGGATCCATGGGAAAATTTTCATACTGGCCTTGGTATCACAAATGTTGCATCTCCTTAATATTTAATTTTTTTCTTTACCTTATAGAAATTTAAGTCCTGTATCAATACTTTTCCCCATCTTTGGGGCCACTTAGAAGCTTAGAGCATAATTTGCAACCACTTCTAGTAGTTATTTAGGCTCTCCACCTGTGTTTACTTGTGCTTTAACTTTTTCCCCTGTTATTATAGTTGCTTGACTTATTTGTGAATTTGCTTGTGATCTTTTGGAAGTGGGAAAGGAATGTGTAATTAATTAGTAAATAATTAAATGAGAAGAGGTTTCTAGTGGGAGTAGAACATGTAAGATAAAATTTCAGCCCAATATGGGTGACTCTGGAGGTTTTTGTATTGATTTGTCAGTAAAATGAAGATTTCATAAATTAGAGAGGCAGAGTTACTGATCCAGACATGGGAATAACCTTGTATAATTAGTTTAAAATCTGGAAAAGACATAGTAATTGTTTGATCTCTCAATCTTACTTTTATTATTTATTCTACGAGTAACATAACAACAGTATGATAGTGGCCAAAAAGGAAGGATAAAGTTGTCAAAGGTCTCTAACCCTGAACATTTCAAATATATTACACCTTTCAAACTTTAGTTACCATATTTGTTGGTGGATTAAATAATTTAAATTAGCTAGTTATATGGCTAAAAATTAAGAGAATCTTTTTGGCCATTACCTTTTCTTTAAAACCAGCTTTACTGTGGCATTTAAACAGCTTAAGAATTTTACTAAAGTGTGTACCATGGTAACCTTAATTGGCAAGTATTTAGGAATTCCAGTCTGTTAGTATCTACATTCCAGAAATAAATTCGCAATTGATAGTTTAAGGGCTTGTGGGGTAGACTGACTCTATGCAGCATGGACTAATCTTGAACTGACAATTTTTCTCTGCCAGTTTCCATCAGGAAAACCCCTCTTGTAGCCCGGGATCTTCCTTGAGTACTACAGAGCTGAAAGTTATCGCTAGAATTTGATACCACACAGTTCTAATTGCCAGTGCTCCAGCCAAAACAGTTTGGTCACAGTACATCATTAGAACACACTCAGCTTTCTGGCCTGGCCAAAAGCTTAGGAGGGGTGATGGTATCTAACCGGTTGGGCCTGTCAAAAAGTCAGCATGTGAACTCTTTGGCAAGTTTTGTTGGTGTCAGCTGAGGGCAGCCCTTTCTGGAGGCAAGTGAGTTCTTCCCAAGGGAGCTGCCCAGTCACCTGCCCTGAGGAGATAACTCATTTTCAGGTCTGGTGTGTTGGGTTAGAATTGGATTCATTCAGAAAGTATGTGACCACCTAATGTGAAACTCGCAAGGGCGTGTCTGTAACAAATGTACTAAACACTCTAGGGATAAGCAGAGGAATGGCTTTTATCAAAGATATCACTTCCAACAATTAGAGCCACAGACCTCTTGGGTAAATCAGTTCTGAAAGAGATTGCATTTGTCCAGAAAAGGTGTTTGGATGCTTTTTGAGGTCAGGAGGAAAATGTTTTATAGGACTAGAAGCCTCGCAGCTAGCAGTTTCCAGGGGATATGCTCAGCTGGTAAGGACAGCTGGGTGTTCCAGACATGCCCATGACACAGACAGTACTATATGTTCTCTGCCTGCAGAATCTTCTGGTTTGGAGGCTTAATAGTAAAGGCCTTAAATGGCAGATAAGTAACAAGACTGATGGCTAATGTTTAAGGTGAAGATTAAGTAAGAAAAAGTGGAAGGTGGAAATTAATACATTTTTCTCTTTTGGAGATTTTATAGGATTTTCTTTATACTTTTATTAATTTTAAGAAGATTGAAAAATGGATCCAAACTTTCAGAGTTAGAATAAATATGATTGTTCAGTTTAAAAAAGTTATAAAAAGAGTTAACTATTTGGGGCAGTATTTCAATACTGATATGGGTTTTTTTTAAACTGACTTTAAGAAATGAGTAGAATAAGCTACTTATTTTTCATGTACTTTTAATTATTTTACTTTATTTTTGTGTAGGTAATTTTTTAATGATTCAAAAATGAGTATACAAAGGTCTATGGTGAAAAATCTTCCTTTAACCTCTGTCCTATTCTCTGCAATATAAGAAAAATGAATATGTATGTAATCTCTCCCCACATTTTATGCGAATGGAATATCCTATACATCTTGTTATATGGTAACTTGCCTTTTAAAAATATTTTAGAGCAGTTTTAGGTTCACAGCAAAACTGAACAGAAAGTACAGAGTGCCCATTTACCCTCTGTCTTCTCCCCCAACTACACAAGCAGCCACTCCACCATCAGCATCCTGTACCACAGTGGAATATTTGTTATACTCAATGAACCTACCCTGACACATCAGAGACTGTAGGTCACCTTGGGATTTATTCTTGATGTCGTATATTCTATGGGTTTGGACAAGTGTATAGTGACATGTATCCACCATTGTAATAACATGCAGAGTAGTCTCACTGCTCTAAAAATCTTCTGTGCTCTGCCCTCCCCCACCTCGACCCCCTGGCAACCACTAATCCTTTCATTGTCTCTATAATTTTGCCTTTTCCAGAATGTCTTATAGTTGGAATCACACAGCATATAGACTTTTCACATTGGCTTATTTCACTTAGTAATATGCATTTAAGGTCCTTTCTTAAATGTCTTTTCATGGCTCAATAGCTTATTTTTTTTTTAAAGCGCTGAATGATACTCCATTGTCTGGATGTACCACATATTATTTATCCATTTATCTACTGAAAGACATCTTTGTGGCTTCTAAATTTGGCAATTATGAATAAAGTTGCTGTAAACATTCATGTGCTGGTTTTTCTGTGGACATAAGGGTAAATACCAAGGAGAACAATTGTGGAAATCACATGGTAACATTATGTTTAATTTTGTAAGAAATCACCAAACTGTATTCCAAAGTGTAGGTACCATTTTGCATTACCACCAGGAATGAATGAGAATTCCTGTTGTTCCATACACTCATCAGCATTTGGTGTTGTCAGTGTTCTAGATTTTAGCCATTCTAATAGGTGTGTAGTGGTAGTTCATGTTGTTCTAATTTGTCTCTCTCTGATGACATATTATGTGAAATATTTTCATATGCATTTTTAGAGCCTATATACCTTCTTTGGTGAGGTTTTGGTTGAGGTAGTTAGCCAATTTATAATTGGGTTGTTTGTTTTGTTTTTAGTTTCAAGAGTTCTTTGTATATTTTGGATAACAATGTTTTATCAGGTGTGACTTTTGCAGATAGTTTCTCCCAGTCTGTGGCTGATCTTTTCATTCTCTTGACAATGTCTTTACAGAGCAGAAATGTTTAATTTTAATGAAGTCCAGATTATCAATTCTTTTTTCATGGATTATTTCTTTGGCGTTGTATGTAAAAAGCCATTGCCAAACCTAACTTTCTCCTATGTTATCTTTGAGGAGTTTTATAGTTTTGTGGTTTACATTTAGGTCCATGATTCATTTTGAGTTAATGTTTGTAAGAGGTATAAGATCTGTAATTAGAATTATTATTATATTTTTGCATGTTGTTGTCTATTGTTTTAGCACCATTTGTTGAAATGACATTTTTTTCTACTTTGTAGTGCCTTTGCCTCTTCGTCAAAGATAAATTGACTATATTTATGAGTCTACTTCTGGACTCTCTATTCCAGTCATCTATTCTTCTGTTCTTTTGCCAGTTCCACACTGTTTTGATTATTGAAGATTTATAGTAAGTCTTGAAGTCAGGTAGTATTAGTCCTCCAACTTTGTTCTTCTCTTTTAATACCAAGTTTGCTATCTGGATCTTTTTGCCTCTCTTTCTAAACTTTATGTTCAGTTTGCCAATTTCCACAAAATAACTTGCTAGGATTTTGATTGGGATTGTGTTGAATCTATAGATAATGTTGGGAAGAATTGATATCTTGACAATATTGAGTATTCCATATATCCATGAACATGGAGCATTTTATTTATTTATTTCTTCGTTGATATCTTTCATCAAAATT
Source organism: Macroglossus sobrinus (assembly GCA_004027375.1). Lineage (NCBI taxonomy): Eukaryota > Metazoa > Chordata > Mammalia > Chiroptera > Pteropodidae > Macroglossus > Macroglossus sobrinus. The sequence continues at coordinate 450,611 of PVKZ01000820.1, read as the reverse complement.
TTGTAGCTTTCCTCATATAGATCTTGCACATGTTTTGTTAAATTTATACTTAAGTATATCATTTTGGGGATGCTAATGTAAATAATAATGTGTTTTTAATTTTGAATTCCACTTGTTCATTGATGATATATAGGAAAGTTATCAACTTTTGTATAATTAACCTTGTCCCCTAAAACTTTATAATAATTGCTTATTAGTTCTGGAATATTTTTGTCTTTTAAAAAAATTGCCTACATAGATCCCTACAAACAAAGAGAGTTTTATTTTTTCCTTCTCAATCCGTATACTGTTATTTCCTTTTATTATCTTAGTGGAGACTTCCAGTATTATGCTGAAAAATAGTGATAAGAGAGGGCATCCTTCTCTTATTCTCGATCTTGGTGGAAAAGCTTCAAGTTTCTCACCACTGAATATGATATTAGGTGAAGGTTTTCTGGTTGTTCATTATCAAGTTGAGAAAGTTCTCTATTCCTGATTTGCTAAGAGCACTTTAATACAGTTTGGAAAACTTTCTGTTCTGGACTTTAAGGGCTGCTTTATTGTTGTTATTACTTACAGCCTCAGAGTACCCCATTGCATGGATATACTACAGTTTATTTAACCTGATCCTTGTTGATGGAGCATAGTAGCTTTTTAGGTTATTTCTACATCTTTTTATTAGCAAAAATAATGTTCAGTGACTAACCATACAGATAGATCATTTTGCATGTGAGAAAATTTCTAAAAGTTGAAATAGTGAGTAAAAGCATATGTATGCATGTATTACTTTGAATACTTAATTACCTTATATAGGAATTATACCAATTTATATTCATATCAGTAACATGAGATGTTTGAAAAGTTGTATCTCAGTGTACTTTTGATTTGCATTTCTCTTATATGAGAATCTTTTTTAGATTTAGATTAAATCTCTTTTTAGGTTTAAATTCATATTTCTTTTTATTTCCATGTCTTTAGCTCATTTTCTATTAAATTCTTGGTCTTTTTCTTAGTGAGTATAGTAGCTTTTTACATATTATGGAAATTATCTATTTGATACAAATTGCAATCAAGTGTATGTATGTAGACTATTTTAACACAGAAGAGATGTTCTGCCCTAGAAGGTTCAACCATATGAGTATTATAGCAAGTATTCTTGGATCAGATCTCTGTACTTTATAATTTTTAAAGTACTTTTTTATTCTTGGCTTTTATGATTTATTGATTAAATATTGCCTTATTTATACTAGAAAACATAGGTCTGGTTAACTACATACTCTCCATCTAGAGCAGGTTAATTTCACATAGTCTACTCAGTATCTCTTTAGAAGACAGAGCCCAAACACTTGGCAATCACACATTTGTCAAGTATCCAGTCCCCTGCACCTCTGCACCCTTTTCCCTAGAAATAAGGAAGCAGCTGTGACCTATCACCTTTGAGTATTTTGGCCAAAAGCCTGGCATTTTGGGAATTTATTCAGCATGCTTTTCAGAGGTATTCAGATCCTTTCAGAAGAAAGCACAGTCATTAAACGAAACCAGTAACATTACATATTTATGCATCTTGTGTAATTTGGCTCTAAGAAACAAAGCCAGTTTTTGTTCAGCATCTAATATAAGATGAACTGAAAACTGCAAAGAAACATGCTTAAAGACAATTATTAAATTTTTATAATATTTTTATCAAATAGCTCACATCACACATTATACAGGCAGCTTGAAAACATTTTAGACACTAGAAAGATAAAAGCATTTAATATTAGTTTCCTGGAGGTGGAGGAACAAGAAGAGTCCTGGGTTTTTTGAAGTCCCCAGAAAATGATTCTGCATATATTGCACATAGTTACCAACTGCTAAAAATCAGCAAGACCTCATTTGGGACTTTGGACATGTCAAGAAACAGTATGTGGCTGATTGAAGTGAGTAGCAATGAGAGGTCAGCAACTGCTGAGGATTTTTATTCAAGTGCTATTTTTTTACTTTTCAAGTTTAAGAGCAAGACCTCACTAACTTAGAGTACTTAAAGGCAGACATTTTTTAGAAGGGATGAAGTTGGTTTAGGTCATATCAAACAGTTTGGTACTTTGATTTTCTTTTTTCCTTGTTTTGAAAAGTTTTCTTTCAACTCTTTCATAATTAGCTTTCTGATCTGTGTAAATCTGCCCCTCATTTTTTTCCCCCTTCAAGTTCTATTCTTTCCTATCTCTAGTGGATGTAGTCATAGGAATACATTCTTTCCTTTCCTTTTGTCTTCTTTCCTTGAAAGAACATCCCTGTGTTTAGGGACCACCTAACATTGTTCTAAAAAGGTGTGTTCTGGATCTAAAAAAAGGTGTGTGATGCGATGCGGCAAAGTGCACAATTGTGACTTCCATCCTGAGTGGAAGTGGTATTAGGGGAGGCCAGGAATGAACTTGGTTTCTGGCATTTTTTGTGGTTAACTAGAACCTGATGCAATTACAGATAGAGGATGATGCTCTGGGAAACTATGAACAAGTCAGCCCTGCCAGGATTCATGCGAGTCAAATAATTATGGGGCCCACTGTGTTTGGCCAGCCATGGAGAACACTCCAAGACATCTCACCCATTAGGCACCAGGCAGAAACAGTCAGTAATCTCTGTCAGTTAAAAAATGAGAGGGGTGGGTGGGAGGTGAGGAGAGGGGTGTGAGAGAGAATTAGAAACAGTATTTCTTTTCTTACCCATGTTTTAAGACCTCCAGGTTAAATTAACAAATGATGGAGGAGAAAGTTCAGATGGATATGTCCCGCACATGGGTTTAAAATGGAGCTTGAGTATGTGCAAATAGCATATTGGTTGCAGCTCTGAGGTGATGGCAAAGCAGAGGCTGTGGGGTAAGAAATAAGCTTGTGCTGAGAAACCATCTGGGAAAACTTTTAGATTAATTTGAATTGAACCAAGCTGAGACCTTAAGCATTTCTTTCCAGTGAGATCTAAGCTAAACAATGACACGAACTGATGTTCAGTTGTGGAGATGCCCATGTGTCCTCGCCTAACAGCTGTCACGGTAAGTCCACTCTGCTCCTGAAAGCTAGATAATTAACTGACATTTGCTTTGAAGTCTTTGGAAAGCTGCTTCCTACTGTGGTACATTTACAATGTCTACAACTGCAGTCAAGTGTTCAGTGCCTCAGCTGCATAGGTCTCACTAACTCCTTTAGATGTTCAGGTTTCTTAAAGGTATTCAAATACTCGAAACTTTTCCAGAGCATCAAGACAGGTGTTTTAAAAAATGACTATTTTTTTAATCATTAGATTATTAAACAAGTTTACCAAGAACATGACTATAAGTCGTAGATATTTGTAGCTTTTTTTAGGAAAAAAGTTATTTTGGGAAAGCTGTTTTCAAGGGATCAAATTTAGGAGGAATGGATATAGAATTGTTAAGTCAATAGAATTTTCCAGATAGTAGCATCACACTAAAAAACGTGAATAAAAATGTGTTAGTTATTTTTTTTAAAGCATAATAAGGGAGCCAATTTTGATTTTTTTTACCTTAGAATTTTCAAAATATGTCTTAGGAAAAATATATATTTATAAAAAGATTCAGACTTAAGATTCAGAACAAACATGAGTTTAATAATGTATATATGTGTTGAAGGTAATGAAATAAAATACAACTGGATGAAAATTTGATTTATTTGTGTTTCATATATAGCTCTTTGTATCAATGTGACTGTTGGATCTCTGTAAAGGACTTTGGTTTCTAGATCCTAATCATTCAAACTAAAGTGAATATAGTTTTACTTTGAGACTGCTATAAAAAGAAAATAATTAACATGATTTAAAAATTTTTTTAAATTTATTTTTCAATTATAGTTGACATTCAATATTATATTAGTCTAATGTGTACAGCATAGTGGTTAGACATTTATATAACTTACAAAGTGATCATCCATTAAGTCTTGTACCCACCTGACACCATAGTTATTACAGTATTATTGACTATATTACTTAAGCTGTACTTTATATCCCTGTTACTATTTTGTAACTACCAATTTGTTCTTCTTAATTCCTTCACTTTTTTTTACCCAGCCTCCCATTCCCACTCCCATCTGGTAACCATTAGTTTGTTCTCTTAACATGATATCTTTAAAGATAATGTTTCATAGCATAATTTTGAAATGGATTACTAAGGCTGTTTGTGAAATTATGTTAGTTAATTCTATATACATTTCATTGTAGTAAGAAAAATGCCAGCGTTTTCATGCTGAGATTATTTGGTAGGGTTAGCAAAGGGTAATTGCCAGTTTGGCTTTATTTTTGTAGTAAAAATCAAATATGGACTTCATTGAGACAGAAATTCAGGGCTTAACCTGTACTATGGAAATCATCTGCATTTAGTGAAGCTTCATAGTTATTTTTCTTTTAAATTTAAGTTGTTTTGCCTTTAGGGAGTTAAAGGAAAGGCACTGTGAGTGTTTTTGTGGCTAAAGTTAAAATTGTTTCATTAAATGATAATGGACTTAATAGTCCAGTTAAAAAGAGCCAATATATTAGCCTGTATTCAGCATTTAATGCTGACATGGCTTACGTCCAGGATTTGCATTTAGGCCTATAGAGCTGAACATCATACATAAGCATAGGTCAGGAATGGGTTTTGTTCTCTTGCTAAAAGGGAATAACCATTCTGTCTGTAAATGACCCTGATTTTTAACAAAGCAGCTATTTTAGATGCAACCAATTCATTTATTTTAGTCCAAAGAAATATTCAGACATCTATTTGTATATTAGGAACACAGCATGGCTCACTAGACTCAACAACAGACTGGAACTTAAGTTATATAAAATTCCATCACATGCCCTTTCTTTAGTGCTTTTACTATAAAATGAGCTAACAATACAATTGGAAGGAATTACTGATTTTAAATCTTCGTGCAAGAGATTTTTTGATGATTGTTTTTTTTTTGGAATGGGGACTATTATACTATTAATGATACGTTTTGAAAAATATTTTTTTCTTGGCTGATGAAAGAGATTTAAAATTATGACATTTCCTCCACTTTGAATATCTTCTATAGGCAAATGGGAGAGTATCAGCTCTTAGAAAGAACATAAGATATCATTAAAAATTAGCCAAGGCAAGCCTGCATAGACATGCATCTGTCTCAGTTAATTTACCTTTAGGAAATTATGATAAAGCTATTGCCTTCATGTCCTGAGAATGATTGGTTCCTCAAGAGGTTTTACATGTTAACTCGATAATTTTATCAATATCTAGTTAGTTTGGGGACACAAGAGAACAAAATGACAGTAATAGCTAACATTTATTCCTTATCATTGCTAGGTACTTTTCTAAGCATTCTCTCTCTCTCTCTCTCTCTGTGTATATAAATATGTATATATATATATATATATATATATGTATACATATACATATATATGTGTATATATATAAATTTTTATATATATAATAAATATAATATTATTTTTTATATATTATATATATATTAACTCATTGAATGCTTACAGCAATCCACAGATGGGTACTGTTATTATCCGTGTTTCATGGATGAGGAGATCAAGCTACAGAAAGGGTAAATGACTTGCCTAACATCACTTAAACTGTACATGGCAGAGCTGGGATTTGAACCTATGTGATCTGTTTTTAAGGCTCATGCTTATGTCCACAATAACAGAGCTACCTCCCAACATGAGTATCGATTTGCCTAATTTATAGCAACACACACCAATAGCTAGTAATCAAGAGTTTTCAACCATCTTTTAAGCTAAGCACTGCTGAGCTGGAGGCAGGGCCAACATCTTTTAGGTGCCTAAAGTCCATGATACTCTTAGGGGCCCAAGAAAAAGTTTTAATTTCTTTTAAAATCAGAAGAAATATATGAATATAATACTTGCCTTAATACTGGCATAGTCATAATTTACATTTTACATATTTTAAAATGTGCCCAGGGACATCATAATGCAGGCCTGATTGGAGGGCAGAGCAGGTATGGACAAGGTTGCTGCTCAGAGGCCCTTCCGGAGTCTTCTTGTGTATTCCACTCCTTTCTGCAGGTTGGTGCCCTACCGCTGCACAGCCTGTCTTAGGCAGAGCTGCTCAACTCAGTCAGACCTTTGACTGAAGCTGACTCCTCTCCTTTCCTACCTTTGTCAGGTAGGTGCTGGCTTTCCCCATTTCTCTCATGTACTGTACTGAGAGGCAAGCTTGCAAACATGTTTCATTGTTGGTCTGCAGGTGGGTTTGTTCTGGTCCATACAGTTTTTAACAAATCAGAGTTAGTTGCCAACATTAAAAAAAATAGTTTCAGGCTTCTCTTGAAAAAGCGGAAGTCTTAGTAGCATTGGGCCCATGCTTCATGGTTCCATTTGGCTGGTGCTGAGTGGAGCTATTTGCTTCAGTCTCCTCCTTGCCCTTTCTGGTCCTGTAGACCCTGGAATGTCAACCTTTGTACTAAAACATATATGAAAGCTTAAAGTATTATCTTTTCTCAAAATTTTTGCAGGTTCATAAAGAAGGAAGGAAGATGTAGAGATTATATAGTAATAATGGAATTTCGGGTTTTAGTCAGTGGGAAGACCTGAAGGGTATCAGGGTTTCTACAGATCATGTCTAATAAGGCCTTTGCATACTTTCACTATGAACAAGGCTTGTCCTGAGCCTTCCCATGAATTGTGTAACCAGGGCAGCCTGGCTTTCCAGGGATAAAGGTAAGTGGAAAGTGAGGTAGGAAGTTCAGCTAGAAGATGATGATTTGCACTCAACTCACTCCCCACTTCTTTTCAAGTGCTTTACCCTGCTGAAACCAGATAAAATATGAATTGAAATAGAGTTCCTGCATCTCTTATTCTTAATATCATTATTATTATCATTATTTTGAAAGATAAGATTTTAAATAAGCTGGTAGGTGCTCACTTCAAAGAATGCACGTAAAACATTGTCCAGGCAGTTTAGTTCCACTGGGCAACTCTATGCAAGACTATCAGACACCCAAAGGTGGAAAGAATTTTTGCTGTATCTTCTTGTTGAAAACCTTTCTATTTAAGAATGGGATTTTAAATTCTCTCCATAACAATTCAGGCTTTATAAACCTTGCCTTCATTTTTATTGGCACCCATATGAGCTTTCTGTTTTTATTGGCACCCATGTGAGTTTGCTGTTGCTCAGCTTTTTTTTTTAAGTGCTTACAGCAACTGGTATTCCTAGGTGTTCTCCCATCAAAGTACTAACCAGGACCAACCCTGCTTAGCTTCCGAGATCAGCATGGCTGTAGTACTGCTCAGCTTTTGCCCTTGGTTCTGAAGACAGACAACCATTCTCACTTTTATAAGTCTTTTCTGATGTATTAGCATTAGTGATTAGAGGCCCACATAGGTGTGCACAGTTCTCACAGTTGGTTCTACCACACTGACGTTTCTCTAGAGAGTCTGTAGTTAAGTACACTCAGTGCTTAACATACATAATATGAGATATCTGATTACTTAGATCACTAGTTACTGAATATAGGAGGTGAACAAAATAAGAATTTTGTGACTATGCCGCTGAGCTTCTCTTCCATCCTATTAAGAGGGAGATGACCTGCCTAAAAAGACTTTTTTTTTTTACCTGCAGAAAAAAGAGGGCTTTATAAATACAATCTGATCATTTTATTTCATTTTTTCTTACCTAATTCAATGCCCAATAATATAGAAAACTTTGTTAATATTTATTCACATTTTATGAATTATGGCTTCTACATATATGGCACTTAAATGGCGAACATAATGTAGAAGACATGGTTCCTGCCCTCAGTGAATTCAGTCTAGTTGGTGGGCCAGGACTTAAGAAAGAACAGTGGGTCTTCTGTAATGCTATATATAAAGCACTAAACTGAATGGAGATATAAATGACCAGCACTTCAAAAGAGAAGGAAGTCTGGTTTGGGTTAGGCCACCCAGAGTAGGCTAACGTGGATCTTAGGCTGGGTTTCAAGGGTTGAAACTGAGAACACGGAGTATAGAATGATGCGTGGAGGTCACTGGAGTTGAGAAGGTGGGAACAGAGTGATGAAATTTAGGCCAGATTGAGTCAGGGATGGGGGAGGTGCAGGCTAAGGAGCTTCCGCTTCATCCTACAGGTACTGCTAAGCCATTTTTATGCAAGGGAAGAAAAGACATGATGAAAGCAATGCTCTAGGAAGATTAATCTAGAAGCTTAGAGTAAAGAGATTAGAGCAATAGAAGCTGCAAGTGGCTGAGAAGCCCATCAGGAGGCTCTTGAGTAATCCAGGTATAAAGTGAGTGTGTACTGAATTCAGGTGAGAGAGGAAAAGGCGGGGGGTGATTTTAGAGAATAATTCTTCAGAAAAGATAACAGTATAGCTGGATTAAGGAAAGGGTGGGAGGAGTAAAAGAAACTATAGTTTAACTGCAGTTTCCAACCTGGAAGGGAGTAAGAGCTAAAGATGTGCCTTGCCTCTCATCCATCTTGCTCATTCTTCTCCCACTACACAGATGGCCTTGCTGTTACCTGAACGAGGAAAACACGTCCCTTTACACTTGCCAGTTCCTGCATCCTGAACATTCTTCCCCCATTTATATACCTGGCTTGCTTCTTCACCTTAAGTCCCTACCTGTCCCTCTTCAGTTATTTATGTTACCTTTGTAAATGATACACTAAGTATGAAAATATTGCTCACCCTGAAAGTTCTTGCAGGTGCAGTAAGAAGGAAGGGTTAAGCTATAGGGATTGTTAAAATGTACCCTCATCAAATTGGCCTTCTCTGATGACTCTGTCCCTCTCCCCTTTCCTTGCTTGATTTTTCTTCATAGCATGCTTCCTCAACTGACATATATTATGTGTTTAGCCATTTGTTTGGATATTTTCTTTTTTCTTTCTTACTAGAATGTAAGGGTATCTGCATAGGGGCTGTCTCATTTTTACCGCTGCACCTAACACAGTGCCTAACACATAGTAGATTCTCAATAAATACATTTTAACTATATGAATGAAATAGGGAAGTTTAAAAATGAGCTAATTTGGGGAGAGGAGAAGGAGGAAGTTTGTGAGCTAGCTTTAAACATAGATCACAGAAGAGATAACACTTTGTATAGTGATTGGCGGGATTTCAAGGTCAGGGTGCAGCTCAGAACCTTCATAGGTTTATCTTCTTTATAAGCATCCTAGCAGCCTTGTCAGCACCGAGCTGATTGAGAAGGGAAGATTCGATGGTGAGATGCCCAGTTGGAAGAATACGCAAAAGGCAAGACATGAGAATGAAACAGCAGGCACCAACTTTATTGCACTAAGTGCAATTCTATTGGGAAGTGCAGTTCTCTTGGGGGAAGTGCGGTATTGCGCGTACTTCTGCTTTTCTTCTTGTGCTCCCCTTCTGCTCCCCAGGGGACCGTATGGCTCCACACACAGCAGAGTACTATAGTACAACAGCCACACATGCATGATACAATAAGCTGAAGTATGTTTACATTTTTTAGGCACAGGCACCCTACTACACTAATATAACATTCTAAATCTGGGGTGCTATTCCTAGCCACACTCAGAACTGGGACCAGCCAGACCTTGGACCAGCCAGACCTTAGATTCAGCTGGACCTGGCACCCACAAGCCTTGTCCAGAATCACACTCTTTCCCGGGTGGCTATCTCAGCGTTGTCCACCTTACTTTAGGAGTCCATTTTCCCTCCGTGAGACTTACCTTTTCCCGGAGGGGCAGGAGGGGAAAACAGCTTTGGAACAGGGGGATGTAACTGGAAGCTGTGGAGTCTCTGAGAGGACAACCTAGGAACCACATTTTCTCCCTTAGCTGTCCCTCAAATAAACATCTCAAAACTCCACATCTATTTATAGGGATAATCTACTACAAACTTTTTGAAATATATTTGATGTAGCCTCTAATAGTCCAAATGAGACCCCAGAACAAAAACAAGGCACACCTGTAACTCATTTGTTCCCCCGTCTGAATGGCTTCAATTCCCACTTTTGCCAGGAGCATATTAGGATCACCTGCCAAAATGACTCATGATTTAATGAAGTATCTCACACACATTCATTTGATTCTCCAAAATAATCCCTTTAAGGAAACACATTTCTCCTGTTTAAATGTAGTTTAGTCTTTTCTTGATACGAACCACTTTCTAACATTACTACTGACTGTATTGAAATGAATGAATACATTATAAAGCACTTTTTCTTTATTGCTGCCTGAAGTGATCCATAGAGAGTATAATTGCCAGCTGTGTATCCTAGGCACATAATTCTATTACTGGGCTCTTATGGAGCCATCAGTCCCATGGATAGTCCTCTGCTTGACAAACCAACCATCAAATTCCAAACGTGCCTTAATGGCAAGTGCCATCTTCAGGTCAGGTCCCCCCAGTCTGAATGCAGCAGATGTTACCAGAAGCCTGGGATGCCCAGGCTGTTCTTAGAGTCTGCTCCAAAAGCTCATCATGCTCCTGGTAACCTGGGATCACAACTTCTGATCAAAGGGTCTCTCCAAGATGACATTGACCTACATTTCTTGGGACTGTCCATAAATATTGTTAACAGAAGGTAAACCTAATTTTAATTCTTTCATGTGTGGGACAGGGGCCAGACACCATTCAGAAGTGGGGTAGTGAGGAGCTTAATACTATTCTGGCTCTAGTGTGTGGGCTAGGGGTGATCCAGTTTCCCCAGATATCTTTAAATATCACATAGTTTATCAACTAGAGATTAGTTGAGTGGGGGTGGGAGGGGTGGTTAAAAAATCTGTCCTGCTAGCATGCAAATATACTTTGGGTTCATACTGGGCTATGAATTTCTGTGGAGTCCTAGAGTTTTAGAGATGACCTTGTCCAGATTTCTTATTTCATAGATGAGGGTTGAGAACTCCCACTTACTGAGTCCTCTTAAGTATCCAGCACAATTAAGAGCTTTCATTTGTTCTCTCCGTTAACTGATGAGAAAACCCATATCTTTGTCCTAGCACAGAGACTATCTCAGCCCTGATGGAAAAGAGTTTTGATTAAAGAGGAGAAAGTGAACAGAGGAGTAACTTTTGGGCAGGGTGGATATTGGTGCATGTGGCTGGGTTTGCTGGAAGGAGGTAGAAGACTCAGGAGACTAGGTAGTGGGAGGGTGGTACAAAGAGGGAGGTTGCCCAGAATACACTGAACACACTCTGTGCCACTGGAAGTGCAATCTCTGAGCCAATTCCTGATCTGCTTTTGCCACAATATTTCAGGTTGCTGGAGTCTGCTTTCAAGTTAAGTTTGGTTGATTGGAATAGTGAGGTGTGTGTTTGAGAAGGCTACCAGGTGTGAAAATGTTATTTTAATGGCAATAATAGTTACCACCCATCAACAACTTAATATGTGCTAAAGCTGCTATGTGTATGTTGTGTCAGATAACTTTATTTTTTAAAAATCTTAGAGGTTGATACTTTTATCCTATTTTAGAGATGACATTTTTTTGGCCAAGTTCTCACAGCAAATGGCAGATCTGGGTTGAACCTAGGTTGTCTGGCTCCACATTTATGTGACAGACTCCCAAATAAGTAATTTAATCTCTACTCATAAAAACTGGATTTAATGTCCTCATACCTACATTTTTATGCTGTTGAAGCCAGTTTAGAACATAACAGCACCGAGTATAACAACACTAGAAGAAACAATAACAAGATAAGCTTTCCCTTTAGCTATTTTCAAAGTTGTGATCTCAAGTAAACCTTTACTTTTCAGCCTTTCTAATTCTTGGGATACTTATACCTGATTCTAGATTCTATTAACAATTTGTGGCATATAATTCAAGAAAATGCCTTATCAAACCCTTTAGATATAGTCTTATCATGTGCAACAAAGCACTTTTTTAAATTTAATGTTGACAATTATTTTTGTTCTTCTTACTTAATAACTAATCATATTGTACTATGATACTGAGGACCTTTAAAAGGCCAACAAGAAGAAAAATATTTTAGTTACTATTAGAGTAAAGAAATAAATTTTGAGAAATGAAAAGGGTAGGGAAGAGGTTGTCTGTTTATGTATAGTATCTATTATATCGTCCTAACCTCTCCTTGTTTACTGGAGAAAACCTACCTTTGTTGGTATGTAAGTGGAAAGTATGCAATGGGGAAAATGTGGCTGTTTATAGCCCTCTGTGGCTTTGAACACGTTACCAAAGTCATTAGGCTTTCAGTTACTTCCTGCATTAAATTGATCTCCTAGGTAAATACAGAAATAGTATGTTCTTCATTGAGCAACATCACATCACTATCTTCTTATATAGATGAAAGTCTTTCTTTTACCTTATGACTCATTCTTTTATTATTAACAGCTTTGCTAACAGGGCTTTCTTTAGAATCACAGAATGTTACAGCCAGAAGGGAGATAATGAATGAAAAAAGAACTTTTCTACTGTAAAGGTCCATTCAAATACAGAAGTTCTTACAAATACCTGTGTTAGAAAAAGAAACATCCAAATCCCCATGCTGATTTGGAGTCTGTTTTCTGTTTGTTCTGTTCTCAGTAGGGAGAACAGCTCATTACTGTCCTAGGCACAAGCCTTTTATGTACTTGAAAATTATTGCTAGCTAACCCTGTAACCCTCTTGCCTCAAAATGGAATTACCTTGGTTCTTTTAACCTCTCCTGATCTTTATCTCTCAGACCTCTAATCACTTCTGTGGTTTTCTTCTGAACTGACTCCGTTCTTCTCTCTCCTCCATTAATTGCAGACCTCAGAACTAGACCCTGCACTCAGGGAGGGTCTGCCCAGGTTCCCGTGGCTAGGCAGGGGAGATGGGAATGTAGAGGCGGGCAGTGACAGCATCAACTTGTTAGTGAATGAACAAGATAGAATATAGGGAAGGAATAGGCCATCTTTGTATAATACTTAGAAGTCTGACTTTTCCCCACCATCTCATTTTAATTTCAGAATTTCCCAAACAATGGCACATATATGAGTGAACCATTTGCTCACAAAGAGTTTAATAAGGCTTTACTATGGGCCTAGTACTTCTTCTAGTGTTCAGAAAACTGTCAATTCTTGGTCCCTAGACAGAATCCTGCCTGTGGGTAGTGGTTGTTTGCGCACTTAGTTAAAGACATTTTAATTAGTTTTCCTGACATTTAAAAATGAAGAGATTTCACCTATGAATTGTTCAGATTCCAAGTTTTTTTTTCTTTTCAAATTCTGAAGGTTGAGGAATATTAAGCTTGCACGTTAGGACTGGGGCCATTGTTAGAACTAAGTAGTAACCCCCTTATGTTGATGTGTAACCACCGTCTGGTTCTCCTGAATCTCATCTTGCCCATTGCTGTGAAATGAATTGTGTTCTCCTAAATTCGTATGTTGAAGCCCTAACCCTCAAGGTGACTATATTTGCAGATAAGGCCTATAAGGAAGGTTAAATAATGAGGTCATAAGAGTAGGATTCTAGTCCCATACGACTAGTGTTCTTATAAGAAGAGGAAGAGACACCAGAAAACTCTCTCTGTCCATGTGCACAGAGAGGAAAAAGAAGGGCCATGTGAAGACACAGGGCGAAGGCAACCATCTGCAAGCCTGGAAGAGAGGCTTTACCAGGAACCCCTCCTGATGACACCTTGTGATCGTGGCATTCTAACCTCAGAACTGTGAGAAAGTTAAATTTTTGTTATTTGATCCCCTTTGTCTGCGGTATTCTGTTATGACAGCCTGAGCAGACTAATATACCCACGTACCTTTCTTTGTGCCTAGCTTCAGCGGGCATTTGAGTTTGAGACCCCTGCTCTATGTGCTTGGGAGTTAAAAGAATCACTGTCCAGTTCCTATACTTTGTCTACTGATAGAGAAAATTAAATGTAGAAGTAATTTATAACAGAGGACATCATATAAGAGCTGTACAAACTGATATCAAAAGACCAAAGAGTTGTTGATGGCTGGGATAGGAGGGAGAATAAAGAAGTCTTCACTATGTGGAGATAGCATGTCAGAAGAGTTTTCAGAGATTAAGAATATTTCAACAAATGATGATGGAACAAGCAGAAGCAAAGGCATGCAGACCTGCAAGTGGATGGCATACTGCTAGGTTTGACTAGAGTTCAGAGTCCATTGCAGGTGGTGGTGTGATGGGAGATAAGACCAGAAAAAAGAGAAGAGAGTCAGAGTACAGGCCCTGAATGTCATGCCATAGAATTTGGTCTAATTCTGGAGTAAATGAGGGGTACCTGAGGGGATGGAGGAGGGAACTGAGTGGATGAAAAGTGTGTTTTAAATTAATTAATTAAATAAATGCTTGGAACATCCAATGTGTCAGGTGCTGCAGATACAGTTGTAGACAAGATAGAACTCTGTCATTACAGAGCTGAAAGAGATAAACAATCAGATATATAACAATGTCAGCTAGTGATGAGTGCTATGAAGAAAAATAAAGCAGTGTAAAGGAATAGAATATAATATGCTGGTATTTAGGGAAGGCATGATATTAGGGCATTGCCCTGAATAAAGTGAGAGAATGAATCATCGTGTGTCTGGGAGAATATAATTCTAGCTATAAAAAACCACAAATGCAAAGGCCCTCAGGCAGGAGCACAGTCATGTTCAAGGAACAACATAGAAACAACTCTGGAAGGAATAAGCAATGGGAAGAATAGTGAGCAGTGAGGTTGCAGTCAGGAGTCAGATTCTTTTCTAGGAAGGGAACTCCAGTACAGTGTGAAAGGATGATCAATGTCCAGGACTGGAGTAGGGAAACTCCCAGGAGCCTATAGGAATGCCAAGGGCCTGAACCAGGGCAGGACCAGTGGAGTTGGAACTGTAGTGTCATACACAGGAGAAGAGCACGTTTCAGAACAGTACACATAATAAAATTTCCAAATAGAGCTGGCCTTGGGAAGATGGGGCTTTGGGGACACAGTGAGATGGGGTACCTACATCCCAATCTTTAGATCAATCATGTGTGATGGCAGCCATCAAAGGAGGAGGAAAACCAAAGTTCTATCTCTCTCTAAGTTCAGACCATAAATCTGTAATTGACCCAAAGAAAGGTGAAGGCAGAAGCTGGGGCAGTCTCTATGGGGCATCAAGGAGAGCAAAAGTGTTCTTCCCCTAAAAAAGAGCACTAGCACTTAATACTATAGATATCAGGTACATGTGCCCAAAGATTCTGGGTTAGTCTATCCCTAGAATGAAATGACTTTCTAACAGGTAGAAATAAAAAGAATTGAAAGGCAGCGCAGGGAGAGGGGTTAATGCAGGCCAGAATGTGGGTTGGCTTGGTTTAGTTTCTTTTTGGCATTTTCTTCTTAATTGTTAGTAAGGGGTGGGTAATTAATTAGTCCTTTGAGAGCCATATAAAGCTTTGCTTCCAGGGTGTGATGGCCAGGGAGCATGGTCATCGCCTTTGGCATTCTTCTCTACTCATTTTTTACCTTGGTATTTTCCTTTTCCTTCTTGCTTGGCTGGCAGACTTATGAGCTCCTTAGAAAAGAATGCAGTACTTTCTCTGTTGGCCCTGCTGTGGAGCAAATGTTAAAAAAAAAAAAAAAAAATTAACTATCTGTGGTAAGAGTGCCCTCTTTTGGTACACCCTACTTGTTTTTAACTGCCATTTTCCTAACAATGCTTCATTTTCAAGGTTAGTTATCTTCTTCACTAAGTAAATTGGCAAAGGAGAAAAGCAAAATTTATTATTGTTGGGGATAAATTAATTTCACTCAGTGTTTTCTAGAACTTTCTTTCATAGTCATAATCCTTATTTGGCCATGATCTCTGAATCTTTTGACCCAGATTTCTTTGGGATTTACACTTAATCTTTTACTAATTCAGACAAAGAGTAAAAATGGCAGCAGTTGAAAGTGGTGGTATACAATTCATTTAATCACTTTTATTTCTCTGTTTCTATGATATTTATTGAGTGCTTGCTCAGTTTATTGAATGCTTGAAGTCCAAGTATTCTCCTAGGTCCTAGAGAATCCTAAATGAATAAGTTATAGTCCTTGCGTTTGCTGAACTGGAGTGTGGTGGAAAAGATGGATGAATAAACAGAAAATTATAACACTGGGTGACAAGTAACTGAGGTATGAACAACAAAGAACGTGGTCAGGAGGGAGGTGTGTGTGAATTAATTTTTTTTAAGTTAGTCAAACTCAGAGGTGAAGACATGAATGCCTCCCTGACCAGCATTATTCCTCCTAATGGGTTCATCTCTCTGTGCATTAGGCCTCGAGAGTCTAGGAACAAATCATGATGGATTTAAGAGAGGTCTATGATTCTAATCCCACAAAGTGGTTTTAGACCTGAACTGATACATAAAAATATACCAGAGTTCTCTCTTATTTTTTTCTATGTTCAGGGAAAGAAAATGTTCTCTCTTATGATTTGAACATTTAGAGAGATACTACATCTCTAGCTTCAACTAAATAAATAGTGCTTTTAATTACAAAATACCAATGAACAATAAAAGAGGTTATATGTAGATTTTGCTAGAAATCATAGATTTGATAGAAACTATTTGCCCCCCTTTACAGGGAGAGTTATATTTAATGAGATCCTCCCCAAATCATTCTTCACAAAGGAAGCTTGCTTCTCTCTTGGTCTCTTGTGACATTTTCCTATTGGCTCTAATCTATGATCTTGTATATATGTAGCTCTGAGTATTTCTCAGTGTCCCGATGACCCAGAACCTTTTGTTTTATTTGGAAAATATATTAATGCGGTTTTCTGATTTTTTTCTTATGCTCTGAACCTTCTAAATAACAAAAGCTTTAATTAAAACTAGAAGAGACGAGGAATTGGAGAAAGAGATAATATATTGGTGAGCTACATTAGTCCCCCATATCCATCTCTTGGCTATAAATTCAGATAAAACATATTAGTGATATTGGCATATACTTCTCACCAGACATAGATGGTGTTCGTTATTTAATTTTTATTTATCTTATTTATTTAAAGTATTTTATTTTTAATCACTTAGGAGTCATCTGGCATTTGCATATATTTGGTCATCTTTCTCCATATTTTAACTCTCAATTGTTCACTGAAGAAAAAGTTTCTATCTCTTCAAGTGGAACTGATAACCTTTCTCATAGGACAGCCTTCTCTAGGATTTCAGTTTTTGTTCACTTTACCTCTATGGCTCATACTGTACATTGTCCAAAAATATCTTCTAAACTCACGAATCCTTAAGAGGATCTTGAAGAAATAGCCACAAAATCCATAGGTTACATCCTCAGAAACACTGATTTTGACATTATCTTGCTGATTTGAAATAAAACTTCAAGTGGACTTAAAGGAACACAGAGGCTGAATGTAGCTCTGAACTTGCTTGGTCCTAGCTGGTCCTGGTGATCTACTGTGGCTGGAGGACAATTGAGCCTTTCAGTCTGTTTACCATTTGACTTTTTTTGTAGGAGTAAATAAAGGATGGAAGTAAACACTAAAAATGTCAGTGAGAAACAAACAGAGGTGTGGAAAACTCTAAGACTGAGGGGACAAGGTGAGGGCACCACAGGTCATTGGTTCTGTCACTCATGGGCTATGTGTCCTGGAGTAAGCCACATATATGCTCTGAGACTCATTTTTCCTATCTTTAAAGTGAATAGAAGTATACTTCTTGAAAGTGCCTCAGGGAGGATAAGGAAGGAGAGAGGGGGACAAAGTAATTGGGGCTAGGGGTCTCCATTCCTGTTTCAACCTGAGCAGCTCAGTTTTATGTATTTGACTTCACTGTAAAATAATGTTTGAAGAAAGCAAAATATCTTGTTTGATGCAGCAAAATAAAACAGAACACAACACAACAAAAAAACTTTTGAAAATCATTAGATGATTTCTAAATTTCTTACTAGCTCTAGAGTTCTATGAAACTAGGAATAGTGGTATTTGTTGCTGTCCAGTATCCATGATGATGACTTACTTCTGATTTTCCTGTAGTTATCTTGTGACTATTATGACAAAGCCTGAAGTTGCCAGAGGCCAACTCAGAGAGCTTAGGCATCAAGCCAGTCCAAAGGCAGCTAAACAGCAGTGGGTGCTGGTGGCAGTCTTTAATTTCAGGATGAATTTCATCTGTGGTTACAATGTGTTTCAGGATTTTCAGTTTGAGTCACTAAATTTATCCCCTACCCACACTTTTTTTTTCTGAAACCATTTAGAATTGAGTTTTCTGTCATTTGCAACCAAAAGATTTCTAATCAAATCAAATAGTGTTAAAAAAAGATAGTCAACAAATGTTTTATTGAAATATCATAAAGCAGGGGCCCCCAAACCCTGGATCTCTGACCATACCTTTAAGAACCAGGCCGCACAGCAGGAGGTGAGCAGTGAGTGAGCGAGGGAAGCTTCACCTGTGTTTACAGCCGCTCCCCAGCACTAGCACTATCACCTCAGCTCCACCTCAGATCATCAGGCGTTAGAATCTCATAGGAGCACTGGTCCCTGGTGCCAAAAAGGTTGGGGACCACTGTCAAAGAGTACAAAATAGTATATGCCTGAAATACAGATCAAGGAACTCTTTCTGACAGTAAAAAACTTAACTTTAGTATTCTGTCTTTTGTGTATGGAGATCAGTCCCGATTTACTATCAATAGGATGTTTACTTAACTAGTGATAAAAACTCTTATTCTGAAGCAATTAAAGGGATAGTCTTGTTCTCACTAATGTATTGGGACCATATGAACTCATGTGAATGTAGATAAATCTGAGATGTGAAATCGATAAAAATGGTAATTGCAAAATTACAAAGCATACTGAAAGAAATGGCTAA
The DNA here is from genome assembly GCA_004027375.1 of Macroglossus sobrinus. Taxonomy (NCBI): domain Eukaryota; kingdom Metazoa; phylum Chordata; class Mammalia; order Chiroptera; family Pteropodidae; genus Macroglossus; species Macroglossus sobrinus. The sequence continues at coordinate 431,927 of PVKZ01000820.1, read as the reverse complement.
AATCACCCTCTTGTACTGCTTGATGAGAGTGTACATTGTAACAACTTTTTGAAGACAATTTGACAATATTACCAAAAGCCTTAGAACTGTGATCCTACATTAATTCAGAATCTCACCTCTAGAAATTTATGCTAAGGAAATAACTGTGGACATACACAAAGTCTTAGATAAAGAGATGTTAATTACAGCATTGATAATGAACACACACATATGCATGCTCCAAAGAAAACATTCCAAGTGTGGAGCAATGGGACTAGTTCAATATGTGTGGCTCATGTGCAGAGAGAACCCCACTCATGCATTTAAAGTGACGTAGATGAGTACCATCATGGGAAACTGTTGTTGACCTATCATTATATAAAGTAGATTATCGAACAGTATGTATAATATAATCCTGTATTTGTAATATGTATATGTATGCATACATGTATCATGGATATTCATTTGGTCTAAGAGATGATGTAGTCCTTTGTTTAGGAAAGGAAAAATGGCACCACCAGCAGTCGATCCTGATGTTCCCAAGTGAACATTGACAATAGCCACAATATATCAACAGTGCTAAGACAAGGCCACTCGGACCACGTTTGGAACAAGATAAAGGACTCTGTGACCACAAAAATGACCAAGTCTCTTCCTCTAACACAAGTGACTGCTACTTTCTTTGTTTCTAAAGTAATAATAACTCTCATTCACTTTAGGACTTTTTTTTTTGGCAAGATAAAAATTAAGATATTCATCACTAAATTGCCCTTTTTTTTGATAGACTTCAATCCAGATTCGATCCTTGTGGCACTAATTTCTCCTTAAAAACATCCATAAAAAGCCCAAATCCTATGAAAGGCCCCTCCCAACTCTCTTCCTTCAGGGCCCCACAGATGTGTTTCTTGTGATTTTGGTCAATGGGCTTTGACACTAATAAATGAAATAAATTTGACTCCCTCCCACCCACCAGAACTGGCTAGGAATTTCATCTCAGTTGAGTTTTACTTGGTATGCAGCAAACAGCAGAGGGGCTACGACTGTTCAAGTCCCTGTGGGAGCTACTGAGGTGCTTATTCTCCTTTCGAAGAGGGTGGCTTCATGTCCTCTGTGCCACACTGGGTACAAGCATCTCATGCTGTAGGATAAGGCCAAAGATTGTCAGTTCAGCCCTCCTTCTTCAGAAGCCAGGCCACTTTTCAAGTACTCTCTGGGGTGGGGCGCTGCCATGGATGTCCTCCCTAAGGAACCTTCCTCCCTCCTAGTTCAGGCCTCTACTCTCAGCATCATCCTTCTTCTGGGCAGGCCAGGCATTAGCCTTCTGGTGTCTCCTAGCTTCTCTTTCTAATTCTGCAACTGAAATGTATTAAGCTGCTAAGGTTGGGAAGTTCAAGGAAGTGGGTTCAGGAATGAGAGTAACAGCATCTTTTATTTTTTTAATAGCAGTGAGTTCAGCACACATTGATCTGTGGCACACATTCTAGAAAGGGTTCTGAATATATAATCTGAAGTGTTAAAACTGGTTGTCCCTCCATGGGTGTATTATGGACCTTTAAAATGTTTATGTATATTACTTATCTTTACTTTCCAATAGTTTTTTCCCCATCTTTATTGAAATATAATAGACAATTAGTTGCTTTTATTTACATTGTACAATTCAGTAAATTTTTTTCCAATTATAGTTGGCTTACAATAATATACCAGTTTCAGTTGTATAACATATTGATCAGAGATCCACACAACTTACAAAGTAATTGCCCCTTTAAATCTAGTACCGCTCTTCTCCTTACATATTTATTACAACATTATTAACCACCTTCCCCATGCTACACTCTACATCTCCATATCTGTTCTGCAACTGAATGTCTTAATACCTTTGCCTTCTTTTTTTTTCTCCCTAACCCTCTTCCACCTAGTATTCCTCTAAATATTCTCTGTATCTGAGTTTATTTCTGCTTTTGTTGTTGTTGATATACTTTAGGTTCCACATGTATGTGAAATCAGGCAATATTTGTCTTTCTCTATGTGACCAATATCATTCAGCACAATACCTTCTAGGTCCATCAAGGAAATACTTTTTTCCATCCCCTTCCTTTTAGTATGCATGTGTCTTTTAATCTGAAGTGAGTCTCTTGTAGGCAGCATATATAGGGACCATGTTTTCTTATCCATTCAGCCACTTTGTCTTTTGGTTGGAGCACTTAACTCTTTTCTATTTGAGGTACTTGTTGATAGGAATGTAGTTGCTACCCTTCTTTATTCCTGATTTTGATGTATGCTTTTTCTTCTTAAGGAAGTCCCTCTAACATTTCCTGTGATACTTGCTTGGTGATGATAAATTCCTTTAGCTTCTTTTTGTCTGGGCAGCTCTTTATCTGTTCATCTCTAAATGATAGCTTTGCTGGATAAAGTATTCTTGGTTGTAGATCCAGGGTTTTCATCACGTTGAATAAATTGTGCCAAGCCATTCTGTCCTGTTTATTTTGAGAAATCAGCTGCTGGTCTTATAGGTGCTTTCTTATAGGTAACTAACTGCTTTTCTCTTGCTGCTTTTAAGATTTTCTCTTTGTATTTAACCTTTGGCAGTTTAATTATGATGTGTCTTGGTGTGGGCCTCCTTAGGTTACTTGTTTTAGGGACTCTCTGAGCTTCCTGGGGTTGCATGTCTATTTCCTTCACCAGGATAGGGAAGTTTTTCATCATTATTTCTTCAAATAGCTCTTCAACTTTTTGTTTTCCTTCTGGTACCCAGATGAGATGGATATTTTTACCTTTAATAATGTCCGTGGGCTCCTTAAATTAATAGTAGAATCTTGGCTTCTTTTTTTTCTTGCCATTCTGATTGAGTGTTCTTGGCTTTCCCATCCTCTATGTAGGTCATTTGATCCTCTTCTTCATTCACTTTGTTTATTCCATTTAATATACTTTTCATCGCAGATAATGTGTTCTTCATTTCTGGTTTGCTTTTATAATTTCCATTTCCATTTTTATGTTTTTAAACTCTTTGTTAAAGTTCTCACTGAATTCATCTACACTTCCTATAAGCTCATTGAGCATCTTTATTATCAGAGTTTTGAACTCTGCATCTGTTAGATTGCTTGACTCCATTATATCTGGATCTCTGTTCTGTTCTCTCATATAGTTTCTGCTTCTTTGTCTTCCTATTTTGGCTGCCATTCCGTGTCTGTTTCTTTGTATTAAGCAAAGCTCTTAAGTCTCCTGGTCTTATTCATGTGGATTTATGAAGTAGGTGTCTAGTGGCAAAGTCCTGAGAGAGGTTCAGTTGCGAGCCTGTGCCCATCCAGGGCCACCTGTTAATATTCAGCAAGCAATTCACAGATGCTGTGCTTATAGTTGCCTCAAAAGGCCACACCAGAAACCGAGGCCAGCTGCTACCAGTGTGAATCTAGGTGCTGTGCAGCAGGGAGAACCTGACTTCCCGAGGATACACCTGGATGTGGCTTGGGTGGGGCCGTGAGTTGGGAAAGGCAGAGTTTCAGGGAATCCTTTGGGTGGAGTTACCTCTGTTATGCAGGTTGATGAAGTCTCCTCTAGGTAGTGCTGAGTCTGCACCCTGGGCAGGGTGAAGGCTCAACAGAGGAACAATGGACACTGCCTCAACAGAGGAACAATGGCACTTCTGTACAGAGGGAGTCTCTCCTTGGCCTTCACTCTTCAATTCAGTGTCACCCTCCCCTGTAAGTCTCTGCTTAGCTGAACCGGCACTAGTGCTTAGAGCAAGCAGGTCCATCACTGCAAAAGTCTGCTCACAGACACGGCCTCTTTAAGAGGCATCTGCAGTTGCCACTGCCATAGCCTCGTCCCACTCAGCTGCTGAGGACAGGGTAGCCTCACATCCTTGCCTTCTGCCATTGCAGGGAGATTTCTTAGATTTCTGCCTAGTTATATGGCTTGTTCATCTAGATCCCAGGTCATTTTCCTCGCTGTTTGATCCTTATTTCTGTCACAACTTTGATTTGGTTGCCAGAAGGGTGAACAGAGTTTCTATTATCTATGCCATTTTTTGTCTCTCTTCAATATTTCTTAATGAATACATACTTTGAAAATAAGAAAAAAGTATGTCATTTATTTCTAACTAATAAAAGGGAAAAACAGAGAATGAAAGAAGAAACCAGGGCCCTCTGTAGTGAAATGTACAGGTATAGTGGTATAGTGTGAATTTAGGACAGCCCTGGAGGTTGGCATTCTTTGGAATTCTAGAGTCCAGGCATCAACTTTTTGGTTCTGATCTGAATGTTTTAATAAGCTAAGTGGCTTTTTCATCCTCTATCTATCAATGAATACAAGGGGGTTCCATGGAGATAGTAGAGGGTAATGGAGGTTCTAAGTGGGGAGAAATGTCTTTTGAAAGGAAAGTGGCAGGATGGTTTAAATCTAGGTTTCATATTAGAATTACTTGATACCCAGGCCCCACCCCAGTAGTTTAATCAATTATCGATTAAACGAAGGATGGGATGGGTGAAGAATGGAGACTCCATTTTTTTTGGGTAGAATCAAGCCAATTGCCTGAGGCCAGGCCACTGAGCAGGGTTTCCATAGGTAGTGGTCACTGGTTTTTACCTGCTTCCAATCTGAAATGTTCCACTCACACATTCCTAGTCAAATTCCAAGAACTGAGCTCCTCAGTACAAAATTGTCCTATTCTCAATTTCCCTTATGGCCATCTTTGGAAGGAAAGGTAAGATCAGAAATTATTTCCTTCTGTCAGTATTTTCTCAAGTATTGTACTTGTACTCCACCAGTACACAAACTATACTTATTGTAACAGGAAAAGGCATTTAAAAACAGTATTTAATGGTATATACTTATTGATTATTAGAAAAAACTATATCAAAGCCATGATTTCATAGTAGTGATATAATTTTTAAAAAAGCACATTTCATTTTTGTAAAAATGCAAGCCCATTGATATATACGTCTTAGATAAATTGTGGTACAGGTGGTACCTAGATATGGTGAAAATCAAGATGATATGAATGGCTTCAGGGTGGGAGACAGTGGCAGGAATTTGCTTTATCAGACCTTTTTGAAAGAGGTGAGGTTTGAGCTGCAATTCAGAATAGTGCTTCCAGCATTAGATTGAAAGTATGCAGGGCTGGCTGAGAACTTATGGAAATAGAGATTTCTGGTTTCTACCTGGAGGTATTAGTTCAAGAGATCTGGGATGGGGCCCAGGACTGTGTCTTTTCATAATGCTTTCCTGGTGATCCTGGTGCAGCAAGTTTTGGGAACCTTAAAGAAGAGAGCGACACCTCCTTGGGTCTGGAAGATGAGTAGTTCTTGGTAATTAAACTTGTTTTAAGTATTTTCTGGTTGTGAAATCTATTTTACTGTTGTTGACTGTCTTCAGCATGGCTTTGAAAACCTTTAATTTTTAAACCATGCCTCTGGGTCTCAGCATTGGGGGTGTGTGTGTAAATTAAAAATACACACAAGCGAGCATACTATATTCTAGCCAAAAACATATTTTAATCTGATTTAACCAATTAAACCAATAGGAGTAAATTAGGCCATTAGGCTCAACAGGGCTGCCAGGGCAAACAGCATCGTATAGATGAGGCATGGGAGTTGTAAAGAGCATGTTTCTAGGAAAGAAGATGCTGGAGTGGGAACTGTTTCATGGCAAAGTGATGTTTACTCAGTGAGTTTCATTGTGAGGCAGCTGGAAGGGGGACCATGGGTGGGGTGACTCTGGGATGGAAACCCTGGCTTGGGGCTGTGAGGGTCCTGTGAGAAGGCAGTTGAGAGGAATGTGGGTGAGGAGGGGAAACCAGAAAGCTACAATCACACCAGCAGGAACGAAAGAGTAATAGAATGCTGGTAGCACCAGAGAGGCACAGCAGCTTCACTGAGGGGCTGGTAAAATCCTCCTGCTGGGGTAAAAAAACTTAAAAAGCAAAATATTATCCTAGAGAACATTAGAAAGCGGAACAAATTCTTTATAAAAATCAAACAGGGCCAATACTATATGTTGTTACAGCAAGTGAGTATCTTGAATTTCCTGGCAGTCCTACAAAACAGTTCAATGGCTCTGTTTTGTAGTCTATGTGTTAGGTTATATGCCCTGATTTTGGGGTCAGAAAAAATGATGAAAGTATCTGGGGTTAAAATCCCAGGGTGGCATCCAGACAGTTGGGACATAAGAATGGCAGAACCTCACAAATTCGGGGCAAGAGTGGATTCCTGGATCCCACAAGGCAAAGGGTCCAATTGCCCTAGGCCAGGCTACTCAGCAGGGTTTCCGGAGGCAGCAGCCACCATTTTCTGCCTGCTTCCAATTCTAAAAGTTCTCCTCATAAATTCAAAAATTCAAACTGTTATCTCTCCATCTGATGGAAAAATTTTATGCATGCTAAAGAAACCTGAGACAAAGATTTGTCTTATTGTTTTTTTTTTTTTATCAGTTTCTTCATACATGTATATGAAATTGTTCCACTCTGTCAGTCCCCTTTTGTTGTTTTTATTACAGAGGTGAAGTTACAGGATTTTTGGTACAATTTCCAAAGAAATTGACTTTATGACAGCTTGGCTATACTGTGGAATAATTTCATAAATGAAATTAATTTGATTTGGGGAATGGACAGAAATAGAGTTTAGCAAAGCATGTCCACTAGGTGTCACTCTTGACCCAACTAAACTTGCTTGCGGTATTAAACTAGAAAGTACATCTATAAAATATTTCCTTGGCTACGTAAACATGAATAACAGTGTTCCTATCTGTATGTTTGTAGGTCCTTTCCTGGTGATCTCTGTCATAAAATGAGACCAACCATACATCAGCTCTGTGGAGGACTAATTCCTATCACAGAGCCACTTTTATTAGGAGACTTCTTGCGTGGTGCAGCTGACCGCCTGAATTGGATGGAGCCTCCTCAATTCACCGATTGCTTTTTATGACACAGGACCCCGTCCCTTGGGAGATCACACTGGACTCTCCTGTTATTAGAGTGTTTCCAAAATGCCCCATTGCTTCCTGAAGTGCTGTTTCCTGGTCTTTCCAGGCCCCGCTTTCTCCGGCTCCACCTGTTCATCATTTCCATGCGCTGTCACCTGTCTGCAGCCACCGGGGAAAAGCCACTTATACCGACTGGAGATCGCAGAAGGGCAATGTTCAGGGACCCTCAGCTGGGGCGGGGTTGGGATGGGATGGAGTTGAGGGTGGTAAGGGGAGGCAGTCTCTTCACTGACACCACTCTGGGAGCAGTGCAGGCAAATTGCTGCTAGCAATTCTGTATTTCAGAATATAAACTTGTTTGGTACAAGTATTGGCAAATTTTATTTATTTCTCTTGCATTGCCTTCAGGGATAAAAAGAGACATACAATTTAGAGTTTATAAGAAAGCAACAATCTGATTCAGAGATTGTGGTTCTAATTAAAAATAGATTTTATTAGTTTAAAAATTGTTTTTCTCTAAAATGTGAGTTCATCTTTAGAGAAGAAATAGGGCAGTAACTAATATTTATATAGCACTTTTCAGTTCAAGAGATTGTTATCTTCAGCACAACCTTGTGAGAGACAGAGGTGATTGTTGCTACCATGATTCTAACTAGGCCTACAGCTGTAACGCCCCATGCTTGACAAGCTGTAATTTTAATCCAGACCATCTGACTCTAAAAGCTATAATGTCTATTAAACCAGTGGTTCTTAACCAGGGTGTGCATCAGAATCTCCTTTCAGCATAGGCACTTCTGGACCCATGCTGAACCTTCGCCATCAGAATCCTCTGAGTGATGTTGGGTTCATTCAATAAAGAAACACAAAGTAGGTCAGGTAATGATAGACGTTTTAGGAATAAAAAACAAAGCAGAGTGAGGTAGCAGAAAGTGACAGGAGGTGCTATTTTATAAAGGCTAAGTTGAGGAAAACCAATCTCTCCCAGGAGGGGACATCTGAATTCAGACTCTAATGAAATGGAGCAGTAACCTTTGAGGATGTAGGTGGGAATGCAGAGGGAAAAGCAGATGCAAAGGCCCTGAGGCAGGAGTATGCTTGTTGTGGAGAAACTGCAAGGAGACCAGTGCGGCTGGAGTGGAATTGATGAGGAGAGAGTCAGGAGATGAATCAGGAGGCAGTCCAGAGCCAGATGTTAGCCCTTCAACTGGTGTTGCACAATTTTTAAAACAGGTTCAGGTACAAGTCCTCACTCTTAAAATGCTTTTTGCTCTTCCTTTACCTTGCCAAGCAATGAAAAAGAAAAACAGGGAAGATAAAAGCACAGCTAAAATACAGCCCTGATGAGCTGCCACCATTGCAATCATCATGAAGCTGCAGTTCAGGGCTGTTAGAGAGATCAAAAAGACTGAAAATGGTTAGTGGTGAATGAGTAGCTGCTAATTTGATAATCACCGTGAATCCGAGTGAAACAGATTTGTTCGCCTCACTGTCTACAATTTACTTTTATTTGTGATTGAATTGTAATTTCCATTTAAAATCATTATAAGGAAACAATACGTTCCCATCATGCTCACTTAAGTACCATCCTGGAGTTTTCAGTTTTGCTTTAACATTAAATCTGGTCATGCTGTCTTTCATTCCTACCATCAGGGCTCTCTCTTAAGTAGATATAGTTCTTTTCCTTGTTGTGTTTATTGCACGGGGACAAACTACACATGCCTGGAGAAATGATGATAGTGCTTTGTTTCTAAGAGAAGAGCGCATTGGTTACATTTGACACTTTCTCTCAAGAGAAATATCTCCCATAATTTTAAGGGAAAATCTTTCATATACATATAATTCAAAAAGTATATATTTTAAAACAAGAATAGAATGCCATATCCACACAATTTAAATATGGTACTGAAGTGGATCTTAAACAAATAACTCACCATGAAGTATACATTAGATAGTATTAATGTTAATTTCCATAGGTTCAGATTTATTATTTTAAAAACCATATGGAAAATAAATGATATGCTGATTGGTCACTTGCTTAAACCAGCTGGAAGAGTAAGATGAGAAGGGACCTAGACAACAAATGCAGATAATGTAGCCTGTCCTAGCACAGGCACAAACCTGCACTTTGAGTGATTCAGAACACGTGCACCCTCTCATGACCTCAGAATATTCTGGTAAAGTAGCAGGTTGTGAAACTGTATGCAAAATGTGATCTTCTATTGGTTAGAACAAAATCCTGTTTACATATGCATTCCATAATGCCTAGGATGATATATTCACAGTATTGCCAGTGATGTTCCTTTAATGGAAGGTAATTTCTGGGTGATTTCATTTTGTCGCTTATCTTTACTTCTTAAGACAAACACATACTTGTGAAATGAAGAAAAACTTTAGTAAAATTTATATACTTTTATATTTATATAATTTATATACTTTTATATTATAAGAAAAACATCACCAAAAGTTATTATAGTTTTTTAAAATTATGTATTCGTTGCATGATGTGAAAACCACATTCTGGTTTCCTCCCAGCCTCAGTGGTTGCTTTGTATCTCACCAGTGAATTATTGACTCCTGCTTATTTTACTTCAACACAAGCTTTGCCTTTTACAATAGAAAACCATAGCTTTAGTCCTTGGTAGTTTTACCTGTTTTTATTATTAGCCCACCAATTCAACACCGCAGAGGAAGTGACGATTTTTCTGTGGCCGTTAACACAATTTTCTGGAGTTAGACCGCAGGGAGCTCTGGATTCTGCCCCACAGTGTCCGCTGTATCCCTTTTGACCACTAGAGGACAGCAGAAGATAGGACTCATGGGCCAAGGTTCCCTTCCTGTGTTGACTGCTTTTAGGGAGAAACTAGAAATGGTCCTGGCATATCTGGCTGGGTGTCACAATGACTGTAATTCAGAGGATCATACAATTTATTTGTATTAGTGCAAAACAACAGAATGTTTCCCTTCTCTTCTGACTAGGGGGATGCAGAAAATGTAACTCCTGGCCCATTGGTGGGAGTTTTTGAAAATGCCAATGACACAAATCTACACACTTAGAAGTAAGACTTGAGTACCAAATAAGGGTCCTTTTATAGAATTTGTACTATATACTACGTATTCTTGAAGGTTCTGGTTAACAAAATTTGAGGAAGAAGCTGATATGAAATTGAGATGTAAAACATAGGTAAATTGTTCTTGCCCTCGAGGTATATGAAATACAAAAGCCAGATAATATAATACAAATTTTACATGCAATTAAGGGAGTGATAATTAGCAAATTATGCAATTAAAGGAGTGATAATTAGCAAAGAAAATACTAGGGAAAGAAAGTTGACTTGGCAAGAATTTGAAGAAAGTAATGTCTACAGAATAGAATTGAGACAGGGGTTGAAAACTGGTATCTGGCTGCATCTAAACTGCAGAACTACTTTGATTAGTAGAATGCTTTAATTTTGTTTTAAATTTGTATTTATTTAGGCGGGTATATGCTTTTTAGTTTGCTATAATCCCCACCATTCCCTATTGTTGTATACCCAGATCTTCACACATTTCTCTTACCTTCCAAACCTTTGCAGACATTTATGATTTCAATCCCTGGCTTAGAGGAACTGTGGAAAGAGGACACAGGAGGGAGGAGGCAGAGTAATATGAATGTTGTGCTAGAACCAAGAGCAGGTAAGTCACACTTGGAGGGTATGTGGTCAGTTCAGACCAAGAAGCCATGTTGAAGAATAAGTTACAAGGAGCTGACGGTGGTGGTGGTGGTTATTTGATCTGAAGGATGCGATACACCCCTCTCCTTAATAGTGCAATTGTCTGTAGGAAGGAAGGGAGTTGAGTGGGGAGATGGGATGGCTATAGATTGAAGCAAGCCTCCAGCAGGTGCCTCTGTGATGTCACAATTTCCTCTAGAAAACCTCAGTCATAAATCTAATAATAAAACGATCCAATCAGCAACTAACTAGAAGGGCCCATGGATAGACATTTGGATGGTTTGTAAGGCATGATGGCACTAAATGTGATTTCATAGTTTTATAGCATAACAAAGAAAATTACTTTGATGTTTTTTCCTTGAAATGTGGCCTAGGAGTACACATTAACCTCTAAAAGTCTTGGTGGCCTATTTAAAACCTAGTCACAGATTCCTAAGGATAGAAGCAGCTTGGTTGAGGTTGGTGAGAGCAAGGCTTGGGGTTGTATGGAAAAAAGTAAGGTGGAGATTTTGAAGGGAAAGGAGCCACAGTGCCTGGCTTTTAGGTGGAAGAATGAGAAAGAGCACTAAGATTTCTGCAAGGGTGGAGGAGCATCAGTCTTGGGAGTTGAGCGGGGAAGATGGGGTACAAGTGAGAAACCTAGTGCTAAATTTAAGGAGGCACCCTCTGTCAGGTTTACATGAGTGCGGGCCTGGTATCTGAGAGTGAGCGCCTCCTTAAATTTTATGTTGTGGAAGCTTGGTTTGCTCATCCAAGACCAGGCCCCCCATACTGAGATGACTAGACATTTCTGGTTTCTCCAGGACACTTTCAATACCACTTACTTTGATTACTCAAGAGGTTCTGATAAAAATCTAAATAGCACAACTTTAGGGAAGAAAGTCTCAGATGATTATAGAGCTTATACTATAGTAAATAAAGGTCACAGATGAACAGATGTAAACATTCGTCATGTAAGGTAAAAAGTAAGATTTCTCCAAATAAGATTTCTCCAAACTAGGGTTTGTTTGTATTCTAGGTACAGGCATATCTCGGTGTATGGTGCTTTGTTTTATTGCACTTCACAGATGTTGTGTTTTTTACAAACTGAAGGCAAGACCCTATGCCACCAAAAAAAAACTGTGACTTGCTTTATTGTGGTGCTCACTTTATTGCAGTGGTCTGCAACCAAACCCACAGGATCTCCAAGTCATGCCTGTATTTGTCTGGTGAGCTGAGATTTCCTTCTTTTCCTTCACATACTTTTCTCTTTCAACTCTCTCCCTCTATTTTTTTCTCCTCTCTTCCTTCTGCTCTGTGTGACACTACAGAAGTGATTGCCTTTCTTTTTTTTTTCTTCCTCCTTCTTTTGCTTCCCTTGCTTATAACAGATTCAGAGAGAATAAAAGAATCGAATATCTGTTTCACAGCCATTTCATAAACAATACAGGCTCCTTTCTTTCAGTACTACTAGGCAATGAAAAGCACTGTAGGAGGACATTTGTGACAGTAGAGTGATGAATTCATGACGACTCTGCAGTGTAGACTTGAAACAGGTCCACTGTGTTTCTCTGCATTTAGCGAAAACCAAATCAGAATGAATGCCCATGGGTCCTCAGCTGGATACATGAAACAAAGAGGTTTTCTATTTTGTGATGAAAGAAAATAATTTGGGGGGAGGGAAAAAAACCTACCCAAGCCAGAAGTTTAGTTTGTGTTTGTTTCAGCCAAATTGCTTCAAGCCCTGTCATATACTTCATATACTTTTGTGACCCTCCATTGTTAGAGAAATGCTTTTAAGGCTTTTCAGATGTTGTTAAACCTCTCCAGAAGTTTAAGATGGAGTTACTAACATAGCTTTTTCAATATTAGATCATATTCAACATTCTTTACTTGAGCAACTTGAACTTTTTAAACTAAGTTCCTTTTCTTCAGATTCCATTTTGAAGTAGTCACAACTCACGTGAAATGGATTTCAGAAATTTATTTTAAAATCAGATAAGAATTAAAAAGTTCTAGTCTACCACAACAAGAGGAAGGATTAACATGGCTTATACCATTCTCCTTATTCCTGTTTCAAACTTATTGTATAAAGACAAGAAAACAAATTTTTCAGTCATGGGTGGAAGCCTAATGTGTGTCGTTTTGTATGATGCACACTGCACAATGCTGGAGACTCCCTTCATATTGGAGCCATTGAGCATTTGTATATTTATTATAGTAATTTCCTAGCAAATCACTTGGAAATGTTTTGGGGAAAGAGCTTCCCTTCAACATCCCAGTTTGAAAAGGTGCCATCTGGAAAAGCAGTGGCCCTGATGCTAATTTAATATTTAAAAGGTTTATTTTTGCTTCTTTGGTCCTAAGCCTCTAGCTGAATTGAAATGATTCATCTGGATTGGTTGAATCCTGCTGTGCTTAAACTTAGGACCTTTCTCCCAATTTGCTGATTATTCCAAAACAAACAAACCAACCAACCAAACAAACAAACAAATGTGGAGTATTTGCATTCTTCAGGTCCCCTTGTTTTCATTTGCTTTCTCTCAGGCCTGCTTCTTACTGGATTCTCTCTTTAGTCCTTCTCTTATGCCAGGTGCTGTTCTAAGCTCTTTTTTTTCTTTTTTTGGTCTTTATTGAACTATAATAGATAATTAGTTGCTTATATTTACATTGTACAATTCAATGAGTTTTTTCCCAGTTCTATATTAATGATATATAGAACCCCTCTTCCCCCTTACATATTTATTACAACATTATTAACCATCTTCCCCATGCTATACACTATACATCTCCATGTCTATTCTGCAACTATCCATTTGTAATTTTTAATTCCTTTGCCTTTTTTTGTCCCCTCGAAACCCCCTCCCATCTAGTAGCCTTCTAAATATTCTCTGTATCTATGAGTTTATATCTGCTGTTTTTTGTTGTTGTTGATTTTGTTCTTTAGATCCCACATTACTTGAAATCATGCAATATTTGTCTTTCTCTATCCGACCCATTTCATTCAGTGCAGTACCCTCTAGGTCCATCAAGTCAATATTTTTTTTCATCTCCTTCTTTTTAGTCTGTGTGTGTCTTTTAATCTGAAGTAAGTCTCTTATCCCTTCAGCTGCTCTGAAAAGGAATTTTCCACTCAAATGGCTAACCTTATAATCAGCTCTTTATTCTGCTTCTGTAGACATGCTTGCCACATAGGGTGAAGGGCATGGTGACCTTGAGATCAACTGAAGACTCATCCTTCCCTTTGCTTGTTCTGTCTAGATAACAGATGTATTGCCTTTGCTTGTTAAGTTCTATAAAAGTAAGGTTACCCCTGATTTTGGGGCCCAGATCTTCAGAGCACTAACTCTTCTGGGACCACCTGAATAATAAACCTGAGTTCTCTAACTCTCTGAGTGGCGCTTGATTTCTTGCCCATCTGATTTTTCTGCAACAACTCTATCTTTTGGTTGGAGCACTTAACTCTTTACTATTTGAGGTAATTTTTGATAGGAATGTAGTTATTACCATTCTTTATTCCTGTTTTTGATGCATGTTTTTTTTTCTTAAAGAAGTCCCTCCAACATTTCCTGTGATATTTGCTTGGTGATGATAATTTCCTTTAGCTTATTTTTGTCTGAGAAGCTTTTTATTTGTCCTTTGACTGTAAATGACAGCTTTGCTGGATAAAGTATTCTTGGTTGTAGATCCTGGGTTTTTACCATGTTGAATATTTTGTGCCAAACCCTTCTGTCCTGCATAGTTTCTTTTGAGAAATCAGCTGCCAGTCTTATGGGTACTCTCATGTAGGTAACCAGCTGCTTTTTTCTTGCTGCTTTTGTTCTAAGCTTTTGATGGATTCTGGTTCATTGAGTTCTGTGTTGTTAACCCTTTTTGAAGGATGAGGAAACTAAGGTTCAGAGAGAATTATTTGCCTGTGGTCACACAGCCAGTCAGTGGCAGAATCAGGATTCAAATCCAGGCAATGTGGCATTAAAGTTCCTACCCATAACCACTCCACTCTTCTGCCTCTCCTGAGTTGGTCTGTTTTTCTTGAAACCTATGCCACTGTATAAAGTCCTATTTTAAACTGCTCTGGTCATCTACTACTGACAGTATTTCTCTCCTTCCTTCATTTTGGTATTTACTCAGACCTCCTCTGGCCACTGTCGTTTGGTGTCTCACCAGACCTCCTTGAGGACCAGCCCTAATTTGAGTCAATTCACTTAGTCTTGGTTCCCTCCAATTGCAATTTTTTACCATTCTCTACTGATTCACAGCTGAGGTAGACACTGTATACCCTGTGACAAATGAAGATAGAAATGGGCAGTTGCTATTAAGAGCTATATGATTCCAGGGCCCCTTTTTTTTAACCTACCAATGTGGCAAAGCCTTAGGAGTTGGTAGTGTGCTGCCTTTGTCAGAGTGTGGGGAAATGGAAGTCTCTTTTGTTGGTGGGAAGATATACTGGTACAACTGCTTTGGAGGGCAATTTGGCAACCTCTGTCACACTCATTCAGAATATAGCTAGACTCTGAACCCATTTTAGTACCTCCACTACTGCCACCAAAATTGAGCCACCACATTTTTCACACTGATTTTTCAACTCCTCTGTGGTCTCCTTGCTTCCACTCTTGCCATCCCCCCCAAAAAAACACAAAACAAAACAAAACAAAAACAAAAACAAAAACACACATTTAAAGCATTTTAAAAGAAAAGCCAGATCATGTCACATGTCCTTCTCGAATCCCTCCATGGGCTTTCCCTTTCATTAAGAGCAAAAGCCCAAATTCCCATAATGGGCTACAGGTCCCTACATAACTTGGTCTGAGCACCTCTTTGATCTTATCTCTTATTCTGTTCTTGTTCCCTTTGCTTCAGCTATACTGGCTTACTTGTTTTTCTGTGAACATGTTTGTGATCCTTCCATTGTAGAGCCTTTGCATGAGGCGTTCCCTCTGCCTAAAATAGTCTTCTCTAGATATCTGCAGGGCCAAATCTATTATCTCCTTCAGGTCTTTGATAAAACACCACCTTCTTCATGGGGGCTTCACTGACCACTTGATTTAAGATTGCAACCTCTTTATCCCATTCCCTTTTATTCTTCTCTACTTATTTCTATTGCTGTTACCTACTAATATGCCACATGACTGACTTATTGTGGTTTTATCTGTTTCTTTTTATGAGACTGGAAGATCCACAAGGGCAGACATACATTTTTCTGTTTTGTTTATTGATGGTACTTGGCAAGCTGTCAAGTAAATATTTATATATATATATATATATATATATATATATATATATATATATATAATACTTATTGACTATTTTTGACTATTTTTGAATTTATTAAATGGCATTTTACTCAGCACTTTTATTTCTAGGAATTTACTTTGTGACACACTTAGACATGTATATAAAACAATATAGACATTGCTAGTCACTGAATATTGTTTATTATAGAAAAAGACTGAGCAGTTATCTCAAAAGATTAAGCATTACTTGAATGGGACTTTTTAAGGGATTGACCAAAGTCTCACATCAGATAGAAAAAAAAGTTGGTTTGTGTCCCACTACTTCCTAGAAAGTGGGGACCAATGTTGAAGACCAGATAAGTTAGAGTCAAAACTTCATTTTCTTTGCACCTCTAAGTAAAAACTTAAAACATATACATATGTGGAGTTGTACTTTTCTCATTACTCCGAAATTGATGAACAGGTTGCCAGTAATGCAAAAGTGTCTCTGTTTCTCCTATTCCTCATGCTCTCCACTTTTAATCCAAAATGCCTGATCCAGAAAAGGATCCAGACTCTTTCCTTCTTTCTCCACTCAATGAGCCTCTTCTCAACTCCAGGTCCCTTAAGGCAATGCCAGGTCTTTGCTGGAGTGAGGAGAGGAAATGAGACTTAAATTGGACATGGGTTAGGGATTTTGAACAAATTAAAATGAAATTTAACTGAAAGTGGCAAGAAAGTTATAGAATCTTCCTGAGAAGTCCTGTAGGAGAAAAGGAGATTCTTCAGAGTTCAGTTAAATTATGGTGCATGAACCAAAAGTTACCTTGATTTAAACTCCACTGGGCTGATATTTCTCAATAAAGTGGATACCTTTTTCTCTATGTAAAGACAGGAGCATGTCTTGGAAAACACAGTAGTAAACTCTTTCAGTAATTATCTTTGGGGGAGGGGAATTTGAGATGGGATTCGTGTGGGGAGAAATTGTACTTTTCACTCTATACCCTTTTGAACTTAAAGTAAAATAGCATGTACATATATTACTTAAAAAATGCAAATAATTTAAAACTAAGGTAATTAGAACCATATGATACCAATAGAGCAGAAGGTTGAGTTAAGAAATAGCCCCAAAAGCTACATGTCAGTTCTATATATATTAAAGGAGATTCCTACTAATGGGAGGAATAATTGTTGTGGGGTAAACCAGGGAACTTGTAATGGAAAGGAAGTTAGGTTTGCTGGGCATGAAAAGGAAAACTATTCTTTGCACGTGGAGGAAGATCTGTAGAAGATGGAGTAGGAGACCCTTGGACCAGAGATGAATGTTAGAAATCAATACGAACTGCTGATGCTTTTGCTTGAAGGGAGATAAAAGTTGTGACAGATGCCTGCAAGGCTTTTGGCAAGGAATGAGTTTCCATTTGGTATGATGCATTTCAAGGTTAAGCTCTTGTGTGTCATGTAGATGTGGCATGTTTTTGACTCAGTGCTGAACCTTGGCGTTTGAGATTTACATAATTGCAGAAGGCATTTAGTCAAGAGGCAATGAAAAATGATTTGGCTTGTGACATTTGATATAATTTGTCACAGTTATGTTCAAGCAATAGAAATCACCACCAACATACTGCGAAAGGATTCTGCCAAAGAGGAAGAAAAGAGAAAGGCCATTTAGGTTAACACATGTATTAAGCTTATTTTCCTACATGTGATTAATTCTATTCTCAGTTGTGTGAAATAAATAAAAATTGTGGAATAATACACATTCTGTGTGTACAGACAGTGGCTAGAGAGTAGGATGATAACCCTGTCATGTTCTTAAACTAAATAAGTTCTGGTTGAAGGAATTCTGATGAAATGAGATATATAGCTGGATGTAGGACTAGATGCAATAAATGTAGCCAGTCCATACAAATACCCGCCACAGTTATTTTTCATGATATTCAGAGATGAAAGGAGAAAAACTATAAAATAGTAATATAAATAGTCAAAAATGCAGGTCTCTGCCTTGTTTTAGGAGTCTTTGCCATTGGGGAGCATACTCCAAGGTGTCTACTGGATCTTTAAAAAAAGGCCACTATTGGCTTTATCTTGATGCTTGTTACTCATTTAAGCCACTGCACTTGATGGAGTCA
This sequence comes from Macroglossus sobrinus, assembly GCA_004027375.1. Taxonomy (NCBI): domain Eukaryota; kingdom Metazoa; phylum Chordata; class Mammalia; order Chiroptera; family Pteropodidae; genus Macroglossus; species Macroglossus sobrinus. Next base: position 413,999 of record PVKZ01000820.1, on the reverse strand, counting down.
GGCCAGTCATGTCGCATAGGGAGTGTAGGGAATGTCTTCCCAAGGAAGAACTGCTATTCCAACTCCTCTTGGCTCATTCACAATCTATTTCTACTGGATTTTAAAATGAAAGCTTTAGAGTTAACAAGTAGGAATGCTTCTATCGCATACAGAAGCCCTCACTCAAAATGGTTGGGGCAAAATAAAAGATTTGGGTGAAGAGGAATGTTTAAAAATTATGTTATATTGAAAAATATATATATAGCAACTAATATAAACTATTGTAAGTATCAATGTTAATAAGTATAGAAAATGTGTTAAATGAAAAAATAAATTGGTGGATGGGTTAGTATTTAGGTAAATACACTATTATATATTACTTTGGGACAAATACACATGTAGTAAAGTATAAAAATAAGGGGAGAAACAATAGGCCTGTTTGGAACAGGGGAATAAAGTAGGATGAAGGATTTGGAAGGGTTACAAAGGGAATTTCAAATACATCTATTAATGTTCTTTTACTTTAAACAAATCTGGTGAGAATGAGATAGAGGTGGAAGAGAAGGAAATAGAACTTGTTGAAAGCCTTACTATAGAAGTAGAGCGGCTGCTTCATTTTTTTTGGTTGGCAGTTTCTTTGCATTTCTGAGCCAGGACAGACAGTGGGGAGGGGCAAAGCATCTTTCCACCTTCTTTTCAGCAATCAGGTTTTCTGCAACCCAGTGCCAACACTTTCATGGGTCACCAATTACATTTCACAATTCGATTTCAAGGGCTTTGCAAATAAGGGCCATTTCTCCTAGATTTTGACAATTAATTGCCAGTTTTAGTTTTCACTATTGTCAGTTTCTATCATTTTTTTGGGGGGGAGGGAGGGTCTTATTAAGCATCTGTATTAGTCTATACTGTATTAGACTATACTGTTGTAATTAACAAATACCCAAATTGCAGTGGCTGAATCCAGTGAAGATTTTTCTTTCTAGCTTCTGTAGTGTCCTATTTATATATTCCTGGTTACTAGACTTTCCTCAATGCTTCTCCTAAAAAAAGTACTCTCATTTATCTAGGCTTCTTACATTGTACAACTCTGCCACCTTCTTAGACATAGGGATGGGGAAGAAATATGGTGGCAGTTGTGAAGAATATTTAATAGCCAGTTCTAAAAAAGTGGTGTACTTCACTTTTAACCAATACCATCAGCCAGAATTCAGTCACATAGTCTCACCTGGATGCAAAGGGGCCCAGGGAATGTAGCTTTCCTCTGTTCCTGAGAGGAGGATAAAATAGTTTGGTGAATTTATAGCATTGTCCAGCCACCAGATTTTATTGAGAATATAAGACCCTGAGACAGAACTTGAAACCACCATATTTGTTTTTTTAACTTTTGCTTTTAATTATTTACTTAGTTGTTATTAATTATGCGATAAATACTTGCAAACTCACCAGCCAGAATAAGATTAAGGGCCCTGACAATATTCTACAACTAACTATATAGCCTTCCCTTTCTATATCCCTGATTCTACACAAGATAACCATCATCCTAAAACAGCATTGATCATTTCATTCTTTTCTTTTTTTAAATCGAATTTTCATCTTAAGATAATTCTATATTCACATGTAGTTGTAAGAAATAACACTAAGAGATCCTGTGTGCCCTTTACCCAGATTTCTCCAGTGGCAACACCTTGAAAAACTATACTATAATATCATAACCAGGACATTAACATTGATGTAGTCAAGATATAGAACATTCCCATCATCACAAGGATCAGTTATGTAGCCACACAAGCTTCCCTTGGGCCCTTGAACCCTCATTAACCTCTGGCAACCATGAGATTTTTTTACTTTTGTAATTTTGTAATTTCAAAAATGTAATCTAACCACTTCCCTTTGATTCAAGTATTTTTTTTTAAAATCATAATCCTTAGGAGATTTATCTGAATTGTTGCATGTACCAAAAATGCATTCATTTTTCTTGCTCAGTAGTATTCCATGATGTGGATGTATAGTTTGTTTAACCATTCACCCATTGAATGACATCTAGATTGTTTTCAGTTTTGAACTGTTACAAATAAAGCTTCTATAAATGTTCAAGGACAGTTCCATTTCTGGTGAACATACATCTTCATTTCTCTGAGATATGCCCAGGAGTGCAAATGGTGAATTCCATGTTTTAGCTATTTTAGTTCCCTGTCTTTCTATATACTGTAAACTGTAGAATGATCTTGTGTATAACTACAAAAAGTCTTGCTGAGATTTTGGCAGAAATTGTGTTAAACCTATATATTAATTTGGGGTGGCACTGGCAGCTCTTCTATGTTGTCTTCCAATCTATGAACATGGTTTGACTCACCTCTTAATTAAATCATCTATGATTTATTTCATTACTGTTTTATAGTTTTCAGCATACATGTCCAGTACATATTTTGTTAGATATATACTAATTACATTTTGTTCAATCATTAATGATATATTTTAAATTTCATTGCCCACATGTATTCATAGCTAGTATATAAAAATATACTATGATACACTTTTATGATATTTATCTTGTTTTTATAACCTTACTGAATTCACTTATTAGTTCTAGGAAGTTTTTTAGAAATTCCTTTGGGAACTTCTATGTAGACAGTCATGTTCTCTGCAATAGAATAATTTTATATCTTCCTTTCTGATCTGTATGCTTTTATTTCATGTTACATTATTTCACTGGCTAGACTTTCTGGTACTATGTGTAATAAGAGGATACCCTTGCCTTGTTCCTAATCTTAAGGGGAAAGCACCAAATTCTTCACCATTAAGTATATTAACTGTTGGGTTTTCTTTTTTCTTTTTTATCAATGCTCCTTTTCAGGTTGAAGAAATTCCTCTCTGTTCCTATTTTTCTGAGAGTTTTTGTAATGAATGAGTATTGAATTTTGTCATATGGCTTTTTTGCATCTATTGCTATCATCCTGGGATTTTTCTTCTGGGAGTTTGTTAAGCTCTAATTAGTGTATAATTATTTTTGTATACTGTTGAATTCTATTTGTTAATATTTTATTAGAGATTTTTACATCAATATTCATGAAGGATATTGGCCTATAGATTTTTTTGTACTTTCTTTGGTTTTGTTATTAGGGTAATACTATCTTCATAAATGACTCAGGAAATTGCCTCTCCTATGCCTTCTTGTTGGAAGAGATTTTGTAGAATTTTTACTCATTTTTTTCTATTGTTTAGATTAGATAATGTCTATTAATTTCATTCTATTTTTTATTTGTCCATTCATTCTACTGTTGATCCCATTCACTGAGGTTTTTATTTAGATAAGAAACGTGTTTTGTGTTCTAAAATTCCCATTGGTTCTTCTTATCTCTGTTTCTTTGTTGATACTTTTTTTTTTCTGAGACTTTCTAATTTTTTATTCATTTCAAGTGTGCTCATAATCACTCATCAAAGTATTTTTCTGGCTGCTTTGCTACCTTTATCAGATAATACTAAATTTCATCTCTGTTTTTTCAACTATAATCTTTTCATTCAGTTTTAGATCCTGTTTTTTTTTTTTGTATGATGAGTAATTTTCATCATATGAAACATGGACACTTTGGGTATTTTGTTCTGGATCTTATTTAAACCTTTTGTTTTATTTGGCTACCTCTCTAGAAGGATCAAAGGGTGCTGCTGCCTCATTCCTGCCAGGTAGATATAGAAGTCCAGATTCCCTGTTTCACCTTTGTTGACACTTGAAAGTGGGATTCCTACTAACTGCTAAGCAGAATTGGGGGTTCTGGCTCCTTATTAAGCCTCTACCAATACTCCCTGGCAGACAGGGCATGAGTATCTCATTACGCTCCTCACTGGGCCTCTACTGATGCCATAGTGGCAGGGGTAGCCCCATTACTCCTGAGCGATGGTCAAGTCCTATATCTCCCCAAGGTTTCCTCTCATATTACCATGGTGGAGAGAGGATGAGCATCCTATTACAGCCAGGTTGGAAAGGAGAATCCAGGTTTCCTATGTTGTCTCTGCTGAATCTGTCAGAGGACCTTATCATCACACTGTGGAGATGAAAGTTGTGGCTCCCTACTCCTCTTTGATACCACCACTGTGCATGGTTTGGAGTCCTTGTTACAGCTTGACTGGGTGGGGGATGAAGATAAAGTCTGGAAACCCCTCATCCCCAGTCTTTGCTGACATGGGTTGGTCTACAGTTTTTCTGTGGTGTTTTGCTGAAATAAAGCAATCGTTGTCCACAGGTTTTCTATCTTGCTAGGCTGTCCCTTTCCTGGCTCTTTGGCTAGGCAGAATAGGTTTTGGTTGAGGCGTTTTTTTTCCCTCTGTGTCCATTGTTGTTTCTATGTGGATGCTTCTCCAGCTTTAAGTCTGGAATATATACGACAGAAAGGAAATCCAGGGAACTCACCAGATATCCTTCCTTGGGTCCCATCTCTAGATGGTCTGCTTTCGTTTCTCTGACTTTCAGGTCTTGTGATGATTGTCTTAAGCAAATTTTTTAAAATTAAATTTAAAAATTGAGGTAAAACTGACATAACATTATGGAAGTTTCAGGCATAATGATTCAACATAATGATTCAATATATATATAGTATGGTGAGATGATTGCCTCAATCAGTCTAGTTAACATCTATTGCCATACATAGTTACAGTTTTTTCTTACAAGGAGAATTTTTAAGATTTATTCTCTAAGCAATTTTCAAATATGCATTACAATATTATTAATTGTAATCACCATGCTGTATACCATGCTATGAAAGCAGGCCTCAGAAACCTTCACTAGAACTGCCACGGTGAGATCTGTAAGAAAGAAGGTCAGCTACTCTGAAATCCCATCATCTTCTCCAAGAGGGAAGTGGAGGAGTTCCAGTATGCGGGCTGTGAAGCAGTGGCACTAGATGGTGGAGGCTTTGCTCCCACGTGTGTTTCCAATTACAGAGAAGTGAGTCCTCACCCTGCAAACTGTGATTGCTTCATCTCTCCTCACTTCTTGGCAACTTCCACTAACTTTTTATCACAGTCATCCACATTGCCCACCAAACATGCCAATCGTAATAGATGGTGGCATCATTGTTGATAATATCTCCATCCTGAAGGGGTTGACTGAAGTGCAAACAGATTTTGGAAAACCTCCATGGCTTAGAGATGAGGAATAGGTATCACGACTGCTGAATTACTGCTGAACAAGAAGACAATCCATCTCTTCAGTTGTCATGTTATCCTTTAAAGACTTCCCAGAAGGAGGATATGACAAGCCCAATAGAGTGTTTGATTCTGACCTTCATTCTTCTATACTGTCTCCCCAGTCAGATACAATGACCTGTGGTCACATAGTTTGGCTTCTTTATGTGCTCAGGGACTAGATGAACTGAAGAAATTGTATCTGGCAAAACAGTGCAATGTGAAATATCTTTTTTGTCTTCAGAAAAAGCAATTTCTTCTTTGTTTTCTGCTTTTGTAAGTAGATGTTGTTGACTGGTGAATGATAATTCTGTAATAATCTCTGTGAATAAGCAAGTAGACACTGCTGGGCACTGCCGTGTTGGTACCAGCTGAGAATAAAGCAGACATAGTTAGGGTGGGGGGGCAGGCAAAATAGGTGAAGGTGGTCAAAAGGTACAAGCTTCTAGATATAAAATAAGTAAGTCATGGGGATGGAAAGTACAGCATGATATTTGTCTTACATATTATATACAGGATTTTTAGTTGTACTTAATGGGAAGAATAGGAAAAATACATTTATCTTCCCCAGAAGTGATAGTTGCTTTCCTTTTTATTTAGATTAATTGTATCTCTACTTATTTCTATGTAACTTTTACTTTACCTTTTTTTAACTTTACAAAAAGAGTATCATACTCAACCTATTCTTCAGGGACTTTCTTTTTTTCATATGAATATATTGTTAGGAGTCATCTTTAAGGCAGCAAATCCCTGTGTAATTCATTATATATGGTATATAACATATATACCACAGTTAAATAATTCAATTGTCTGTGGATGGCTATTGGTAATAGTTCCAGATTTTTGTTATTGTAAACAATGCTTGTGTGAACAATCTTTTACATTTACATGTATCTTGTCTTATATGTGCTAGAGTTTCTTCTGATATATACCTAGGAGTGAAATTGCTAGGCTGCAGGCTATGTAAGTCTTCAACTATCAAAGATAATTTAAAATTCTTTAACAAATTGGTTGCACTAATTTAGACATTGCCACTAGCAATGTGTTAGAAATATTATGGATGCTTACTGAACTGCAGCCTAAAAACTCTCTCCAAGCAGTAAGCTAGGGTAATTATGGGACTCCCCTCAAATTATCCCTCTGGGGCATCACTCACTGTCAATTGAAGAATATCTAAAAACTACTGTTGCATATATTTTGGCTTCTTTTTTTTTTTAATTTTTAGCAAGTTAGTCAACTAGTCACTGATTCTTTATCTTGTTTGAAAGTAGATGTCTTTTAAAATCACTTTAATCTCTTTTTCTGTAGTTGTTGTCTCTTGTTTTTTATCTATCAAATTATTTTTTCTTCTCTCTACTTGTCTTGATTAATTCTGCCAAATTAATTTGCCAAATTTGACTTTGTTAGTCTTCTCTATTTTACCTTTGTTTTCTTTTATCTTGTATTTTCTTTAGTTGTATCCTATTATTCTGTTTTAGATCTCATAAGATGGGCAATTCATTAATTTTTGTTTTAATTCTTCCCATAATATTTATATTTAAGGCTATAAATTTTCCTCAGATCACTGCTTTTGCTATATCTCATAAAATTTGATACAGTTTTAAAAATTCAAAATTCATTGTAGATATTTAAAAATTTCCATTATGACCTCATTTTACTCCATAAGTTATTTATCAGTGTTTAAAAAAATTTAAATAAGTGGGAATTAAAAATTTGTATTTGTATTAATGTCTAACTTAATTCCATACTTATTTTTATAAAACTGTTGAAATTTTCTTTATGGTCTAATTTATGATAAATTTTTATATAAATAATTATATGTACTTGAGAAAAATATTTTTATTCTAATTATCTGATGCAGAATTCAATATAGGTTTATTAGTTTTTTAGTTGTGTCATTCAGATCTTGTATGTCTTTGTGTACTTTTACTTTTTTTTTTTTTACTAAGAAGTCTATTTGACTTCTCAGTAATTGTGTTGAAGTGTGTTGAAATCTCTCACTATGATGGTGGATATATCACTCTGCCTCTGCAGTTTCAATAAAATTTACTTTATATACTTTAAGGCAATGGTATTAATCACTATCTATTTAAAATTATTTTATTTTCTTGGAGAATTAAATTATGTAGTGAATTGAATTACCTGTCTCTAATAGTACATTTTACTTTAACATTTATTTTATTTGTTAGTAGTATAACTACAACTTTCTTTTGGTTGTATTTGCTTCACATTTCATTTTTTATTCTTATACTTTTAACCTCTGTTTTTTCTTATAGTTCAAGTATATCTTTTTTAAACAGCATATTTTAGATTTTACAAAACCCAAACTGTGACTTTTAAAGTTTAGTTCATATTTATTTATACTAATTATTGATATATTTGAACCAGTTTAAAGATCTCAACTTATTATTTCTGTTCCCCACACCCCCTCTATTTTTATTTCTTTTATCCACTTCATCTCCCTTCCTCCTTTAAATTGATAGCTGTATCTACCAAAATACTGGTCTGGGAATTGTTAGTGACCCACGATGAAACAAAGACCTCATGCTAGAATGTAAATTAAAGCATTACTCCATTCAGAAAGTCCTTATGTAAAAATGATGTCAGCAATCATGAACTAAGCAATGTGGTTAGTGACCTGGTTGATATACATTTGAGCAAGATCCTTCTCTAGTCAAGAACTGATAAAGAGTTCACAGACAAGATTGGTGGACCTCACTTTGAGAAATGCTGTTTTAATGTGCCCTCACATCCCTGTGAGAACTCAACTTTCAACATACTAATAATAGTATTTAAGCTTTTACATAGGAGTTATTATGAATATCTTTCCTTTTTTAGTTTGATAATAGATTTCTCACGCTTTCTTTAAGATAGCAACCAACTTTAAGATAACAATCAAAATATTTGTTCTGGTTTATTCATATATCACTTGTAGCATCTCTTGTATTGGTTCTTTTATTTAAGAATATCCCTACCCTGTTTTCAACCTGAATCTTTGCATAGCAAAACTTCCGAGGCCTTATATATCTTGGAATATGTTTATAAAGCCTTTAGATTTGACTAATATTTAGACTGTATATAAAATTATAAATTCTGAGGGTTTTTTTTTAATACTTTGGAAATTCTATTTCTAGAGTCTTCCTTTAGTCAGTGTGGATTTTAAGCAATTTGATTTTATTCCTTTGATGTGATATGCTTTTTCTTTTTGTTAGCATTTATAAATTTTATCTTTCTTATTCTTAAATTCTAGTATAATGTGGGGTAGATTTTTCTTCATTTCTCCTCTTTGGCACTCTAAGACACTTTCAGTCTTAGGCTTGTTATTTTTTTAAAAAATCTGGAACATTTATCTACATACTTATCTACATTATTTAAATATTTACTCTTCCTTTTAAAATCTCTTTGTGATTTGAATTTTAGCACTTCTGTTTCTAATCCCTATTCCTTTGACTTAATTTATATTTCTCATTTCTTTGCTGTTTCCTTTTTTTCTCAGTAGTTTTCTTTTAAAAATGTATCTTATATTTGTGTTGTTTACTTTAACCATTGTAATATTATCTTTAAAATGTCTGCATGACTTTTTAATGTATTACTTTTATAATATTGATACATTCTTCCATTTAAAAATATTTTATTAAGCTGATTTAAAGTTATTGGTATACTTATTTTTGCTTCTGATGGAATCTAAAATCCAGATAGTTGTACTCCTCAAATATCTTTTTCTTTTGGCTTCTATTTTTTCTGGGAGTACTTTTGAATCTGTTAAGCAATACATATAGGAGAAGGCCAGATTCCTGTCTCTGTCATCACAGTCAACTCAGGGAATGAGAGTGGGTTGTATGCACCTAGCCCTAGTGTAGAGAGGCCCAAGCAGTAAGTCAGTCACTTCTCACCCTAAAATAACTCAAGGCGGGACTTTGCTCTTTGCCCCTCAGGAAAGAGCAGCTTTAGGTGAGGATCGTCTTTAAGCATAACAACTTCCCATAGTCACTACTTCACTTTCACACTATCTCATAGTGGCTTCTGCCATTGGGTTTTTCCTTATTTTTGAGATCATTTGAACCAAATCTGAATTGCTATAGATGTGGGTGAGTATTCATTGTCCAACAGTACCATTCTATTTTATCTTCTCTAGACTCTACTGGGCTGCCTCTTATGCTGGCTGAAGCCACTCTTTCTCTTTTACATTAATTAAAAACAGACCTCTGTATCCATCTCAGGGATTTTTCCATACCTTTCTTGCTGTCTTTGGTTGATCTAAAGGATGACAGCTAATAAAAATGCTTAGTCATCCTCCTTGTAGCATCTGGAAATGGATCCACCCACCCTTTGCTCCTGTTATTGGGGACCAAAAAACTATTTTCAGCACAAAGTAACATAGTTTTGTCTCATGGTTTTATTTTTACAAAAGGTGTAAATAGAAATAAAAGTAGAAAACAAAATACTACATCCAAGCTCTTTGTCTGTGTTCTGTTTCCAATCTTTAGCCACATACAATCTAACTTTTTTTATGCTGCAAGTTTTTTTCACTTCATATTATTTCAAGTGTAATTCTTTTGATTTGTTCTTTTTGTTTACTTTTATGGTTCTATATTTTTTATTTTTATTTTTAATATATTGCACAATAGTCTAAAAATTATATGCTAAAACATACCAAACCTCTCTTAGATTGTTTTTTATTTGTCATCACTAGATATGAGTATAACATCTTTATAAATATATAGACATATATTTAATTTACTGGTTTATATTTATTTTAAGAATAAGATTATAAAGTCCATGAATTAAAACTTTGATAAGTATTGCCAAATTTCCCTTAAAAAAATAGTGCTATTTTTTGCATGGTTTTCTATAAACTTATTCTGATCTATACCTAACTGCATATGCACAAACCTGTATATCACTTAAGACAAATCTTCTCTGCCTTTTTACACTACTCTGACCACATTTTAAAGGATACGTTAAATTAAAATGCTGATAGACCATCTCCTTTTTTAAACCACTATTATTTTCAAATAGCCCTGAAAAATCCTCTTAATTCTAATTCTAATTTAAGTAATTAGGAATATAAATATAAATTAAGACAACGGGTGACATTTACTCCCTCAGATTCTTGCAGTGTAGCAATATAGAAAGTATGTATTACTTATATAGTTTGAGGCCTTAAGTGTCCCAGAGAGAAAAAAATATTTTTTGAAATCAGTGTTACTTCTGTAGGAAAGTCTGACCCTCTCCCTCTGTTTGAAACCATGTAAATCCTGAGGATTTCTAACATGCAAGAAAAGGATGGAGATGAAAAAAAAGGGACAAATATTAGACTTCCTGATAACTTTAATGCCTGGTGCTCATTCTAGATTTTAATTTGATATAGAAAAATTCAAAACTGTAACATTTTTTACATATTGGTAGCCTACTATTCACATCTGCTGTTAACTTTAAACAAATGCTCTAAATATATTGTTTACATTTCTGTTGTACAATATAATTTACAAGATGCCTAAAATAATTATGACCAAATACCATAGACTGGGTGGCTGAAACAACAGAATTTTTTGTTTTCACAGTTCTGGAGGCCGAGAGCCTGAAATTAGGATGCCAGTATGGTCAGGTTTTGGCAAGAGCTCTTTTCCTGGCCTTCTGCCTTCTCTCTGTACCCTCACATGGTGGGCAGAGGTAGGAAACAAGCTCTGTGTCCTCTTATAAACACTAAGCCCATTATGGGGACCCACCTTAATGACCTCACTTAAACCTAATTATCTCCCAAAGGCCTCCAAATACCATTGCACCGGGTGTTAAGACTTCAATATATGAATTTGAGAGGGTGACACAATTCTGCCCATGGTTCCTAGGGACAGCATTTCCCAGAATTCCTAGCAAACATAGTTCAGGGTCAGATTCTGTTACTGAGAAACACTTGGAGATAGCAAATGTGGAAAATTAGGAGAAGGTATTATTCCTGCCAGCATGTGGACAGGTAAAGAGCAAATGGCAGTCATGAGCTTTACTTTGAGTTCTGGGCATTTTTTTGCAAGTTATTTGCTTTGGTGTGGCCTGCAGCTCAGATCATCAGCAGAGGTTTTCTTAGATTCCTTAAGCCTTCTGATCTCTGAGGGCCAATGGTGGGTTTCTCTGACCTTTCCCTCTCCAGACCTTTCTTCCCCTGATTTTGTGAGCATTTGTCATATTTTATTGAATTTTAGATGCCATCAATTGTGTTCTAAGAAATAAAAACAGTGCTAATTAGATTAAACATTTTTTATCCCTAAGATTTTTCTTCCATGATTTAAAAAAGGCGCTTTCAGACTTAGATAGGTTTAAAAAAAAATCACAATTATATATACATAAAAATGCAAATATGAACACAATAAATTAGCTGCTATTCTTGAAATAATTTCACATTCAGAATTTTCTCTTGGGAGTCATTCTTCCACTTAGAAGCCTCAATGTGCGTATGTTTTCCACTCATCAGGAGGCATCAGGGGCATTGGTGTTGCATCATTTCTGAAAAGACTATTTCATCATTATCTCCTGTCATTTCTTCCAAGCTGCTAACAACTATTCTGCCAGTTTGGCTGGTGTTATCTTGATTTTATGTCAACTCATAGTCTATTCTCAAAGCGTCCTTAAATAGTTTGTGGATTCAAAGTATGAGAATTTACAATGGTTCAGTCTGCCACCAGGAATGACCATAGTTTCTGTACTTCTGAATGAGCTAATTCTTTACCCATCTTAATATACATTCCTGTATCAAGAACTAACCTAACTGGGGAGTTCTGTAGGGTTCCTGAATATCTATTTAAAGATTTTCAGCTAGCTCAGTGGCAATCCATCTATGTTTTTTGAGCATATATTATGACGTCTTGGGGGAAGACATCATTTTTGTATACCATTTTGCAATTTAAAATTAAATATAAAACCATGGAATGTACAACAGCAAAAGGGAACCTGAATCTAATATAGACTTTGAGTGGTAGAGATGTGTCAGTGTTGGTTCATTGATTGTAATAAATGTACCAGCCTGGTGTGAGATGTTGGTGAGGGAGACTATGTGGGAGTAGGTGGTGTATGACAACTCTGTACTTTCTGCTCAGTTTTACTATGAACCCAAAATTACTTTAAAAAATAAACATAGAAAAATTAAATATAACAAAAATATTTTTACTGGAAATTATGCATAGCTTTACAGATTAAGATTGCTTTTATAATCTGTGTCATGATCTTCATGTCTTTAGTATGTTTAGTAGTGATAGTAATAGTCCTGCAGTTTCTTTAGCATTTTCTATTTGACTAAAATAATTTTATTAATTTTCTCAATTGAATGACATATTGCTGGAAATTAAGTAACTTCTATTCACAGGCAGTAAAAAGTTTCTGACAAATTTATACTTAGGGCCTGAAGGATAATCCTGGATGGTGTATGAATTATTCACGCAAGCCTGTCTTTTACCTTTATTGGATGATTTGGCAATTTTTCCTGTTTTCATTTCCCTCCAAACTTGGGTTCCCTTAAAAGCAGAGCCTGAGATAAGAATGTGGGTGCATAGAGAGCATAACTCTGGGGCATTAACTTCACTGTTGGGGGCATTTATTGCTTCCTACACCTCAATTTACAGACTCCTCTGAGGTAGAAAAGCAGAGACACCAATATAATTTTGAATAAAGGGAAAGAACAATGACGAAGACAGAGAGGTGGCTACTGGGAAGCACTATGCTAGTTTTGACTTTCTCGTGTTCCTTCCTAGACCAAAATGCATAAAGTTAAGACTTAGTATGAACTTATGACATTTATTCTCCCAACCTGTTTGCATCTCTGCCTCTTTAATAACTGCTTGAGATGGATGCTCTCTCTCCCCAGTATATCTACTCTGCATTCTCTAATTCACTCCAAACACCTAGCAACCAATAGTCAATTGGTAATTTGGCAACCTCACATAGAAGTCAGACCCTAGTGAGTCTGGTTGACATGCATTCCTTTAGCAGAGCCTGTTCACTCTGCATCATATTTCTGCACATTAGATTCTGGACTGTGGTCACTCCACCAGGCATTGCCACCCCAGGAGGCCCTGTTGAAGCAGTCTGCCAGGATTGGTCTTACTAAGTTAGAAAGATGTTAGGTACTACTGGGAATACAAAAGAAGTCCATGCAAAAGTGGCTGATTTTCAGGACTATAGATGCATGTTCAAGAGTAATCCTACAGTTTACTAAAGTCAGCACCTCAAACTCTGGGAGCAGTTGAGAGAATGGAGAACATTAATGGAATGGAATGTTTTGGAAAGGCCTCGTGAGGGAGCCAGCTCTGAGCAGTGAATTGGAATTGGGGAGCAATATCAATAAGGATCCGTAGGATGCATTCTTTTTGGAGCCTGGGTATCACAAGTAAATGCCATTTTAAAATGTTAAATTAGTAACTAAACTGTTTTGGTAAGTTAGTTGAAGTCTGCATATCTTAAGAGCAGAGAACTCAACTTGGTTGTGGGACTGAGGTTTGAATATAGATCTAAATAAGATGTTTTCAGAGGAGGTAGGTGACTGACATTTATCAATGTCTTTGGAGAGGCTTGGTGGCTTACTTTTGTATAGAAATCTTAGTTTCTGAATGCCTGGCAGTTCTGGATAAGATCCATAGATCTAGTGGGACCCATAAGAGGAGAACATGGTGACTCGCTCTCTGGGGCAGCCAGACATGTTATGGTCCATTATGTCACCTGTGCTTGTCATTTGATGGGAGAATTTCTGTTCCTGGCCTGTTGGGTGATGCTGACCAGCTCCTGGGTAGACCTGCACCTTGTTAAGCCATGCCCACCATCTTCTTTATCACTAGAGAAAAGCTGTCACCATTTGATTTCTCATGGACTATGGTGGTATAGAGGCAAGGATCTAAGGTGTCCGGGAGGAGCATTAAAACGTCCTCATACTTTGTGAGTCTATGTTGTCTGTAAATGCTTGCTCCTTAGACAGGATACAATTTACTTTTAGCTCCAGAGGCCTTGAATGATGTACCATAAGGATTTATGGTCACTGTTGGAAAGCATCATGCTTGAGTCTCAAACCTGGGTTCAAATACTAATCTTGCCCCTCTTGATGATTTTCTTAGATTCTTTGAGTCTTAGTTTTCTTCTTTATATAGTGGTTAATTATATATGTCTCATAGCATCATTAGGAGATTAAATAAAATAATTATGTAAAGCACCTGACACAGAGCTTCAAAAATGTCAGTTCCCTTATAATATAACTTAATATATCAGTTGTGATACCTGAAGCTAAAGCTTTGAATATTCAATTTAAATTTAATGAAAATAATTAAGATGTTTATACATTATTTAAGAAAAGAAACATATAAGAACAATTTTGAATTTATGCTAAAGGATTTTGGAGGTGGAAATATAGTTTTATTTTCTAAATGCAGTTGTTTCCAATGACTTTTATTTACTTTTGATGGAACAAAATGTCATATAGAAGAGATAGCCTTGTTATAAAAGCATCTGATGAAATGCAGCTAATTAAACACATAAGTTGGTATAGACTGTGTACTCACAATATTTTGACACATAAAATATTTACTCTGATAGACTGAAGCTGTTACTCTGAACTGGGTCTGAGTTGTTATTGAAACTGAGTGTTTTTAATCTAGAAAATGATAATGACTTTATCACTTCTGAGTTTGTGTGTCTGGTTTTAGCCTGGAATGAGATTTTATTGCTTTTTAGCTTTCGGTAGGAGTACTTACTTGATAGACTATCTCTGTTAAGATCCTGGTTTTGAAAAAAACATTAAATATTTGTTAATTTATATTTACATTTGAAACTCTAAATTGGTACTAATCATAAGCAAGTCTCCTAATTATAATTTTCCCCCATATATTCAGTTTTGTGTGAAAGCCAAGAACTTGAATGGTACAAAAAGATCAGCTCAAAGTTTCTTTTCAAAATGCTTTGATGTTTTGGTCTCTGCACTTCCCATTTCCTGCATTTGTATTAGAAAAAAGAATATAGTTTTGGTCATGTTCTAAGTAGGTATATTTTTGAAGAAAAAAATCCCCCAAACTTTCTGTGCTTTAAGAAAGCACTGTTTGGGTTTATTTCAATTTTAAGTTTACGTAAATGTATTTAAGTTTATTTCTAGAGATGCAAGTTCTACTTTAGTTCAACTTTAGTTTCCTTCAATAAGTGACCGTGTGGCTTTTAGAGATATAGGGCTTTAGATTAAATTAGGAGCATGGAATGAGAATTTACTAATGTTACTTAAAGCTCAATTCTAAATGTTTTCCAGCTGTAAACCTGTATCATAGTGTTACAGCACAGATTGAGGTTCAGTTACTCTGGGGTGGGTGTGGAGCTGAGAGTCTGCAATTCTAATAGGTTCCCAGGTGATGCTGAGGACTGCTGGTCTGAGGACAACATTGAGTAGAAAGAGTGCAGTGTGCATGTTTAAAACTCGACTACTTGGGTTTGAACACCTGTTTTACCATTTATTAGCTCTATGATCTTGAGTAGGGCATTTAGCTGTTGTGTGCCTGCATTTGGCATCTGTTAAAATGAGAGTGATTAAAATAGCATTTAGCTCTCAGGGTTCACTTAAATAATAATCTATATAAAATATTGAAGATCTAATAGCAAAGTGATAATTACCAATAAATATTAACATTTATTTTATCTGGTAAAAATAGTTTTTAAAAAATAGGGGGAGGAGAAGAAGGAGTCCTAATATTTATTTTTGGTTTAGAAATATTTCAGTGCAATTTGGTGGCTATCTGTTTTCCTGGGACTGTCTTGGTTTTAGCAGCGAAAGTCTTGCATCCTGGAAAATCCCTTACTTCTAAGCAAACCAGAACAATTGGTTACCTTTATGTTTTATATGGCTCTTTTTAAATATTCACAACAGTCTTGTGAAATATGTACCATTAACTGAATTCCTCAGATAGACCATGGCTAGTCAGTGGTGAAACCTCTATTTAAATCTGCCTTTGAGTGACTTCAAAATCCTTGTATGCTTCAACATCTATTGTACATTCAAATGTTGTTCCTGTATTCTTAGCCTTTCAAATTGGATATCAGAGGCATATTTGGTTTAGAATAAAATAAAGGAATAAAAGATCTTTAACTCCATAAGGTTATTTTAATAAAAAAAGTCAGAGGGTATATAGGAATATATTGAGCGCACCAGAATCATGAGACTGCCCGAATCCAAGTTCTGAGGAAAGGCATCTTATTCCCAAGACTTGCTTTCTCATCTGAAAGACTTGCTTTTTGTACATCAAATGAAATAGGTTCAGATGAGGCAGAATATTTAAATAATAATGGGAAAGTGAGAATTTGGGGAAGGGGCAAGAGAAATTTGATTTATTACTTTTTTCTTTCTGATCCTTTTCTTTCTAGTCTTCTGCCCAAACTACCAGAAATGTGTTCCTTACCTGTCTTCATTTCTCTGCCTTTGTAAGAGATTAATTGGAGCAGATACAATTGAGCTTTGTCAAGTGGCAACACCAAGGGATGCTTAAACATAAGGAAGTCCTCAGATTATCCCATTACCCTATCTGAGCTTTTTATGTGACAGTCAAGAACCACATGAACTGGAATCATCTGGTTAGTCTTTATGAAACAAATGCTCTTAACTACAAAAATATTTCTGCAAATACTTCTCACAGAGTTTCTTAGTTTTACTATTAAGAAAGCTACTGCTTATTGCCAAAGAAAGTTTTACAATGGATTCTAAATCAGAGTTTCCTCAGTAGCTATGGTGAACTTGGGCCTTGGCAGATGTCACATTTTTTATGTTCTAAAATATGACATTTACCATAAAAAATTTAAAACATTAAAAAATTAATATATTGACAAATAAAATATAAAATATAAGTAATAAAAATAAATTAATGCCAGTTATTTTACAATTTGTAAAATTAACAAAATTTTAAAGCATCGATACTTATTATGCTCATTTATTTATGTATATTTAATAATTGCAAATATACATAATGTGTAATGTGTAATGGATTTGAAATATATGAGTCTGTGTTTACAAACTTTTTTTATAAAAGATGAAACTTGAAATGGAAATATTCCAATTTCATCTATCTGATTAGTTTGTAATTTTAATTGAAGATAAAACTGGTGAGTAAATCACTTTTGCAAATAAACTGCACAAATCAATAAAGATCACTAAAATAATTGAAAAAAACAATTATTAAAAGTAGAAGGAAATTTTAGAATTATTTTATATCAGTGGTTCTAAAAGTGGTTCTCAAATCTTGACCGGAAGCATCAGCATTACCAGAGGACTTGTTAGATAAGAAAATGTTACTCTCTATCCCAGCCAATTGTCTCAGAAACTCTGGGAGAAGGGCCTAGCAATCCGTACTTTAATAAGCTTCCCAGATGATTCCAACATGTGTTTAATATGAGAATCCTTGGTCTAGATCATCTAGGAGAGTGTTTGATGGGTCATTAGTATGGTTTGAGAATTAGAACCAAAATTGATGATTGAAATTAATGATGCACAAATCAGATAACTACTTTCCCTGCCTCCTAGAAAAGTGACGACCATTGGGCAGTGTGGTGTTAGACAAATAATTTGAATTTTGAAGTATGAAAGTTTAGTTTCAATTTGCAACTTTAAATTTACAAGTTATTTAAGTACTTTGAACCATATATAAAATATATAAAATGGAGATGATAAATAGCCTCCCCCTACTCAGACTTATATAGAGTTGTGATCAAATGCAGACATGCACATGAGAGCAACTTTTAAATTATTCAATGCTATGCAAATGCTACTTTCATATCATCATCACTACCAGTATGATTGCAATTCTCAAAACTTAACCTTCTCACCTCTCCTTCTTTGCCTCATTCAAATTTAATTACCTCTTGAATTTTAAGTTTTGCAAAGTAGAGATATTTTTGAAAAAAAGAAATTGAGGGATTTAAAATAAGAAAATAAATCAAAACCAGAGTTCTTGTAATTTATTTTATATATGAAATGAGAGATACGATTTTTTTCTTTGTTTCATAGACAATCTTTTAAGTCTTTAACCCACAGTATAAAATAGCACACTTCAGTGGTACCCTGGCAATAATAATGCATTTGGAACATTAAGTGTCAAATTTCCCTCACAGATTTCAAAAATTGTTTTACATTTTTCAGGTTTAACCTCTCTTGACACCAGTGAACTTAAGGCTTGTAATTGAAGGATAAGTGAGCAAAAAAGCAGTTCAAGTGATAATATATCCATTTCAATTCCTATTTTCTGGACAGAGACCTTTTATGCTAAGTTCATGTGAGAATAAATTTTTATGACAAAATTATAACCCTCACATAGATTTTACTCAGGCAAACTGAGATCTGTCCTGGAATAATGGATTTTGTGACAATGAAATGCAAGAGAATCTCCCAAAAGCTTTGCCTAAGGAATTTCTGACAGTAGCCTATATGCTGCTGAGATTTTCAAGATGCTATTATGATTCATTTCTACTCATTATAGAAAAATGGCTTGGTATTTTAATCATGAAATACAATTGTGTTGAAAAGGAGTAAGAAGTGTAAAGGCATAATCTTTGAAATATTGCCATGTGTTCATATTAGCTGCACTATTTAGTAAATGTTGTTGCTTTTAATGTGGTTTTACATAATAAAACCTAATTTAGAAGGTCGCATATATTTGTTACTCCTAATTTAAGTTCCACTCATAATTTTCTGCATGTCACTAGTTGAATAAAAAGGAGATATATTCTGCAATCAGAGGTAATCTTAAATTTCTATAATTCTCAATACATTCTTTTTTTTTCTAAGTGGTAAAATACTGCTTCTTCTCTCATTTCAATGGGTTAATTTTTTTGAGGGAAAATATGTGAAGTTGCTTTGAAGTATCCTAACATGTGCAGGCACAAATGTCACAGCATCTATAAGAACCACCTTTTTCTTCTTTTTTTCCCCCAGCTTTATTGGGATATAATTGATTTAATTGTGTAATTTAAGGTGTACAACCTGATTGATACATGTATATGTTGTGAAATGTTTATCGCAGTAGTGTTAACACCTTTATCATCTCACATAATTACCTTTCTGTGTGCGTGTGTGCTCACATGTTCATATTGAGAACATTTAAGATTTACTCTCAGCAACTTTCAGGTTATGTAATTCCCAATTTGGAATGACTAAAGTAATTTCAATGCTTTTCTGAGAATAAGTTGCTAGGGGAGGACCTAATAAGAACAGAGAGAATTTGTGTAGTCTCAGTAATCTGTTGTAAGTTTCTCTGGGAATTACTTGGTTATTTTTTCATTTAAAGAAAATCAGGTATAAATGTGTGTCTTAAATGAGAAACAGACTCTTGTCAATAAGCATGTTTACTTAGCTAACGAGCACTTATGTAGTTTATAGAAACTATCCAATGTGTAGGATGTGAGGTGGGTGCCTCTGATAGGACATTTTAAAATCAGTTTGGAGTCATAATGCCCATTGGAAACTCAAATTTATTTGCATTAGTAAAAAAAAATCACTAAGATGTTTTATTTTCTTATCTGACAATGGAGATGTGTGTCTCAGCCACTAGACCATACCAGAAAAAAATTCAAAATATAAAACAACGTCCTGGACGTGGTTCCATAGTATAGCAGTTAGCACATCTGCTTTACATGCATAAGGTACTGGGTCCACAACCCAGTAGAAACACAGTCCATGGTCTAAGGCCATGCCACCCTGAAAAATCCCGATGTCTGATCTGGGAAGCAAAGCAGGGTCAGGCTTGATTAGTACTTGGATGGGAGACCACCTACGAAGACCAAGTGCTATAGGTATAAAAAAAAAGTTCCTTGAGTGAATTTTGTAGTAAGAAAACTAAAAAAAGAATAATGATTTAGAAGAATATTGTAAGAGACAGGGTAACTATTGTAACTTGGGCACAAAATTCTTTTATAGGTAAATGAGAAATGATGAGGGAAGGAAAAATCATAGCACTGAGTACTCAAACTTTCCAATAAGTAAAATTAATTTTAGTATTGAATTTTAACACTTTTTCATATGTTTATTTTTCACACTTTATATGAAGTCAAAGAAGCAACATACCCTGAGATATCATGCAAATGCTATTCGATTAATGGTCTTGTTAGGATTTTTTATTTTTATCCACTCAAGTCATATTTCTCTGATTGAGAAAACAAATATTAAATTACATAATAGCATAATACAATATTATGTAAAAATTTTGTGTTTATCAACTGAATAAAGGATGAACCAGAATGATATCCAGCAATTGGGATTATTCCCAATTATCCTCTCATCTCCTCTATCTATAAACCCAATGGAATTAGAAATATTAATGTACATTTTAAGGATAGAATTTCTTTTAGTTCTTTCTCAGTTGAGTAAGTGAGTGTGAATGAGTATATAATTCCCATGTGGCATATTTAATGGAACAAATTTACATTCTCATGTTCTGAGCCAGTTTTGAATGCTAAATATTTAAGTATAGATATATTTTTTATAAGGGATAATTTAATCTCATAATTACAGTTTTGTCTTTTACTTTCATGACTGTCATTTTTCCCTCTTCCACTTATAAAGCAATTTTTTTAGTTCATATTGGTTTTTCCCATATAATTTTGCATGTGAAACTTTCACCTACCTCATAACTATCAGAAACACTCACTTTGTAGATTTGATAGCACTCTTTTTTTTACAGGCCTCTAAGAATTCAAGAGGACTGTCCCAGATTATTTGCTGATCTGCTTTCTCTGGATCTTTCAGGATCCTCAAAACTTTTATCCAGAGTGTTCTGTAAAGGAAGTTTATGGGAAGTGAAGAAACTTTCTACTTGTCCTTCGAATTCTGGTGAGGCATCTGTGTTCTGGATTTTTAGAATTTTGACACCACTGTCACATAATGAGGTATTGAAGAATTAAGTTTGGGAAAAGGAATTTTGTAACACTCTTGTTAAATAATAGGATTATAGATGGTATAAAGGTATTAGGTTACTCTGACTGCTCTTGGTCAACATGACTTTCTCTTTTCAACTTGTACTGGATTTCCAGTATAAGGAAAAGATTTTCTTTCTTTTTAAAATTAAATTTATTGGGGTAACATTGGTTAATAAAATTATATAGGTTTGAAGTGTACAATTCAATAATACGTCATACGTATATTGCTTTGTATGTTCACCACCCAAAGTTAAATTTCTTTCTGTCACCATATATTTGACCCCCTTTACACTTATCTACCTCCTGGCCTCTCCCCTTTCCTCTGATAACCACTAAGCTCATGGACAACAGACTTCTTTTCTATTTATTAGGAGGGTGCAGCTTGCAGCTGACCAAATTGTCTTGGTTGTATGTGTAACTTCCAAGAGATGTTTTGGCAGGTAGTTTCCTCTGATTATGGCAGGTTAAATTAAACTCTTTTGAATTTAATGTACATTATGTTGATGGAAACTGGTTATTTAAAGTACTATGATTCACTCTTGTAGGAACCACTTTATTTCTTGCTAGCACATCCTTTCGCTATTATGCAGATATAAACAATGCCTACTTGTATTTAAAAATACACATGTGTAGGCAAAATACATTTTTGAAAGTTAAAGATATTCTTGCTTATTATTAATGCTAATAGAGGACTGTAGAGAATATAGTTTATAAAAAAACAGAAGAAGAATTTTGGAATGAATTTTATTTTTATTGTATTAGCACATTAAATGATGAAGCCACACAATGAAAATCTGGTTCTGGAGAAACTGAGGGTTCTCATATATTTCCTGTGACTCACTGAATATCACCTTGAAAAATATCCAAAATAATACTTTATGCTGGGTTGAACTGTACTTGGAGCAAAGAAAGGTAGTTAAAAGCTTTCATTTAAAGCTATTTGTTAAGGTGCCACTGAGAATAAATAAAAACCAAAAGAAATAATAGGACTAAATGAGCAAGAGTCAGGTAAAGTGGAAGCTTTATCTAGGGATAATTGAAGATGGACTTTCTGACAAAAGGCACAAAGGATTAATTGGCTTATTCCCAACAGAGAACAATTCTTTAGGAAGTATGCTTGAGGATATACTTGGCAATAAATTTAACAGCTAGCATGGTCTCTTTACAGGTTGGCTTTATCTGTGACTCTGGAAGAAGAAAGCCAAATTTGCCTTTATCTCGGAGCTCAAAGGCAAATGTATGTTTGATGCCCAGGTTGTAAGCCCAGTCTAAAGAAGAACCTGATGTTGGGTCTGTAAAACATAAGCAATAAATATTTAATTAGATACAATGTTAATGTTTTCCTTGAAATGGAAATTCACTGGAATTAAAGTAGCTATAAAAATAATTATATGTACAGTTAATTGCAGTAATGAATAGAGGAGTGGTCTGCATAGTATAGAGGGTAGAGTAAAATATAATCATGGCGTTGGAACAGTAAACATTTTAAATTTATGCTGCATTTTCAAAATTACATTTTCCTTATGTCAGTACTCTAAATTGAGTTTGTTTTTTGGGAACACACTGTCACAGATGGAGGTGATCTGAGCAAGAGTAAGCAGCTGAGAAAATTAAATGAAGAGGGGTCACTGGTCATTGAAAACCCACCAAGGAAAACTATGAATACAAACTATGCAAAGTTATATTCTTTCTAGTTCATGTTGCTTGGATAAACTCTTATAGTTAAAAGACCAAGAAAGCATAAATCAGGTATATCAAGGAGGTATTTAATCTCCTAATTCAACTTCTCCATGTCAAATTTTATGAAATTTTATGAAGAATGTCATTATTTGATAAAAGATTGAAATTATAAACACATGAAGAGTTTACATATATATGATTTACAAAAATGCATATAAATACATAAATATGAATTTATGTATATTTTGCTTTACATAATAGAAAAACATTTTTGTGTACCTCAAATTATTTATGTTCCAGGACAAGTATTGAGTTTAATTGACATTAATATTTTAGGTTTGAAAGATAAGAATTCAAAGCTGTGATGAAGAAAGAGAGAAGGAATATTTCAGTAGAAAGAGATAAGGTTGGCTCTTAAGTTAACCAACAAATATTTATTAAATCTTTAATATGTACAATGTACTTTACTTGGGTGATTTAGGGTGCAAATGTAAAGAAGATGCTATTGGTGTATTTGGTAACTTACAAATTAGAGGAGAGAAGTCAAAGATGCAAATCAATAGAGACAGGGCAGAAATGGAAGTACCAGGGGTGAGGTACAATACTTTACAAGATTTTAAAGAAAAAAGAGATTATGCCTGGTGAGGAGGATAGTATTTAATGCTTAATGCCTGCTCAAATACCACCTTCATGATGGAGGTGGTATTTGCGGGGAACCTTGATGAAAGTCTAGTACTTTTTTTCAGACAGAGATGGAAGAAAGGCCATCTGGACAGTGAACTACAAGGATGGGAAATCTTGGAGGCGTTTTCAGGGACTCGTGAGATCCAGATAGACTGGAACAAACAGAGCAGTGACAGTTTGTAGGCAAAACTCAGAAAACCTGATTTATCAGGACAAGGTGTTTTGTTCAGGAGGTAATAAGAGTCATTTCAGTGCTGTATTTAGGATGGTTAATCTGGACTGGGAAGAGTAGAGACCCGTTAGGAGGTATGAAATAAAGCCTGAACTAATGTAAGCTCACTATGCTGAGAGTAAAACTGAGGACTTTATGTAAAAAATATTGAAATGAAAGTCATAGAATTTGATAAAAATAATTGAGATTTCAATATAGGTGGCTTTAAAAAACTACATTATGAACAGAAACTGAAACTCAGAGAGTTTCGCTCACCTTTTTTTCGTTTTTTTTTCCTCTTTAGATTAGGTGAATTTTATTGTTCAATCTTTGAATTTTCTGATTCTTCTCTCTTTCATATTCATTCTACTATTGAGCCACTCTGGTGAGTTTTTAAAAAATGTTTAAGTTATTGTTTTTTTTTTTTTTTTTTTTAGTTTTCTAATTCTACTTGTTTCCTTTTCATATCTTACATTTCCTTGGTGAAATTTTCTGTTTTCAAGGCTATCCGTAATTGCTTATTAAAGCATTTTTACAATGATGATTTTAGCATCTTTGTTAGATAATTCCAACAATCTAAATCATCATGCCAGTGCTGGCATGCTCATCTTTCTTCATTCAAGCTGTGACTTTTCTCACGTTTGCTATAACAAGTGATTTTTGATTGTATCCTGGATATTTTAGCTATTATGTTAAATCTTAAATCTTAACTGAAATCTTTTTTAGCAGCAGGCACCCTGTTTAAGTTTAGCATACAGGCCCTGGTCTTCTATTGTGACTTATAGTTCCAATGACAATATAGTTTTCAGAGTTCACAGTTTTGATTTGGTTGGTTCACCTAGTATAGTGGGTGTCTCACTGATTCCTATAGGTAACTGCTGCATGGGATAAAGGTGGTTTCTTAGCTGGGCTAGCTGGTACTTCTAGGTGGCAAAAGCAGGCTCCAGCTAGGGAAGTTAGAGAGCACTTCCTGATGAGGAAAGAAGAAGAAAAGAAAGGGCCTGAACACAGAACCTTGTGAAGTATCTGTATATTGTATCTTTTTTTTTTTTTGGCAAATGTCTACTTTTAGAAGTTGTCAGTAGAGACAGAATAGAAAAGAAGGAGGAGACAGATTAGGGGAGTTCAGTATTAGGGAAGCCAAAGGAATGGCAAGAAGAAAAGATATCAACAGGGTCTAATGTTGCAGAGAGTTTGTGAAGCTTGTAAAGTGAGATATTTGTACTGGCTCTAGTGATCAAGAAGGTTGCCATTTTTAGCTAGAGTTGGGTTTAAGTTCATTAGGAAAAGAGCACATAAGGGTAAGAGTTCAGTAGCAGTGGGAGTAGGGTAAATAGAAATTGTCTTGCATGGTAATTTAAAGTGTGTTAGACATTTTAATAAGCTTCTCTAGTTTTTAGTATTACCGGCTCTCTACTAGCAGTTCAATAAACTTGTGATTTCAAAGAGTTAAAGAGTATGGCTATTCCATTTTGACAAACCTACTTTATGTAAAACTTATTAAGATTAATAATGGTGGTTGAGAATATATATAACTTGTGATTTTTCATAATTGTGTGTAATACATTTTCTTTTATGATACCACATTTTATACCTTCAAAACCTTAAATTTACAAACCAAAACTATATTAAAGCATAAAATAAATGCAACACTGAAAGCTTTTACTTGTGAAAATACATTATTATAGAACTTAATTTGTTGAACATGCTACTTAGCCTTTTATTATTTCCATCTGTACCTTTAAAATATGTGTATGTTTATAAAATATAATAACAGTCTCTTGCTAAATACCAGATATCTTTATAAGTGCTTTATGGGCGTTAACTCATTTTATCAATTCCTATCACAACCTTAAGATTTAAGTACTAATTGCTGTTTTACAGAAAAGGAAACCTAGACATAGAAAGATTAAGTAATTTGCTCAAAGACATATAGCTAGTAAGTGGTTGAGTTGGTAATCAAACCCAGGCTGCCTGTCTTCAGAGTTTGTGCTATTAACCATTGTACTGTCCTACCTACTCTATGCTAATTTGTTATTCTTCCAATAAAGAGTCTTCCTTGAGACAATTTGTTTTTGCTGACAATATTTTCTTAATATATTAATGTTAAAATTTTTTTGTACTCCTTTCAAGGTACATTAGACATGAGAAACTTATTGAAATACAATAAAAATAAGTCACAGTAAAACTGAACTGATCTAAGAATCTGGTTTCAGTACAAAGGAATTCAAGTAAGGTGATGCTGGTGAATTAATATATGTTTTTAAAAAAGTATTATTGATATACATTAAACATAATAACCTGTACTTTTATATCAATACTAAATGAAAATTCTATTTGAAGCAAGAGCTGAAGCTAGAAATACATGGTGATAAATTGAAACATTTTCTCTGCACTTCTGTTGTTCCTTAATATAATCTCATTTCAGTATCTCATAGTATATAGATATTAGGTATTATAAGCTACAAATTCAAGGTCATGATTTTCTCTTTTTAAAAATAGAGTAAAAAACAGTACAGGTTGAAAAATAAGAGCTGATCTAACAATTTTGGTGTGTTTGGGAAGGCAATAAGAAAGGCACTTTGAACTTAACTTTTTGATTTATGATGCAACTCACAGATGGATGATAGTAATGATATAAGAGACCTGGTTCCTATTAATTTAATGAACTATTCTTGTTAACCAGGTACTATGTTTAGTTATTTCTAAGATGATAAAAGATTGGATATGCTGTCAATGTGTAAATATTAACATTTCACAATCTTTAACACATCAATTTTTGCAGCATATAAATATTTCTGCTTTGTGGCAAAGTGCTTGGTATACCATTTGACTGTAGTCTGGAATGAGATTATTGTTCCTATTCAGCCCTAAAGTGATAAAATCTCTCTATATCTTAATTTTACAGTCTATTTTTTTTTCTGGAGATCAGAGACCTCTCCACAGCTTGGGTTTTAAAAATGTTCTCTCAGACTTTTTTTTCTGTCTCTATCAAATCAAACAGAGAAAAATACTGGCAAGTACTGGATGCTTTCCCAAAATTCTGGGACTTGTTAAATAAGGATCAGGGTATTGGAATGCCTAAATTTTAATCACGGGATGCCCTTATTTTCCATTTTTACCAAGTCAACAACTTTACTACCCCTTACTTATGAATGTTTAACATTGAATTAGATACTTTATTAAAGCAGTCACTCCTAAAAATTTTGAACGTCTATTAAGCTGCTATAGCCCTGTATGGAAGAGGCAATTCTTTCTATATCTGAATTCATTAAAAAATCAGTTTAATAAAAAGTTTAAAATACTGCTGCACAGTTGAACAGAATAGTAATTCCTCTCCACCTTCTCTCATTTGAAAGTGATACACAATGGAAAGGACCTAAGGTATATTTGTTTATCTTCTCCTCCCAGTTACATGACTCCTTGAGAGCCGTTATTGTGTCCTAAATTGCACTTATCTTTCAAAGCTCCAAAGTGCTGAGATATTACATCAATGCTCCATAAATGTATTGGTCATTGAATGATTGTAATGCAATGCCATGCATAGCTCTACTATGCTCATAATTAGCATATATATATATGCAAATATACATTGCATATATAAATGTGGAAAGTTGAAAGTTGAGAGTAACAATTCTTTGATTGTTTAGTTGCCATTTGCAGATTTTGTTTGTTTAGAACTCTGTTCTTTACTGCCAAGAATATCTGTGTGTTTTTCATGCTTCTGTTTAGAACCCTTTGTTTTTTGCTGCCAAGAATATCTGTGTGTTTTTCCTGCTTGTGATATAAGAATTACTCTTTCATCATATCTGGATGGTTTATTTGGCCTGGTTATTTCTCAATATTCTGTAAGGATGCTGCCATTTTAAACTGGTGTTCTAGTCTGTTCTCTTGTTCTTTACTTTTCTCACTGTTAACCACTCATGTAGCTAGGTATATGATCTGTTTTCAAATCTTGTTGTCACTACTTGTATGTATAATGAATTCCTGTCATGGCTATGTTACAGCAAGATCTGTTTAGATGCTGCCAGTTGGCTGTGTCATTGTACTTTTTCTTCAGCCCTTTGACAATGACTAGTTAATAGGTGATTGCTGATGAATGTTCTCTAGGAATGAGACGTGTTTGATTTTTTTCAGTCATTTTTTCAATTCTACCAAAGGAACCTCCAATAAGTAGTCTCTAGAAGTTGTATGTGATGACTCTGACATTTTCAAATTTCATGGCAATTGCTGAGGGTATAGACTTTTAGTTCCAAGTTTACGCTTTTAGCTTAGGTTAAGGAAGTGCTTTATAAAGTGTGGCCAGGTAAAGTTATTGCAAGAAATCCACATATTCAAATACACAAATTATAAAATTTTAATCTACAAATTCTAAAGTATACTGGAAATAAGTGTATGTGTTTGATGGTAGTGGGTCATTAATGAAATGCAGTTTTTCATGCTAAAAATATTGGATGTTAAGGCTTTAGAGAGTAAAGCAGGCTTAACCAAGTCAAGTTTTGTGCTTTTGATCCAGGTTCACTCTTTTTGGATAAGTCAGGATACCATTTTCATTGAGCAAGTTTATAGGAATGAATTCTGGCTGTTGTTCCATACCCTGCGCTGTGCTAGAGATTATGTGTGTGAAAGGAGATCTGCAGTATCATTCTTGATTTTGAGAAATTCAATTTTGTTAAGGAGTTAAGGTTTTGTAAGCAGTTTCACTGGCAATTTTCTGTAAAGTTTGGGGCTAAGAACTGAAGCTCGAAAATGGTATGGAGGAAAGGAGATTTTTACTAAAGTTATTTCCAAACTAACATCAGTGGGATCTAGCTACAAAAGCAGAAATGATCTCACTTCTCAGGGTCTGAATCAGTGATCTGTGGTGAAAACCAAATTAATTTATTTTCCTTGTCTGAAAATAGGAAAGCCTGATTATTTTAGCTTCAAAAACCAAATGGAAAAGCAATATGCACAGTGGTCAAGATCATGGGCTTTGGTTTTTGTTAAAACCTGGGAACGAATCCAAGTTTAACTAGTTACAGCTACTGCCCATGTCATAGGGTGTTGTGAGGATTAATTGAGATTGTGAAAATCAAGGGCTAAGCACAGTGCCTGACTTGTAAGAAATTTAAGTCAATAATTCAAATACGCACAAAGATGGAGAAAGTCTGAAAATCGTGCAGAATAAGAAGTGGTGTTGAGGAATTAAAAACAACAGAACTCGAACCCTATGACCTTCTTTCTCAATCCATTGTGTGGATTTCACTTGAACACAATAGGAAGGGTCTAGTGAGAGAGACAGGGAACTGGTTTTATATAGTCAAAGAGGCTGAAACTTGGCCTACACATTTTCTCACCAGAAGCTTGCATGGAGGACAAGACCAAGAAAGTAAAAATTTGATTAAAATTAATTCATTTTAGAAAAGAGTATCAACTCTGTACCAACTAATTCTTATTAATTCTTTTGAGGATAAAATGGTGGTGGTGGTGGTGGTGGGGAACAGGAAGGTGGATAAATTAAACTGTAAATCTGTCTTGATTTAATAACTTCTGTTGACTTTGTAACCTTCTAAAAAGTTTAGTATAACTTGTTTCTAGAAGAATCTTACTCTCCAAAGGGCGGAATCTATCTCTCAGATTCACATATAATTCAAAATCGTCTGTCAAAACTGATGCTTAAATTAGCAATTCCAGAAGTTCTAATTTTTAATTTACAAATTCTGTAATTTTCCTTAATATTTTAAAAAAAGAATTAAGAAAAACTTACAAATTGTGGATGCTATTGGGCCATAGATGTAGAGGGTTTCATAACGAGTCGATAAAACATCGGTGCCAATTTTTGCAACTTTGGCCTGTAGAGAAAGGGAAGTTTGGAATAATAAGATACTATGTAAATGACATTAATTTATTGGGGATTGAGAAAAGTCGGTTTTACTGATTATATGTCATTTGATCGAAATAAAATAAATAGTTAAATGAGAAATTTATTTTCAGTAAGATATTGTCATTGTGAAGACTTCTAAATGTAAAATCAGTTATCTACAGTAATGATTTATCTCATTTTGTTTCTACATTTTCTTTTTTCTCTCTCCTTTCCTACCTCCCACTCTCTTTTTCTTTCTTTCTCCATTCTATTTTTCCTTTAAAAAAACATATTTGCTTCCTCTCAGATTTTTTTCTGGATTCAGATTTTTGTCTCTTCCAAGTCAGTTTCTCCTTTGTTCCTCCTTTGTCTTTATGGATTCCACATCACCATAGGACTTCCTTCACATTTGATTTTAGCATGCCAGGGGAAGAAAGATGGTTGACTATGCTTTAAAATAGTTCTATTAAATTAAAGTTTTTCCTCCAGAGTGGTATTTCATGACCTTTAAAATACATTAATGTTTTGTGCTATGAGAACAATTATTGGAATGAACTTTAGTGGAACTTAGTAACATGTTTGTACATTAAATGAAGGTATTTTTTAGTATATAGGTATACCATATATAACCAAGAAATATTTTTTTCTTAATCAATTCAGTTGCTGTGTAAGAACTCTTACCTTACTTAAAGTGGTTTGTTGTGTATATTTGTGTTTTTTTTAAATCCACAATACTATTTTTTTAAGGGAAAATTGAGATTGCATTGCTGTATCTTTGCATGAGTTATTCAAACTCACGGTTTCAGATTGGTTAAATAAATGACTCTATGGGCCACATATTACTTATATATTTCCTTTGTTGTATATACACAGATGGTTTTAATGATTGGTCCAAATGTCTGCTTCAATTTGAAATTAAATGTGCTGAAAAAATTGACTGAAGTCAGAATGACAATTGTGACCTCTTAATTTTTTTTTTTAATATGTGAGGCAGTGTTTGAAGCACAGCTTTTACCAGATCTAAGCAATTAAAAATATTTATTTATTTTTATGGATATTCATTTATTTATACTGCCAATTCTTGTGATTCATTGAAACCCAAATGTAGAATTTTTTTTTTCAAAGCTAACATAAAACAGTTTTCCTAGAAAGGAAAGGGCTGCTTAGTGGATCATAGTTCTGGAAAAACTGTGTTCTTAATGAGACAAAGGTTCACAAACATTCTTTGGATAGTAATATTACTTTTTTGTATAGTAAAAGAATTAATATTACTTTCTAGTTGATCAGGAAGATAAAAATACAATGTAGCTTTTAAAATCTGGTGTCTCTGGAACAGGAATAGTAGATGTGTTTGCTATTCTATTACGCTTTTGCTGTGTTGTTTTATAGTGTGACACACTGTAAATGTTTAATACACAACAATCTATGTGGCAATGGAATTCTACCCTGGATGACCTAGATATTTCTTTCTACTGGCTTTATTTTAGAATCACGTTGAAAGATCATATTATTCCTATACTTTTATCACTTGAAAAGTGAATCTAAGGATTATGATTTTAACTCCAAGGTCAACTTCATTGGTTCTTTTCTTTGGTATTAAAATATGATTTTTTTTAACATAACCCAAATTACTAATGAAAGTTAATAATGGTGTCAATGCATAAAACACAGGCTTTTGTTTACATACCAACTCCTCATGGTTAGGTGGTAGTTCTGATGTATATCCATAGGGAAACAACAGCATCTGGGAGTAGGAATGGATGGTGATGTAGGCCTTGATTGATTTCAGATGGCTTTGAATGAAGTGAGTGACAGCTTTGGTCTCCTTCTCAGATTCTGGTGCGGGGCCCCGATAGCTCTCCTTGCATGGGTTCTTAGTGTTAGGAAAAGCTGCAGAGGGCATGGATGGATGAGGTCACTATCTGCTCCCCATCGATATAGGCCCCACTTCTTCTGATGTAGAGTCACAAAATCTTTTAAACATTTTAGTCTTCCATGTTTACAGAGCTGCTTCAGTGTCTCTGGCATCATAGTTACTGCAGACTAACTTTGTACACACAATTCCGTGTGTAACAGATAGCCCATTGGAGTATTCCTAGCTTTGTTTAATTTCCTGCCTTTTCCCAGGATCGCAGGATTAATACATCAGAAGCAGCCCAGGGCCTGCCGCTGATAAGTTCCAGTTCCATTCAGCCCCAGCTCTGACTTTTTAGGGACTGGTGAAAATTACCTTCCTCGAGCCCAAGTCTCCGCAACCTGTTTCAACTGATATAGTTGCTATTATCATATTCATTATAGTAGCATGGTATTAAAAACTGAAGTAGTATTTTTAACAAAGTTAGGTAAAAATTTATGAATCGGGGTAGTGGTGATTTTTCCTTGAATATATGTGATGATAAAATAATACTTGTGTAGCAACTACAGTGTCATCTGATGTAGCAGGCCATTGCTTATTATCGCATTTCCATTAAACCTTTTTGCTTCAGGTGTTTATTTTCACTAAACATCTGAAGAACTACCTTATGTTGGTTTTAACCACTGGTGTTTCTCAACTTTTTTCAGGACAGGAGGAGGGACCTAAGACCTCTCATCTGATGATATGAATTTTTGTACATCTGGATTGTGCTTGATTTTTAGCAAGCTAGATATATTAACTAAGAGATGGTTTGATAAACAACCCTGCCCTCCACTATCTCCCACACAACAAAACACTCATAATACTTCTTTGGTAGTGATGATTATCTTTCATTTTTTTTTAGATTAGAGAATTAACACTCACCCATGGAACACATATTTTTACTGAAATAAGTAGGTGGTTTAACCAAATTTGGTATCTAAACACTCTATGTAGTTACTCTCTTTGAGATCAAGTCAACTCACAGTTCCATGAGGCATTAAAGTTCCTGTTGAGGTCAGTGCCAATGCATTTGGAGTTTTGGTTCTTGGAACGATTTTTTCTCCACATGCGGTTCTGCAGAATTCAGTGATGGAAATGTTTACAGCAGATAGGTTTGCATTTTTTGATTTGTTGTTTTAGATTCTCTCTGCAACTATCTATGGCTTTATTTGAAATCTATCTAGTTAACCTGAGGCCCTTTATTATAAAGAAAAAATATATTGTTTTTTTATAACTTTTAATATTTTTAGAAACATAGCTTTTTATATTAGTATTCTGAGGCATTGGTAAAATAATTCAGTCAGTTTTAAAAACTGTTGATTAGTTTTCAGTATTAGAAAATGATCAAGGATGTTCTGAAACTAGCTATAGTTTAAATTATAACTTCATTACATCTTTCACCAGATATTCAGATATAATATAGGTCAAATTGTGACTGTTGGAGCATAATTTTTAGTAAAGAACTTGATGTAATAGTATCTGGTTGAAAGTTTATTATTAATCTTATTTAGCAATAGCAGAGCAACAAAGTATTCTGTTAAGAGACAGATATCTGAGTCACTCTTTTATTTATGATATAATTATTCCTCCTCAATTTCTGTCCCAAGTTGATGAAATAGAATGACTTTTGCTTTGAAGTCAATGTGTTCATAATATCTTTACATGACTTCTATTCATAGCTAGAATATGCTTTTGCCATGTCATATAACATACATCATATAGCATATAGCATATAATATATTTTCTTTATAATTACTGCTTTATTTCATTCTTTCACATTACCACCATCACCAGCAAATATTTTATATTATTTCAAGAACATTTATGCAACTAGGAAATTGTGCTTGCCTCAGTCTAAAATTGAGATTTAAAAATATATACTTTTCTGAATTGGAATTAACTGGTTATTCAAATCTTAAACTCAATGCATGACAATCAGTGTGCATTAAAATTAGCAAATAATGTATTATTTAAATGCAAACAAGAAATTACAGAACAGTACCTGTGTCCATGACCAAATATATCCATCGATGTTGAACACAGGAAGAACATAAAAATTCATTCGGTCTAGGAGTTTGGTCATGATTTTGTTTTTTCCATAAGTTTTGCTTGCCTGAAAATTTAGGGAAAAAATAAGCGATTGCTATAAAATTTAGCAACCATGTAGAAAGTTGTGGTTATAATGATAATAGCTACTACTCCTTAAATCATTTGCCTAAAGTCATATGATTTTAAACATATTTCCCCTAAACTGTACAAAAGTAAATGACCTATATAAATAATGGGAGAAATGACACTTATTCAGACTAGTAAAATTAACTGAACCAAACATTCTTTAAAGGATAACTTAATTATTGAGACTTGTGGCATTCTAAATGTAGCATACCAACATACATATCATAGGAAGAATAGAGGCCAAGTGAAAATTTAGTTTTACAACTCGTTTTAAATAGATTATTTTCCTCACATCCTTTAGGTAAACATGGATTGAGTCTGTAGGCATAAGAATATATAAATATTAGAGAGGATTCATAAATTAATGATAAATAAGATTAAATAAAAATGACCTATTAATTAAAAAAAAAACTCAAGTTGATCAACTTTTTCTCACATCTGACTGAAATTTCTCTAATTTTCTGGACTTTCTATGGCTACCTAAAATCTGTCTCATCATTCTTGGAAAATCTCTTCCAGGAACATCCGCACTGAAGCTAAGAGATGTCTTGTAGTCCTATGATGTGTGTTCCTTTATGGGTTGAGTAAGGGGAGCTTTGGGCCTTCATCTGGAAAAGCTAAAACAACCAAAGGGATAAATCAGTTCTTTAGCAGATTCCTTCCTAGTAAAACTATCCATGCAAGTCTTTATCATGCATATTATATCGGTGTGTTGTATACAAAAGCTGAGAAAGTTAAAAGATAGTAGGAGTCAGAATACAATAGAAATAGAGTGATAGGAATTGCAAACTTATAAACTTAAAGAAAAGTGAGTTATTTGTTTTTTGGAAAGGAAAATTAAATATAAAAATTCCAACTGCATATGTGGCCAATGAAATGCCTAAACAGGAACTAAAGGCCTATGCTTTGAGTTTACTGAAAAGAAAGGCCACATCTGTGGGTAATAATATTAAGATGATTTCAGATTTTCCATACTTAATTCCAGGAAAAACTCATATTGTAACCAAAAATATTCTTTCAGTTTTATAAACTTTCAGCTGGAGTTCAAGAAATTTGAAGGAAGGTGTCAATTTTATAAAAACTGAATGCTGAGTAAAATACGGAGCATTTATTTCCTGACAGCACCAAATATGAGCTCTTCTTGGTAAGTGGAACTACTCTTGTTTGGAAAGAGGTGCTGCTACTCAGTGAAGTGCTGGAGACCTGATAGTCACAGGAGAATCATATGTGCGTTCCAATTCACTTACCTGATAGACAAACCATTGGCAGAAAGCTGGGGAGATCCATTCTCGTGCATGAATGCCACAGTCCATAAAAATACCCTTTTTTCTTTCATCATTTTTCCCAATCTATTTAAAAATAAAGTTGAGATATCATCTTGCACAAATTTATACATTGATCACTTGTTGTCCAATAACTCATTCATATTCTCAAAGAAAATTTCCCCTGTCTCCTGTTGAATGAGTAACTCTGTTAGCATATATTGTTCTCAGGGAAAACTATGGCATATATCCTTAAACATCTATACATAGTTCATAGTCTATTACATAGTATATTTTTCAAAAGTTTTTCCTATTGTCAGAGTTGCTTTTAGTTTTTTTTTTTTAAATCACAACCTTTTATTTTTGTTTTTTAATTTTACTGCTAACATTCTTTGTTCTGAGAAATAAATTATAAAGTTCTTTTGTTTTTCTGCCTTCATAAACTGGGGATGTTTTGCTTGCAGTGGAAAGATTTTGTAGTTGTGTTCACAGTGGGGAGGAGGACTAGTAGCTGAATATTTATATGGATATTGCTTTGAAGAGAAGTTAGAGTTGTTTTGCGTGGTTGGAGAGAATGAATGAATGGGAGGTCAGGGTAAGAAAGGGATTCCCAGTTTTTAAGAGAATACTTCAGGGAGTGTGTCTTTGAATGCACAAAAATCCAGCAGAAGTTGAATGACAATTGTTGATTCTGTTATAGAAGGGAATCCCCATCAAAATGGGTGGAAATGCCTATGAATCTGTGATTATTAAATTTCTCTTTTCTTCATGACATTTTAGTCATCAGTTTCACTGAATTTTAATGGATGGAAACCTGTTTTATACATCAGGGAACTATAAACTCTTACAGTATAGATATAGAATAAAATATTTGTTTGGATTTGTCCACTGTGTCTGACAAATGGTTTAATCAAGGAGTTTCCTGGTTTCATCTAAAACTACCTGCCACTTTTATTCTTGAATGGGTGTCTAGAGCTTAAATGTTCTTCAAAAAAAAAAAATAATAAGATTTCATTGTGTCAAAATTCACTGAATGTGTCAAAAAAGAGCAACTTTTAAATTCATGTTTTCTAACAATAATAAAAATTGCTAGTTCCTGAATTATTTTTACCTTGAGAACATATAGTGGATTGTCTTCAACAGTGGTTCCAATTTTAATACGAGAGACCATTTCAGGATGCTTATGCACCATTTTTTCAGTCCAAGCAACAATCTTAAGAGCAAAACCAATTTTATGAATTAGAATAAAAGAAACTAAATGAGAACATGTTTTTATGTTGAGGATAACTCTTTTTTTTGGAAGCACAGGCATTATATACTGTACCTTGTCCCAGTTGTTGTATTTTGCATAGCTGTGCCTGCCTGAGATATCTTCTTTAACATCGAACTGTTTCTCTATCTCTTCTTGTAGATTATGAATCAAGATTCTGTTTAACAGGGGAATAATAAAATCCACATTTACCAGAGAAAGAAAAACACAGTTATCTTTCGGTTGCAAAAAATTTCTTTCTTTATCTTAGATTAGGTTTTCTCTGTTTCTTGATTATTTTCTAACCATTTCCTTTAGACATGTCATGCATCTGGCTTCATATCTTCCCATTTGTCTAGAGCTATGCTGTTTAATATAATCACCTATAGCCACACATGGCTACAGGCCACTTAAAATAGGGCTTGTCCAAAAATAGAGATTGCTGTACATGTAAAACATCTTACTAATAGGTTCTATTACATGTTGAAATGATACTATTTTGGATATGTTGGCTTAAATAAAATATTTTGCTAAAATTAGTTTTGCTTGTTTTTATTTTTTAATGTGGCTTCTAGAATATTTAAAATTACACATGTGGCTCAAATTATATTGCTATTGGTCAGCACTGTCACTCCCAGTCTTTCTTCAGAGCACACACACATTCACAAACACACAACACAGGCAACAGTGGATATTCTTATGTGTAAATTTACTTACTGTTCCTGTCATTTCACACTTTGAGAGCTGGGAAAACTTGAGTAATTGAAATAACAGTAAGCACTTACTTGCCACTTACCATGTACCAATCATTGTTCTAACCAACTCATGTATATTAACTCAGTCTTCACATGAGATTATCATCCTCATTTTACAGATGACAAACTGAGGTATAAAGTGTTAAAATAACTTGCTCATGGTTACAGACTTAGAAGATGGCCAGGCTGGTTTGAAGAGGGTGAAAAAAGATGCAGCAAGAATCACTGGGAGGTTAGTGTCGAAGACCAGAAGTTTATGTCTATACTCTCTTATCTATTTTCATTTTATCACCTAATTGAATCCATGGCTATAGTGGTAACCTAATAGTCACCCATATTTGTATTTCCAGTTACAACCTCTCCCCTGAGCCTGCCTCTCACTAACCTCTTCCCCCTCTCCTTTTGGATTTCACATCCAACCTCACATTTTCATCTGGACATCCATTTACTTAATGTGGTGCAGATATTGCTTTATACACATTATTTTATTTGGTCTTGTTAGTATTCTTGCCATTTTATGGATGAAGACATTGTTGCTCAAAAAGCTTGGTTATAATTTGTATGTGGTGGAGTTGAAAATTTGAATACCAGTTTACTTGTCTTCAAGATTCATGCTTCAAAAATACCATTGTCATCATATTCACAAATATTTTTTTTTGTATTTTGCCTGTTTAAGAATTTTTTGTTGTGCTCTATTGATTATTTACTTACTCGTGTGTAAGCACCAAATCATATTTAATTATAGTTTAAATGTTGACTTTTAACATTTCTTAAAGTGTCTCTCTAATCTTGTTTCTGAAGTTTTTGAGTAATTTCATCTGTTTTTAATAATTTTTTTGTCAGAATCATTTTAGAAATTATTAGAAAAAATGGACTTTTGATTAGAATTATATTGTTATGAATAAGTTTGAGAAGAATCTTATTATTAATAATAAACCACAATATAGCTCCTTTTGATTCTTCAGTAAGATTTTGTATATTTTTATTTATATACTTTTTATTGGTCTTGTGAATGGCTTTTTTTTCCCGCTAAACAATAGAACTGGTTATTATTTACATATTTAAAAACTTATTGATTTGATTATACTTATCTATTAGGCACTGTACTAATATAAAAATGATCCTTTTACTTCTAAGATTTTTTTAGTTATGTCTTTAGGGTTTTCAATGTAGTTATTCTGCAAAAATTATACTTTCTACTTTTTTCTAATCTTTCTTTTTTCTTTATTGCATTGGCTAACTTCTCTGAACAATGGAAATAAAAGGGGTGAAAGAGTATTTCATTTTTTTTCTGGTTTTAACAAGAAAATCTTTCTTTCATTATGAAGTATAATGTTGATTTTCATTTTGAGATTAACATAGCAGTGTTTATAATATCAAGTTATTATTATTATTGTCCATTAATGTATGGTTGCATTAAAATTTATTATTAGATTCCTTAATATATTAAATATTATCTTGCAGCCACAGGAGATTCACAAACACTCACACAAAAAGCCTTTTTTATCTCATTTTAGATAGCTATAAAAAATTTGTTTAACCTTGGAGAAATGTATTGGACAAAAGGAAAATGACTTAAAAAGGAAGCGAGCATACTATCCGTAGGTAATAGCTGAGAGCAAAAAACAAAAACAAAAACAAAAACAAAGTAAAACTACCTAGAGGACTTAGGAAACACAGGGGTCAGATGTAAGTCCAAATGACCCAACATATTTTAGGGACTAAAATAGTCCATGAGGATATTATTTTTTTATAATATGAAAATTTGTGTTGATAATGATAATCATTTAACAAAAGTAAACTATATTCAGTGTACTCTATTTTTTCAGGATAGAGAAATATTTCTGTGAAATATTTAAAGTAAAGGACTTTTTAAAGTTGTATTTATCTGAACAATTTATTTAAATTATCTTACTTTCCATTAACATCATATAAAAAAAGGCAGTACCCTACTTTTGTTGATGATACACATATAAATTTTCCTTCTATTAGCAGTGAGTCCTATGTAGGAAAATGCTATCTATTTTTAAATATTTATTCTAGTCATTGCAGACAGTATCATGCACTCTTTCGCTTCTATAAACCCTGTCAAATAAGAAATTAGGAATCTAGTGGGAAGAGGCTCTGTGGTCAGACATTCTTGGGTTTCAACCCCAGTTTAGCTACTTAATACATATGGTGATCTTGGGTAGGTTAATTATCTCTTTGATTCTGTTTACTCACTTTCACAATTGTACTGAACATGCCAGCCAAGATTGTGCTGAAGATGCAATTAAGTGAAATATGAGATGTACTTGGCATACCATAGGCGCTCAGTTAATTTCAGTATAATAACAAAGATGAATTCCCAAAATGACACAGTTTTAACATGCCTTTAAACGACACTTTCTTGGTATGTACTTTTTAAACTCTGATTTCTTCAATTTCTTGTGATAATGAACTGTGACACTGCAGTACCCACTCCACTTGTTGGTTTCTTCTTGCTGATCTGTGTTTGGAGGCAGAACATAAATGAGGTATACTTCTAATTAGAGTTTATTTAGCACATGAGACCAAATGCTGCTCATGAATATTGATTCCTATTAACAGCACTGACAAGCACATTATTATGTACATTATATGCAACTCACCGTTTGCTTGGCTTTTGACTTATGATGAATCTGGGATTTCTGAGGAAAAGAAATTATGGCAACAATTTTGGAATTGGGTGGGATATGTTGTGCTAAAACTCACATAAAGCCTGAGAAGATTGGGAATTATATTTTGGGTGGTCACTGTAAACATAATTAATTGTTTTAAGCTCTAAAGAGGGCATTCATAGAAATAGAGGAACCAGGCAAAAAATAAATTTTATGGTCTCAAAGGTTGATTTCTAACACAAGAAAGTATTAATCACAGGAAGCTTGTATCATAGAATATTTTTAGACTTAAACATATCAGCTTAGCTCTTGTGATAACAGCAGCAAAAGAAAATCATGTGAGCTGAAATATGACCATTCCACAAATGCAGCTGCATGACGACATCAGAATGGTGCCAGATTGTTGCTGATACAAACTAGAAATTAGGCCTAAGCCTGAAAATTAAGTACTAGAGCCAGATGTTTTTAACTTTAGCACTCTGTGATTTGCTTAATTTATTAAAAATGTTTCTAAATGTAGGTGAAAGGTTAAATGATTATTACTGAGGATTTAATAATACAAATGATAATGTTTATCCAGTCTTTCTTATGCATCAGGTACTCTGCTCAGCATGGTATTTACATTTTATCTTTTAATCTTTACTTCAACACTATTATTTGGGTATTGTTATCACTCCCATTTGTACAGACGTTAGGTTGCCTTCCCAAGTTCTCACAACTGATGAAATACAGAAGTTGGGATTGGAACCTAGAAATGTCTGACCTTGAGTCGTGAACCATTACACAACAAAGCCTCCATCACAAGGAGTGAAATTCCTGGGTATTGCCATCAGACTTGTAGTTTGCTTAGTCTTCTGAGGCTTGGGCTAAATTTGCCTAGATGACCAACTCTTCTAGAAACCCATGTCTCAATGTTAAGGAGCAGATGAGAAATTCAGAAGAGAGGTAAGATAAATCCCATTTTGACAGTTTCAGGGTGCCCTCCTGCTGCTGCTTTTAGAGAACAAAGAAGGAATGGAGATCTGTGGGCTAGTGTAGAGTAGTCCTTCTTTATCCAAAGTTTTTCTCTCCATGGTTTCAGTTACTTATAGTCAACCAGGTCCAAAAACATTAAACAGAAAATTCCAGAAATAAACAATTTGTAAGTTTCAAATTTTATGCTGTTCTGAGTACCTCACTTCATCATTTCACATTATCACAGGAAGAAAGGTCAGAACAAAATAAAAAGATATTTTGAGAGAGACCACATTCACATAACTTTTATTATAGTATATTGTTATAATTGTTCAACTTTATTATAGTTATTGTGAATCTCTTATGGTGCTTAATTTATAAACTAAACTTTATCATAGGTATATATGTATATGAAAAAACAGTGTGTGTGTGTGTGTGTGTGTGTGTGTGTTTGTAAGGGCAGGGGGGAAGGATGTTTCAGGGAGGCACAGTTATTGTTATGGTGCCTTAGAAACTGGTCTTGACTGGTCTTTCCCTCCCCCAAGCCCACATTCCGGCAGGATAGAGACTACTCAAACAGCATGATTTCAGGTTCCCCA
Source organism: Macroglossus sobrinus (assembly GCA_004027375.1). Classification (NCBI taxonomy): domain Eukaryota; kingdom Metazoa; phylum Chordata; class Mammalia; order Chiroptera; family Pteropodidae; genus Macroglossus; species Macroglossus sobrinus. Next base: position 372,980 of record PVKZ01000820.1, on the reverse strand, counting down.
AGATCCCATTTGTCTCCCATAAATCCCTGATTGGGTTATCATATATCAAACCCAGCACTTACTGACATAGATTTCTCAACATTTGAGTCGTATCTCAGTGTTGGATAATAAACTTTCAAGTTCTAATTTTTTCAATAGAAGGGAAAGAGGGCATTTAATGGTAGCCTCTAATTATCTCCTGTTGCACAGTGTGTGTGTGTCTGTGTGTGCACTAGCGTATGCAATTGTGTAAACATGTGTAAGTGGTTTTCTTCCCTAGATTTAATAGAAGTAAAGGAACCAGGCAAAGAGGGATTTTATGGTCTCAGTCAATCTTCATGAAACCCCTATGAAACGTCATTTTAAAGATGAAGAAAATGAGGTGGAGAGAAGTTAATGCACGATATAAGAGGCATTGGACCCAGACAACCTCACTCCAGAATCCACATTCTTACCTACCACACTCTCTACTTTCCACCAAGACCGACATCTCTTCGACATTTGTAGCAAGCATCAACATACCTGTTTTACTCTTGGGCAAGTAACATATAAAAGTGTAGAGCAGAAGGAAAATGAATGGAATGAGACAAAATGATTATTTGATTGAAATACTTATTTTATAGGAATGTATTTATTTGCAATATGAATTTGTGTCTAACTGAACATTATTAAGTAATTAGGCATTAATATGAAGTATTGATGATTGCTGTACCAGTTTGGTATAGGTCTTTTTTGCATTTACCGCATAATCTTATGTGGATCTTAACAAGATTCTAGTTAATTAATTATCGTTTGAGTTCTATGTTAATAGTGATATTCTAAATTGCCTTTTTAACAACTCTTTGTTTTCTAATTTTAAATTTTGACCAAAGAAAAGATATTCTAAAATGTATCTAAAATACAAATATCTAAAATACAAAAAAGTAGCAAAAACACCAGGGTTTTTGAATTTAAATATGATGTCTGCCCTTTTAGGCTCAGTTCAATGGATGTGCTTTGTTTTAGACATTTATTCATCAGTCTGTTCAGGTTGGTTAGTATATACATATTATTTGTTTTCTGGATTTGGCCTTTTATGATTTTGTAAAAGTACAAATAAAAAGGGAGCAAACATGCTACTTTAAAATCAAATCTGTCTTAGTAATTTAATTTTCTGAAAATTAAAAAAACATCACACACAGATGCTTTAAACTAAATAGTGGTTTATATGCACTGTCTAATGAAGGGTGTCTAAGTAAATCATTTTGTCAAACCAGCCTCTTAATGTGGTTTTATTCAAACTGGTGCCTGGGTCCAACCAGATGTTTCTGTTCTTAGAACCCTCTTCTGTTACTGACTGACACCAAGTAACACATATAATTAATATGCAAATAAAATTATCTATATAATTAGTACTTAGAGACAAGATTTTAAATAGTTCTTGTCTGTACAGATCATTTTACATATTTATATTTCTGAGGAAGGTGCCTATCTAATTATGTGGCTTTCCCACAACTGTGGCTAATTTGGACCAATTTCTAGAAATCATGTCCTAATTAGATCAAACTAATTTTTATAGTTAGTTTAACACTTTGATTTTTGATGTACATAGCAAGGAAGTATCTTGGCATAGGCAAAGTGAAAAACACACTATTTCTGAGGGTCTGAATTTAGACCTGTGTTTGAGTCAGAATTGTTTCAGGCTAGGAGAGGCCTGTAGAGGACCAAGAGGAGAGGGCTGATGTAAACTATTTGATACAATGGGAGAATGTCAGCCATCTGCCTACGTGTTTTATTCCACTATCCATACTCATGTCAAGCAACTAGCTTTCTGTTTACATTACCAAGATATTAAGGAAAACGTAATACTTCATTTTTACCCTGTTGTTCAAACCAAACTATACAAAATTGGCTAGCTAGAATTTATTTTGGCTTGGAGTGAACACTTTGTAAGAATTAGTTGATCACAACAATCCAGGTCAGGTCAATATTAGTGAAGTAGAATGAGCAGTGTAAAAATCAAGGCACACATTTGTGAAACCTAGCTGTGAAGTGTATCAAGAGACACAGTCATCAGGGGATCCATAGGGTGGAGGGGCAACGTCTTTTAGATGGAAGAATAAAGATGTCATTTGAACCTTAGTATAAGCAGAGAGTCTATAATGTACTACTAGTTTCTGCAGTCTTGAAGGTTTATTGCTTTAAAAGAGTTAAATGCTGATGTAAATTAATTTTGAATACATTTTTCCATTTATTAACTTCTACATTTGTTTCACATCCCTTTTCAAGCGAAAACAAAGACAGATCAACAACAGCCTCCTACTTTTTAAGCCATTAAGCCATGAACAAGAGTTTTGTTTGTTTGTTTGTTTACTTGTTTTATGTATGTCTTTCTTTAATTTTAATAAGGTTTATATTTATTAAGGATATTGTAGCAATATTATAAATATAACCAACTCATGATGAGTAGCAGTAAATCCTGCTCTGCAATGTATTATATGTAGAATCTTTGTCTCAGTGGGAAGAAGAAGGCCTTTTGAACTACAGCACTAAGTTAGGGAGCAGGGGCATGAAAAAGCAATCAGAAAGAAAGAACTAGTGCTTTGCAGTGTTTTGAGTGGTGAGGATCTCAATGAAAAGGAGTCCTGGGATGATGAGGACTGGAGGAGTTAAAATAGCACCCCTTAGTACATAAAATTGCTAAACATTTGACACTATAAAAACATATTTGTTTTTCTGTATTGTGTTGATTTGTAATAGTGATTGTTGAGCTCCCTTCTTGTTCACTGCTCCAGGGCCCAGACTGTGAATGACCCATGGCTAGTGCTCAATACATTCTAATTTCTTCTCATTTCTCTGTGGCACCACAGTGACTTATTTTGGCATCTTTGGCCATTAAAAAATTATCTCCTCTTGGATTTAAGTCTTACTCTATTTCATTACTTTTGCTTTCTCTGAAGAAGAATTTCTTTCATAAAGATTTATTTATTTACTATATATTTTACATTCTCTCATCTTTCACTTAAAGATGAGAACTGTTATTTGAGTCTCCTTTTATGTATCAGGAGAATTCAAATACAAAAGTGTTATGCTGGTAGTCACCAGAAGTGCCTGATAATCTGCCAGGATTGTGATGAACATGGCTAAACCATCCTTGCCTGCTCATGTGCACTCTGTCCTCACTAGGGGCTGGTTTAGGAGATGGCAGATGTAGATAATTGTCATACTTGCAGATCAGTGCAAACATAAGATGGAGTCTGAATAGCCAAGTGTGATTTCAACACCTCTATAAGCAGGCCTCAGTAATTTGTTTGGAAATCATTTTTTTCTCAGTTCAAAAATAGTACTTCCCTTTTAATTTTAAGACTTGCCAAACTTTGAGTATCCAACACATTTTAAGACTGAATAATAGGACTTACTCATAGTGTATTTTATTTTGTTCCAAGGCAAATTGGATGAACCGGAATTTCTTTTCACTAACTTGGAAATCCACTGTCATGTTAGCAGCAACATGGTGAGTGGCATCTGGATACCAGAAGTCAAGCTGTGGAGATGAGGTCAATGTTAGTCACAGCTGTTTGCTCACTCGACATATATTTATTAAGAAATGACTATGTGTCATACACCATGTAAGAATTTGGATTCAATGTGACTAAGGTATAAACCCTTCTCTTAATAAGCTTATGAGATTTTTACAAATTCTTTAAGAACTGTTGAATATTAATGAGTGGGAAAGAAATCATTTGTACTGATCACTTTTACAGGAGCATAGTATCTAAAAATACAAAAAACATACGATCAGCTTTTGGTTAATCTGTTTGCATCTATGGTCTTGGGATTGATTGAGGTTGTTTTATAATTGACTTAACCACAGCATCTGTCTCTAATCGGAATTACAGATTAAATACATGGCTCCTTACCCCATTTCCCAATCCAGCCCTCAAAACCAAATGTCCCTGTAAACGCTGGAATTCCTGGAAGGTTTGTGTCCAACAGAAGGCATAATCTTCAGTCCTCTCATTTTTATAACAACGTCCTTGGGAAAGTTTCTAAAGCTCTTTGAGTTTGCTCCTCTAAAAAATGAGGCTAACAGGGCTCCATTGAGAGTGTTGTGAAGATTGTGAAATAGTTATAAGGTCTGGGATATGCAGACATTTAATAACTGCTGATTCCCTTCTTTTTCTCTTCCTCTGGCTGAGAATTTCAGAAATTTGGTAAATAGGCCCAGAAGGATAGCATTTAGATTAAAATAATTTTGAGAGAATTGCAATTCATGTTCTTCAAAACTGCACTCAATTATGAAACCCAATGAAATACAATTCTCCAACCTGAGAAATGTGAAGGAAATGTTGAATTTCCACTCATCACACCAAGCTTGCAGCCTTGTCTAAGGCTATCTGGCTGTTTTGAAGTTGAATCCTACTCTACCTCTAGGTCAATCATTATGAGACAGCTATGAACTAACTAATATTTATTGGTTTATTTTGATCAAAAAGCTACAGTTGGACATATGAGAGATGGGGTGTGATTTAAAGGTGAGTTAGGCAGGGCCATCTAATCATAATAGCAGTTTTTCTTTCTAACAGGGTAATGTGGAGCAAGAGTTTAGGACTCAATGAACTTTTATGAACATTTATTAAATAGCAGGCACAGAGCTGGATGCCAGCATTATAGAGGCTAATGAAGGATTTATGAAAAGCAAGAAGCCTAGTGTGAAAGATAGCCATGTGTGCATTTCCAGTGCCAGGGAGAAGCATAATGTACTCCAGGAGCACAAAAAGCAATCCAGACTGGGTCATGAGAGGTGATGGGCAGAGAAGACTTCTGTAGGAGGCACTGTCTGAACAGGGTCTTGAAGAATGAGAGTTAGCCAAGTAAGGAAGGAAACACATTCCTCCTGAGAAAAGGTGTATAGGACCGAAGTGGGTGAGTCTTGGTGCTCATGGAGTTTGAGGGGTAAGAAAGAGGGTGGGGGAGGAGGAGGCTGCTGAGGCTGGCAGTCTGGCAGATCATGAAGGACTTTAACTGCTACACTAATACCAATAGAAAATGCTTCTCCAGTGCTTATTATGGCCAGGTCCACTTCTCAGCACTCCCTAAATATTAGCTCACTCAGTCTTTATAACAACCTTAGCAAATAAATATGATTATTATCCCATGTGTTAGAAAAAGAAATTGAGACCCAGAGAAGTTAAGTAACCTGCCTAAAGCTTCAGAACTGTGATTGGAACTTCTGAAGACCATACTCTTTACAGACTTGGCTACATCTCATGAAAAACTTTTAAGAGAGGAATGTAATCAACAAGTTTTAGAGACAGCAATCAGGTTGCCCCATGGACTGGCTTTGTCAGAGAGAGGACTAGAACACTGAATACTAGAAGAGGGGCTGGCTGTTGAAATTGTTTCAATAACAGGTAGAGCCAACATGAACTTGACAGTGGCAGGGGAATGGAGAGAAAAATATGGATTTGAAAAACATTTGAGGATTAGAGTAGGTGTAACTTTTGATTGATATGATGTGGAGATAAGGGTGTGTGTGAATAGACTAAATCCCAGATTTGGTCTTGGGTTTAAATCTGATGTGTAATCTTGATCATTTGATTTATTGTCTTTGAACTTCAATTCTTCTGTTTTAAGCATGTTAAATTATGACACTAACATTGAAAATCTGTTGGAGAATTTGAAATGATGTGTATAAGGTGGCTGGCACGGTGCACCTTTTGCATGGGAGCAACTGAATAAGTGATAAAATGATTATGTTAACCTGTTAGATTTTAAAAGATTGATCTAACTATAATAAGAGTTCCCTGTTCTTGGAAAGGGTCACATCTTGATATTATCAGCTAGGTCCTTAATGTTATCAGTTAATAACATTAACAGAAATTATGCTGCTGGTGAAGATGAGAGTGGGAGTGAGCAAAATGAGGCAAAGTACTAGCAGGGAGGGAAAAGAGACCCCCATGAAGCTGTCAAGGACATCCCCTTATTTCACAGATTCAGCTAGAAAAAGTTCTTGTTTGCAAAGCTTTTGGGAGAGAAAGTGGAAGCGAAGTGGTAATCTGCAGAAAAACAAAAAAAAAAACAAGGAAGTGTTGGTAATTGGCTCAATTATCCAAGTGGCTCCTGCCACTTCCCCTTACCTGTGTCTTTGGGCATTAAACATAAAATAAAAACAAAGTAGCTTTTGAAGAACAGAAAGAAAAGATAAAAATGGTTTACCTTATTGGTTTTGGCCAAGTCCTTTATGATGTTTGCTTGTTTTTCATCCTGGAGCTTCACGCGAAGAACCTTCTCCCTTTAAGAAAGCAAAGGATGAAAAATGTGAGCTGTAAAGAAGCATTCTTTAATCTTCTCACACAGAGAGTGGAACACAGGGTGGTAAGAGTTACCTGTCAAAGCGGACAGGAGCAATCGCAAGGGTGGTAGCAATCAAACCCATAGGCAGGATGAACTGCATGATTCTTCTTTGCCTTCCCCTAGACCCTCTGCCAGTTTTATGCCTCAGCTTTTATCTGAAGGAGCAGCTGATTTCCTCTTAGGGTTCTGGTGAATGAAATGTCCCCCGCTCCAATCCTTGCCCCAGCCCATGTTTCCTAGTTGGAGAATAAGAGGTAGTTGGGGTGGCAACAGTAACACTGAATGCCACTCTAATTGTATACCTTTTACAAAAGGGAATACCCATTTTACAAATGGGGTGGGAGGCAGATTTCTTTTTTAGCAAATAACTAGCCCAAGTTAGCAGAGCCAGGATTTGAACCCAGTTCCTGGTTCCAAAATACTACTCTACCATATGCTTGAATTGAATGATGAAAGGAACCAGTTTAAATTTGCACTTGAAACCTGAGATGAATTTGGGTATCTGGCCACAGAACCTTGGTGGGTGCTCCTTAACAACATAAAATATGTTTTTGAAACTACATTGTAAATTGCTAAATTAAAAACATGTAAATTACAAAATATTTTGAATATACAAAAATACGATAAATAATCTGGAAAGAATTGATATGTTCATCATCTGGATTTTATGATAGTTATACATTTGCCATATTTGCTCTTTACCTCGCTTTGTAAAGAAGTAAACATTACAGAAAAAGCTAAGGCACCCACATTCCTGCTCTTTTCTTCTTCTCCCTGCATCCTCAGAGGTAGCCCCTAATCCTAAAGCAGCTTGAGAACTCATATAGAGCAAGATAATGCTGGCTGCTTTCTTCAGGGTCTGGATGCTCAATAAATGCTCTTTGAAAGCTGAATTAATAAAAGTCATTTATAGGCCATTTAAAATAGTCTCATGTGTGGCGGGTGTCTGTAGTCTTGAATACAACTCAGTTTACTATGGATTATTTGAGAGAAGGCAACACCTTTACCCAGAATCATAGGTAATCTAACAGATAGAGTTAATTTATCTAATCAGATAACTTATTAGAATTTTCTTTTAAAGACTACCTCTTCGCATTGACAAATGTATAGGTTGTCACATATGAAACTTCTTAGAGTCATGGATGCATATTTTTATTATCAAAATGATATTTTGGGGAGATTATAAATTATAAGTAGTAATAATAGCTTCATTAATTTCTATCTGATAGGTGTGCAATATAATATGACTTTTTTTAATGCCTCCAAAGGTCCCTTTGCCCCAGTCTGCAAGTAAGGAAGAGGAGGGTTTTATAAATGGCTTCACGTTTTTGACATTAGACAAACTTATCAGCACTAGAAACTTCCAAAGCAAATTCTTGTTCCATTGCTTCTTAGGGTATGTTTGGCTGGGGTACAGAGGAAAAGAAAGACCTTGACTTTGGACTTGAATGCAACCTCAGAGCAGCTCCCAAACATTAGACTTTACCTTGAGCAGGCTGCCTAGTCATTCTGTGCCTTGGTTTGCTCATCTGTAAAATGGGGACATAAATGTGACTTTAAAGAGTGACTTTAAAAAGTGTGAGTACTAAATGAGATAGCATATATAAGGAACTTGGTGGATGATAGGTAATAAAAAGGCATACCTGTATCCTCTAGATAGTTGATAAAATTATCAAGTTCTGTAAACAGACTTACAATTGACCAACCGTCAGACTGCAGAACTGATAAATATCAGCATATATCATGTGGTAAATTAAAGTAAGTGGTGGCTGTGGCATTTAGGGGTGAAATATCTCTGTATTTATAGACTACTTCAAAAAATTTTTTTAATGTATTAGGTTTGCTTTTTGAAGTTTTATTTTCTAATTCTAAAAGTAAAAAATGCTCATTGATAATAATTTAATAAAATACAGAAAATTTGGGAGGAGAAAATAGAAATCAGCCTTAATTCTAACATTCAGATATATTTTCTTAAAGCCTTTTTCAGTGTGACTACTTTTAAAACTGTGTAGAGAAGGCTTCTATGTCTTTTTTTTTAGGTCAAGTAGTGAGGACACTTCTATTTTATTTTGGGATCCAAGTAAATGAAAGATCCTGGCATCTCTCAGGATAATACTATGATGATAAATAAATATTTGACTTCTTAATATCTTTTGCATATTGCCAGTTCTCTGCTTCTGGAATAGAACATAAGTATGTGATGCTTTAAAGACCTCTCACTCCTCCTCAATCTATTTAGGCCCTGAAAGACTGTACAATAGATGGATTTCAAGAATATACTGGAGTTTTTTTCTCAGAATGGGTATGATTTCTTGGCAAGCAAAATTCAGTGCAACCTTATATTTCTGCATCAAGATTTATAAAAGGTCTTGGCATATGTATGGAGTAGGATAAATAGTTGCTGGGACATCATATCATTTTAGGATTGACCATATAAGATGATATATCCCATAGGTTAAATTAATCTCTTTAAAAAGTGATTTAAACTTGAATGCTTCACATAGTAGTAATTTTCCATCTTTCTGGATTTTTGCACTGCAATGGAAGCAGAAGTTTTCTTGTGATTTATTAGAATCTTTCAACTAATTCTCTATCTTAAAGTCAAATTCAATAAACTTCTGGAATAACTTTATATAGTCCATAAAGAATACATTGAAAGAAAAATTTGTATACTTAGTCATGGGTATTGGATTCTTTTTTTCCCCATGTCTTTATAGAAATATTATAGACAATTAGTTGCTTGTTTTTACATTGTACAATTCAATGAGTTTTTTTCAATTATAGTTGGCATACAAAAATATACCAGTTTCTGTTGTATAACTTAGTGATCAGAGATCCACATAACTCACAGAGTGATCACCTTACTAAATCTAATACCCTTCTTTCTCTTTACATATTTATTACGACATTATTAACCATTTTCCCCATGCTACACTCTACATCTCCATGTCTATTCTGCAATTATCCACTTGTACCTCTTAATCCCTTTACCTTTTGTTTTTTGCTATTGTTGTTGATTTTGTTCTTTAGATTTTATATGTATATGAAATCATGTGGTATTTGTCTTTCTCTATCCAACCCATTTCATTTGGCGCAATACTTGCTAGGTCCATCAAGGCAATATCTTTTTCCATCCCTTTTTAGTTTGCGTATATCTTTTAATCTGACACGAATCTCTTGTAGGTTTCTTAAAATTAAAATAAAACTGCCTTGTAGAATGCTGCAGAAAACTTGCCTTCATTAGATGCAGCAAAGGTGGCATTTCTTGACAAAGATCTGGGTATGTGATTCAGGCAGTATCAGACATGGCTAGAGGAGGAGTGACTACCTGCTCAAATGAGATGACCTGTGAGGCAAATCAAAACCCCATTTGGCACCCAAATAACCTCCTTAACAGTCATGGTTCCTCCTTCTCTTCCTTCTAGGCCTGAAATTCACTGGCCAATTCGTATAGGATAGCTGGCCAAAGCAGATGAACACATGAGATTTGATTTTAGGTATGTAAAATGTCCAGAATCTGGACCGAAAAACCAATTTTGCTATTTTGTAGCCAAACCATTGGAGAAAGGAAAAATTCAGAGGGCCGTTTGTGAGCTGCTAGTTGCTCCTTTGGGGAGATGAGAACATGGAGCTGAAGGAAGGGCCCAGAGCCTGTCCTGGGCTCTTAGGCTGGGAGGCTGGGAGAAGGTTAAAGAAGGGAGGATGAGAGGTGCCCTCACAGCCGGTGGGCAAGGTTGGGGAGGGCCTTTGGCAATCTCTGGTCAGCCCGGCAGGAGGGATATGGATGGCACTATTGCACTAGGAAGGACTAAGATGGACTCCTCTTTTTGTTTTTGTTTTTTCCCTTGGTTCAGCTTCGGCAAGGAACACTCCTAGCTAGTTAGTTGTTAACTTTCAGTTGGCAAGAGATAACAGCAAAAAGGTCTTCGAGGCAGGAAATCTCGAATACACAGGATGTTAAATAAATATGTTTGTGTATTTGCTTCCCTAATCCTTAATCTTCTTCTTAAAAATTTCTTGTAATTTTAGAAAAAGCCCATACATATTCCTGACTTTTATTTTATTTTATTTTAAAGCACTCAATTTAGGGACTTCGGAGAGTTCTTTGTTATTTACTCACATGACTTCTGAACTTAGGGCCACAGGACCCCTTAGATAGAGTTTGATGTTACCTGCTAGATGCAGAGTAATTCCTGTGGATTTATCTATGTATTGAATAATATACCTCTAGCAAGAAAACCACTCAGGTAACTACTGTGGAGTAGCCCTCTGATTCACAGTATGGTTATGTGACTTAAGTAGAATGGGGAAAGATAATTTAGCTAAATTATATCTATTTTTAAATTGCCATCAGTCCTGCTTAAGAATTTATGGGATTTTCTTTTTTTGCAATTAAGGATGCCTCTTTCTCTCTTCCTATTTAAATAATGTATTACTAAATTATTTAGGATATGATTGCTTGATAAATTGTAACAGCTGCACTGCTACCATCTAGCGGACAATTAATGCAATTAATCATTCTGTGGCTTGACAACTTCCAAACAAATGGTTGTTACTTAACAGGATTCTTTTTGTATTATTTTCTGTCACATACTATCATTTAATTATTTTTATTGAGGTAATGTTGGTTAACAACATTATATAAATTTTGGGTTTACAATATTATAATAAGATATCTCTATACTCTATTGTGTGCTCTTTTGGTGGTGGCCACACAATAGATTTTTTTAAAAAGAATTCTTTGAGTAGAACACTGTTATAGATATTTTAACATATTATCCTAGATATGGAATCCTATTTTACTTGAATCCACATAGTAAACAATGAACTAACACTTTGTTCTATGATTTTAAAATAAGAGATGCCCCCAAATTATAACTAAATACATATTAAATTTAAAAATTTGAACTTTGCACTATACTGTTCAGTTCTAATTCTGGAAAACTTCAAGTCATGGAGTGATTTTGGTACAGCCAGGGCTCCTGGCATCCTCTTGATTTACTTCCAATCTGCTTTCCATACCTTAGCCTCGTTAGTGTTCTAAAAACTGATCATGCCATTTACAGCTTAATGTCTTTAATGCCTTTTGCTTGTTCCTAGACCAATGTTTCAAATTCCTGACATGTCTTCTAAGCTTTGCCTGACATGGTCTCCACTTCTCTCCTCAGCCCCTACAAGTGCCCTTATCTTCCCCAAGTCTCTAAGTTCCACTCTCTCTGACTCTCTTCTTTCAGGTTCTGAATAGTCACAGGGCCTAGAAGAGGTGGTCCCTTCGTCCAGCTAATTGTGACCTGTTCTTCAGATTTCAGCATTTCCTGAAAGAGCCTTCTTTCCCACATCAGGTAGGTAGACTTTTTATATGTTCTTTTTAGGTAGTTTGTCCAACACTTGTTTAATGTAAATTAAATCACAAATTATTAAATAATAAGTTAAATAGCTAATTATTTGTTTCATGTCTGCCTTGTATCCACCACGAGGGCAGAACTATTATCTTTCTTTTTCATTGCTCTGTCCTCAATTGCTAAGCGTGGAGTAGACTGCTCATAAAATAACTTGAATGAGCTGAGATGAAAGCTAAACCAAGATGGGGCCTTTTCACCTATACTGCATTTTGCAACCTTAAATTTTCCCTCATATTTCTTCACCCTTGCAAGCCGGGCATTGCAACCCATGCACCTCTGTACTCTGCCAGAGTGTTGGCCAATCCCCCAAGGACTTTAGCTTCTATATGGCTCAACTGTGTCTTTACCTGTGCACAGCTTGTTTAGTCATTTGTTCACATCATTTTTTTTCCAAACAAGTAGGCAATTGGTCAAGTTTTCCAATTATAATGATTCATGTTTATTAGGACAAATATTAAAAGATCTAAGCAATCTAATAGACCCAGAAGTTTAAAAGGAGGATTGCCTGGCAACTTCAAGCAAACAAAACTTAGAATTCAGGATAGAAAAGAAATGAAATGTGAGCATTTTGAAATAAGGCTCTCAGCATTCTTGACTAGTACAGGTGTTCCAGAACATAGCTGGCAATGTGCTTGATCGCCAGCATCGTCTCCTCACAGGTTGGCCGGATCTGGGATTCAGGAAGAGCAAAGCCATATTTGCCTTTATCCCGGAGTTCAAAGGTAAAGGAATATTTAATTCCTTGGTCATAAGCCCAGTCATCAGAGCCTCCAGCAGCAGGATCTAAAATGTGCAAACAGCAGAAATAAACCTTTATATCTTGGGAAGAAGCTTTTAAATATGTCAACTTCCGTTTATAATTGTAGATGCTGCATTATGCAAAATAATATAGGTAGGCCAGTTTGCCTATATGGGGGCTATTTTAACAAAATTAGTCCAATCTTATGTCTAAGCCTACTTTGTGGGAATGATTAATACCCTAGGAAATATGTAATTTGTAATATATTAACTGCTCAGTGTGCTTGTATGCTATGGTAAATTATGCTATCTAGTATGCAATTTGTTAACTATATATATGATTTCTGAGAAAAAAGGTGTATTTCCCAGGAAAGTAAGGAAAGCTACATGGTGATTGGTGAGAGGAGAGGACTCCAAACCTGCTGAAACTGCAGAATGATGAAACTGGAGCAACTAGAGGGCAGGGCTGTACCTTCATTTTTGTTTCCTCAGGGTCTCGCATATGTTCTGGCACAGACTGCATATTCATTCAGTTATTCATTCAATAACGATTATAATGTCACTACCACATAGCTTATGTATTCATTTATTCATTTACTTGTTTGTTCTTTTTTATTCATTCATTCATTTATTCATTCATTCATTATCTATTTATTTAGTCAACAATTATACAGCCCCCTGAGCAGCAGGCTGTGGGCTTACCTCAGGACAAGCAAAGGATGCCCTCCAAAGGCTTGCAGTATAATAAAAAATTAAACCTCTTTGAAGTAGTTTGAATAAAATATACAAGAAGTTCGCAATGTATGGGTAGATTTTTTGCTAGAACCCCTCAAGAAAATAATATATTCTGTCTGATTCAGAGCAGTTTTAAAAAGGACAAGAATATAGAAAACTGTATTCTACGTAAAGTTGTAAGAAAAACAGCCTCAGGTTGGAATAAATTCTGTTTTAGAACTTAGCCAGGAAAACACTTCCTGTTATGCTTTCCTCAAGCAATTGTCCTTCCAGATAAAGCTTCTGTGTCATCATTCTGGGAAGTCATCCCTGACACTGTGGGCTGGGTTTGTTAGTTCTTGGATGTGCTCTTTCTTTGTGCATCTTTCTGTCCCAGCACTTACATGGCTATGTTCATTTCTCCTGCTTCCCTACTGTGAGTTCTTTGGAGACAGTGCTGGCCTCCTTCCTTCCCTTTCTCCTTTCTTCTTGCCTGCTCTCCATCTTTCCTTTCTTCCCTAGCACACATAGTAGGTGCTCAATAGATGTTTACAGAGAGCAAATGTTTCTGTGGGTTGAGAGGGATATATATATATATTTTTAAATCAGAAAACTGATGACAAATTTTACAAAAAAATTCACTGTCAGGCAAAAGCCATATGCTTTAAATGATCAGAAAAGAAAAGGCTCTGGGAACCATTTTTTGCATTTTTCAGCATGCAGTCTCTGCACATTTCTGAAGCCAAGACTCACATATTGTTGTAGCTCCTGGGCCATATGTGTACTTGGTGCCGTACAGTGTGGCAAGTTCTTTCACGGTAGCTTTAGCCAGAGCATTCTGCAAAAGAACCAGCAGTAAGTGAATAAATAAATAAAAGCACTCACTGACAAGCAAACAAATACACATTATTTTTAAGACATTGAAGATGTATAAGTCATAATTCAGATTAGCATTTTATACTTATCCAGTGCCCATTCCAATTTTTTCAGCTAACTTAGTCATACGATCCAGGTGGTTTCCATGAAAGGATGTCTTCCCTAACCTCACAAGCAGTCACTCTGAGCTACCCTCTGTTACACACAAAATGTGTTATATTCTGTCAACACCATTTGTTGACCTCTGAGTTCTCAGCAACTTTTCTGTCTTTTATCTCCATGTCCCCAGAGTCTAGTTTAGGGTTTACCTCTTAGTGGTTGTCCAGTAACTATTTGTTAAAACTCTGAAGATAGTTAGCTCTCTTCTTATCCTATTATTTGATTTTAGGTCCTTCATTTATTTTAAATCATTGTTGCAGTAAAGTATGAGTCCTAGGAATAAGTTCTGTTTTAGTAAGAGGATAATATTTTACTTCATTTTCTTTTTTATTTACATAGAAATTAGTTGGTCTTTTTTTTTTTTTTGCTGGATTTCTTATTTAGGCTTGTTAAACATTTTTTGTTAACTTAGTTAAGGCTAGAAGAATGAAGGTATAGTGATCTGTAACTGTCCCACATATCACATTTATTGACATAGTAAAATGTCACTGTGTGTTAAAAGTTTAGGTATGTCTAAGGATTAATTTAGCGTATCTATCTTGTCTCTAGAATGTGTAAGAGAAAAGCAGGCAGCAAAGTGGTCTTTATGATTGTGTGAAGAGGTTATCTATCTATTAAAGGCAAGCAAACACAAATCAAATGCAGACAACCCCAAGAATACTCAAAAACTAGCTGGAAATGTAGCAGGTTATAAAGCCAAGATAAAGTTGTGACAGAATTATGGAGGTTGGGGCAAGAGCATGATCTTCTACACATGAGAATGACTGAATAGTCAATGCAACACTCAGTGCCAGTGTAGAAATACTTAGGAATTGTGGGTTCCAAGGATGAGGGAAAGTTTCATTTTGGAAGATTTTTAGACTGAACAATTAGAGAAAACTGATTCTATTTCAAAATGCAGAACTTTTGAATTCCAGAATTAAAAAAGTAGCAAGTATTAATTTATTTGTATTTTTTTTATTAGAAGTAGCATCACCCTCTCAACAGACCTGCCACCCACCAGCCCCCCTGCACTCAATTCCTTAAGGAGAAAGGCTCCTCCCTGCACAATACAAGCCCTGACATCTGCTGATGTGCTGCTTTCTTAAATGAGTCACATGAAAAGCAAGGCCTGCTCAGGCTGTCTGGGGAATACCGATTTTGAAAACTGATTGTTTACCACAGGAGAATAAGTCACAATTCATCCTGGTTATGGAACTAGCTATCCTTCATACTTTGGCATTATACTTATGTCTTGTACATATGCTTGGAAAACTGTGAGGTTGGTGATGAAATCTGAAAAATTTTAGTTTTACAATGTAGCATCTAACTTTTCTTAGTTCTTTTTCTAATAATTAAAACCAGTTTAGTAGAGGCTTACGTAAAATTGATGAGGGCATGTCTGTAAGACTTCCAAAGACTTTCCCAACAAAGTAGTAATTTAGAAAATTTAAAAAGAATAATAAAATTTAAATTATGATTTTCTAGTTTGATCCCCTGAAATGATGTAATTGGTTTTTTGGAACTAACTTATTCTCAGAGTTTTGGGTCAGTAACTTGAAAATTTTAGGATTTTATTTTCCTTTTTTCCAAAATGGTAAACTAATTTGTGCTTTCTCTTACTGCACAAACTCTTATTGTCATGATCCATAGGTATAGTTCCTCTTGTCTAGTCTTATTCTGACCAGCAAACTAGAGCTGGTTCTTCTTGCCACCCTTTAGTGTAGGGTCTAACACCAGTTAGAATAGAAATAATCTACAAACATTGCATAATGCTCAGAGTAGATTTCAAATCATCTTTGAGAGATGTGAAACATGGTAAGGTACTGATCCTTTTGATAGGCGATCAATATGTTTTTACTATTCAACAATTCCTTTAACTTGCCATTATCCAAGGATGTCTCTAATTCGTTATTTTTTCCATAAGGCAGAACATTTGATCCTTAAAAACTTTTATTGCTTCCCTAGTTACCTTCTTCAGACTTTTCATCTGTTCTGCCGCTTCCCCACACCTTAACCTTGAATTACTCCTTTTATTTAGCAGAAATGATTCTAATTAGTTCCAAGGATCTAAGGTACAGCATTATGACTGTAGTTAGCAGAGCTGGTTGTGTGCTATGAAAGAAGGGCTTTAATGTTCTCACCATAACAACAACAACAAACTGGTAATTATGTGAGGTAAAGGATGTATTAACTAATGTGGTAAGCATTTCACAATATATATGTGTACCAAATCATCATATTGTACACCTTGAGCTTACACAGTATTATATGTCAATTATATCTCAATAAAGCTGGAAAAAAGAAGATATGTGATTTTTCAAGATTAGTTCTAAATGTGTAAGTTTGTGAAGACTAGGGAAGATATAAGACAAGAAGATCATTGTCATCTATTGAACTCTTGTGTGTTAGTTGACCTTTAAGTCTCTCAATATATTTATTGGTGTAACATAGTATTTAAGTTATTCTCCAAAACCTCGGGGGCCTACTCATGATCTGTTACTTCTTTTCGCTTAACCAACTTATCAATTTAGTTTTACCTACCATTCAGACCACATAAAAATGTTCCATTCGCCTTTCCTTTAAGTAGTAACCAAGTGCTTTCTAAGCCTCCTTTCTTGGCATAAAGAGTGTGATTTAGTCCCTCCCTTCTTTCTCAGGCTGCATCACTTCTGGCTATCCCCATGTTCCTTCCAAGCTACGTTTTCCTGAGCTCATCCTGTACACCCTTCCTCAGCCTTCCCTGACTCTCCTTACCTCACTCTCTTTTTATTGAAACCTGCTTTCTTTGTTCACATGGAGAATTCTATTGTTCTTTGAGATTCAGTTTTAGTGTCACCTTTTTTTTTGCGAAGCTGCCCTAACTCTCTTAGGGAGCATTTAGTCCCCGCCTTTGTGAAGGCTCACACTTCTATCAGAGTTTCTATTACTCAATGCTGTAATCAATATAAATTTTTTGCATTTATTTGCTCCCTGCCCCTCCCCACCCCATCTCACCAGGGAGCTCCTTGTGAGAAGAGATTCTTAACTATTCATTTTGTATCCTCAGAGGATTGCATTGCACCTAGCACATGGCTGCTTGATTGTTTTAGGACTTCAGGGCATTAAAGATGGGCCTGATTGGAAGTGTCTGCAGAGTGCTGAGCTCTGCAAAAGTTGAACTATAACCCACCTGTGTGGAGATTGGGGATGCTTGTGGGGTGGGTGGCAGTACTATTTGTGATAATCGATGGGTTGCCACATTTAGACATTGACCTCTGCTGTTCACTTTACCTATATTCATTAATTTTTTAAAATGAAATCTGTAGACCCTTTCTATCTGTAGACACTTTCTATACAACCTGTCCCTCAAAGCCAAGACACAAAAATGTCAGAACAGACATTAATCAACCAAAATATTATATTTTAAATTCCAATTATCTTAACAAAAACCCTTGGAATCAGTGTGGGTCTTTTCTTTTGAAGAGTTCAAATACTTTCACAAATGTTACTCATTTATCTTCCCAACGTTATCTGTCCACATTTCATTGACACAGAATTTTCTAACAGAATGGAATGCCATGGAGGGTAGCATGCTCAGTGGGAATGTTTCAACCAAGCTGGGTGGCTGACCCCTGTCAGGAATAGGAGAGAAAGAGGCAATACCTACATTTGCTCAAATGTTAGAGTGGTAACTCCTTTCCCTTGCTTGGCTCTGTAAAAATGGACTAAGATGGCTGACCAAAGACTCACAGAAGCAATAGCACATCAGAGAATGTGATTTACATCTTGAAAAACTCCAACTAATGACACTTTCTGTACAACCTGTCATTTGAGGGACATCTTATATCCTTGCTCAATAGGTTCAAAATAAGAACTAACATTTACATAAAACTTAGACTCTACAAAGAACTCTTGATAAGAGCTAGATATTTTTATCCCCATTTTACAGATAAAAGAATTGAAACTCAGAGAGGATAAAAGAACTTTCCCAAGGGCACACAGCCCTGGTAAGTGGCTGACTTGAGCTAGGTTCTTCTTGCTTTAAATTCTGTGCTCTTTTTCACTTTTTTCTTGTGGCCTTCAAATACTTCAAACGAAGTGTTGCTGGAGCTGGTTTTACCAATTGTAAAGAACAGAAGGAAGCTAAATATAAATCAGCCTTAGAGAAAACTTTGCTTTCAGTCAAGGCCAAACATGGCCAGCCTTTATTAATCCTTAGATATGAGTTTCCTACCACGTCTTATGCATGTTCTCTTTTGTCACCTGTTTTCTTAAAAAGAGGCCTTGGTTATAGAGCAAAGACAGAGAGAATCTAAAATGTCACATCTAACTCAAAGCCCAAGAGACAAAGGACCAACTAGTGTAATGTTTCCACAGGCTCTGAACTCCAGGGGGCTGGTGAGATGAATAAGGTAAGGGTGTTTTTTTCCACTGACCTGTTTTCCACTGACATGTGATCAGGAAGCCCCTGTCTCCTGACCATGCTCATGGTACTCATTGCAACCTCCACATACACAGCCAGTGTCATGACAGGGCAGGCTGCCTCTTCTAATCCTCCACTGGTCCGTTATTACAGTACAAAAAAACAAAAGCCCCAAACAGACTTGGAGGATAAACCAGTTCAAAGGAAATTTTCTTCAGAACTTTGTTTTTAATCTGAAGTCCTGAGTTTAACCATCCCTCTGGGTGGATGCTTGTGATAATGGAAGCATCAAAATGATCTTTAACTGCAGTTTCCTTCCTTTGTCCTTTGATAACGAGTAACTTACATCAAGGGACCAATCAGGAATTTAACTTTTATAATTTTAGTGCAAAAAGAGAAGTCTGCAAGGCCTCCAAGCAGGCCCTGAGGAGAGAGCCTTTGGGACTTGAAAAAACAAATATATTTCTGAGAAAAAGAAAGAGAGTAAACAAGCACAGCTCTTAGAGAAAGGCAGGGAGTTAGGGAAAAGCTTGGCTTAGGAGAGAAGGGCCTGCCTATCTCCACAGAGCCCATGGGGAGTGTGGGAATGTGTTCACTGATGTAAACCAAATTTTTTCTTTGGCTGATCTACAGACATATTTTTAAGCTCTTAAAAATTCAAGGAGAATGTGAAGCGTGAGTCAGCTGAAATTTTAAAGTCCAGATAATTTTTTTGGGGGGGAAGTAGTGCTTCTTCCAAATAAAGATTAAAAAATAGATGGGCAAGTACAGAGTCTCTTGAACTTTAGATTTGCAGAACATTGTAAACTATTTGTGAGGAGGGTGTAAGATTCTGTGAAAGCCAGGCACTTTTGGCTAGGAATGTGACTATGTTCTTATCTTTGTTTAAAGCAGAATTTCTCAATTTCAGCACTCTTGACCTGTGGGCTAGATAATTCTTTGTTGTGGAGGTGTCCTGTGCATTCTAGGATGTTTATCAGCATCCCCTGGCCTCTGCCCACTAGATACCAGTAGCACTCCCACAGTTACGACAACTAAAAATGTCTCCCCAACATTGCCAGATGTCACCTTGGGTCAGGAAGGGGGCAGAATTAGGAAAAAGGAAATTCAGATAAAGAATGTAATTATGGTAAAAAGAGTGTATTTTATAGAAAAAATTGAAAAGAAAGAGAACTGGCTTTAGAGGTGCTCTGACTCCTTATTTTTTTTCTATTGACAATAGTGCGATTGTCCCCTAAACACTGCTTCTAGTTCATTCTTGCTAAAATTATCACTACCATCAGGGTTGCCAGAATTAGCAAAAAATATAGGATATTCAGTTAAATTTCAGATAAACGAAGAATACTTTTCAGTATAAGTCTGTCTCATAAAATATTTGAAATATGCTTAAACAATAAAAATTAGTTGTTGTTTATTTGAAATTCAAATATAGCTGGGAGTCCAGTATTTGACCTGCACTACTATTCACCAAGTCACTGGCTCTAGGTTCTCACTATGATACAGGATTCATTCTGACATTCAAGTTCCTCCATAATCTGGTTACCTCATTCCCACTCTTTTCTCACAAGAACATTCAAAACAGGCTGATTCCCTTCTACTCCCTTCCTCTACTACATTTTTCAGTCCCACTGTTGCACATTCACTAGCTCTTCTCTTTGCCTAAAATGTACTCTTTCCTTCCTTTGCCTCCCAAATTCTGCTCATACTTCAAGGCTCAGAACAAATTGAATCTGCTCTCTATAACCTTTACTGAATAGCTTTATCACATATTGCTATATCTCTGCCCTGAATTCCTATTACAGTACTTAATTGAAAACACCCATTCTGTACTTCTCTTGAATGGTATCTGATACCTGAGTTTTACCATTTCAAACTCCTATGTTCTCAACTGCAGGAACCATGTTATGCTGAACATTTAATAGGTGCTTGGTGAAATTTCTGATAATTGCCTGATGAACAATACTGACCAGACCCTGTAGGAGAATTCTTATAGACCAAGAAGTTACTTAAAATGTATTAATGGTAAATCAGCAATCAGTTTCTCTAATCAAAGAAGTTTTGCAATTGTCATTTTTTTTTTTTGGGGGGGGAAGGGGTGGGGTGAGGTTTAAATGAAATAAAAAATTCTGAGAAAATTCCTGAAGCAAATGTTTTGTGGCTCAAGTCCTGTCTGCATTAGCCTGTCTGACAGTGGGACTGTGGCCTTGTTACTCTTATTAGTCAGAGACTTGGTGAAAGCTGTGATTGGGTGTGTACATGGCCCTGCAATTGTCGACCTCCTAATCACAATATTGCTTCTCTCTGAATTTTATGTTTATCTCTACCTAATCATAGTCTTGTTTTATACTCACATGTTTGGGTGGAGCAGTGGATTTCTATCTTGGTGGCTCATTAACTAAACTACAATTAAGAGGTAGTGAAGTACCACTAGACTGGAATGTGTTAGACTTTAGAAATAGATTTCTATTTTTTGGTCAAGTTTAATAGTTTTTCAGAAAGACTTTCTCCTGGTTAATGAATACATATCTATGGAAGTATAGGCTGGAACCATAAAGACTGGGCCCTGAGAAGTCAGGCATCTAAATTTTTAGCAAATGTCCAGGGACAGATTTATGAAAGATTTTATCTGATGAATGTTCTGCAAAACAGCCACTTGGGGTACCAACATAGAACATAGCCACACAAATAGGTGTGTTTGTCTTTGGAAATTGGGGAAGCCTAGGAAATTCTTCGAGATCCACTGGTTCTAGGCCCTAGACTGCCTCTACTACTGCTGTTGGCTTACCTAAGGCTTCATTGTCTTGGCTGAAAAATTAGGAAAAAGAACCAGAGAAATTCCAAGATTTCTAACCGAAAAATTCTGTGCTTCTAATACAGATATGTGGTGTAAAATGCATGCTCTGGACCTTCATCTTTATATGTAGAGTGCACATCAGCTTTCCATTGGTCATTTTGGGGAGTGGGTCAAGATATCTTGTTGACCTGTTATTATTCTGGGTTCCTGCTTGAACTTAGAAGTGGTATAATAATAACTATTATTAACAGTGTCATGTAGGCCTCTTTGTGGGGAAAGATGGGCCAAAGATTGGGATCTTCTTCATACTCAGTAAATGCAAAGATATGGATAGGTTTGGGAGCCTTTTCAATTATGTCTCCTAGTTTTTATTTCTGACAGTAAATATTTCATTATCCTTTTGCATTTTAGAAATGTAAGTATATTCTGTATCTGGGCCTTAAAACTTCCTTTGAAAATAATGATACTTTATATTGAAAAAATCAACAGTGAGGGACTGGTTAGTTTATGAAATCATTGGAAACTCACAGTGTACTTAGTATTATTTCTTTAAATAATATAGTATGGTAGAAGTGGATTGCAAATTGGAAAGCATTATGCATGTAAGATACTATTATGATTCCTCATACTTTTTGCTGATCCACTGAAGATATATTTTTGGTAGCCTTTTTTGTAATCCATGATATTACTTCTTTTTTTTTTTTTTACTTCATTGTTTTTTTTTTTTTGCATTTCTGCCTTTGCCTTTCTTTCCTCTGAAGGTCGTTTCATTATATGAGCAACTGTCAGGCAATCTACATGTAAGATATTTTAGAAATGAAGCCACAAAAATTTTTATCATGACTCAGATATCAGAAGATTGCTACTTATGATATGTCCTAGATTTGGGTTAAGAATGTTAATGTAAGTACAGAATAATTTCCTTCAACCTAGAGTCTTATTCTCCTTGAAGCATTAATTTTTGCTACAAAAATAATCTTATAAGCTTTATAAGTATAAAAAGAAATAAGAATTATATATGAATATATAGAATATATATGCCAAATTTTATATGAGGCAAAATCTGCTTTGCATTTCTTTAAGAATATTCTGACTTAAATAATGTGGTATGCCCAGAATTTATCCTCGTAATCTTTTTCTGCCTTTTATTTTCTGCTGTACAATAACACTTTTCTGAGAATTAATATGGAGACACTAGATTTGGATGGGGCATTCACTTTCTAGATCAAGACTTTTACTTTTTCCCCCTTGATACCCTCATAACAAATGAAAAGCATGAAAAAACTAATGTTTTTCCTTTTGAGAGACTCAAATTCTCTTTTAACTATCTATATATTTGTAATACTACAGTTATCAGTTGTTCTAGCAAAATGTGCTTAGGAAATAAGTAATTTGGAATTATACAAAATGATAAAAAGATTAAAAGTATTTGTAGCTATTCAAAAGGTTTAAGTTGCTTTGAGTTGCCAAATTAAATTCAGATCCTCAGTGAATTAAATAATCAAATAACATTTACTAGTGGCATTTATATTTCTTTAAAGATGCTAGACAAAAAAGTTTAATCATAAAAAATTATTGGAAATTAAAGTAACTTTTAAATTAACTAGAGTGATGTAAATGCAATTAAGTTTTGCATTTTAGTCACCTATCTTATTTAGCTCTGGAAAAAATAAGATGCAGCATGTATGATTCCTTGAATTTATTAGTTCTTTGAGTATAAAATATGATTTATTCTATGGTTTGTACTTTCTTGAGAATAGATTATGAATATTTTACTTTTATATAATTCTGTTTATTCCACTTCTTTGCCAATTAGAATTTAAAAATAATTTCAGAAGACAAGATTTCTAATATCTTTTTTACCTCTTTTCTTGATTTTAAATGAAGAGGTGATTCTTAGAGAACAGTATCAGTGGCTCACTTTCTGCTGGAATGGCTTACCACCACTTGGGGTGCATGTGAATTGGCCCACTAAACCCACTAATTCTGAGTCATGGGTCTTTTCCTGCATAAAACTCCCATAAGCAGTAGCCAAAATTATTCAGCATATTCTAAAAATAGAACTTATTGATTCTTTTTAAAAAAGGATAATCTTTAGACTTTTAGAGTAGCACAGATACTGTGTTGTTATTGTATGAAGCCAATGGAATGACAAAGCTTTTCATTGCTAACAGGGCTTAAATTGATTCTCAAAATAAGAAAAGGTATTGAAACCTTGTGAGTCTGTTCAATTCCAAAGTACACGTTATGCTTTTCTGTTAGCATTAGCCTTTTAGAATTTATGTTTAAAACTGGTTGCTATTATGCAAACTGGATATCATTATTGTTACTTAATATGGTTTCCAATTTTGGTTTTACTATTTTACTTATTAACTCATTAGTGCTTAGTTTTATGGCTTTGTCTTTTTTTCTTCTGATGTGGTACAATTTAAACATATTCACACAAATTAAGCAAACAACATAACCCACTGCCTCTCCTCTGGTGGCCAGAAATCTAGAACTGAAGTGAGGAGCTAACCACACCCATTCTTGGGACCACAGGCCTGTAAGTGCCCACAGGGACACTGACAGACCGAGTGTAACTGGAAAACTGAAATATTTAATGGTTCTAACTAATGATGTTTTCTTTTGTGTTTTGGCTACAAATAGGAAAAATGGAAAACTTTTTGGAAAATAGTATTTTTTTTAAAGGACTTGGCCAACTGACAATTAACAATCATTTTTCTAAGAGGTTGAGTTATTTTTCCATTTTGTTCTTCACAAAATATTTACAGCATTATAAATTTTATTTAGTCTCCAAACAACTGAATCTGAAAGTACAAAACAACAGTTTCCATTTGTTAAAGTTACTGGGTTTTCAAATTTATGTATTTAGGTAAGCCAAATATCTGTGTCATTGTCTAAGTGGAATACTTTTCTGTTATTTATTTATTTATTTATTTATTTATTTATCTATCTATCTATCTATCTACTATTTATTTATTTATTTTTGGCATAACTCAAATGCTTTAAATCTTAATCTTATTCTTTTAGATCAGGTCCCAACTTCTGGCCACCAGATGTTTCATAAATTAAAAAAAAAATTAAACAATTCAAACCTTATTTAAAAGAATTATGCATTGATGTGTGGTATCTGTTAATGTAAATCTTATAAAACTCATTTAGCTTTTGATGTTATTATATCTTGATTTCCCAACAAGATTGCTAGTTTTTTGAGTGAGGAATACTTAAATTTCTTTGCATTATTTCCTATATCTAGTAAGGACCCATCACTCATTTGTTCATTGATTGATTTACTTCTGTGTCTCACTTAATCAAACAGTGAAATAAGCCATTTTAGGATCTCATCACATCTCCAGTGTCAACCAAATGTGCCACATTCCTAATGACATCTGCCATGCTCTGCCTATGTCAAATCTAGCTCAGGGCAACTTGACAAAATCAACTTTCTGATTAAGATAATGTATAGACGAAGAACTTTGATTATCCCAGATGCATCTGAAATCATCATGTGAGTTAGTATTGTAGTGAAGCAGGAGGAAGTAGAATGATTTTTTTTGAAGATTAATGAATAAACCACATGAGGACCATTCCCTACATCAAAATAATATTTCTTTTAGCTAAGTTATCTAGCCAATTTCAGATTCTTTGTAATGGAACTTCCAGAAATTGTTTTTACAGCTTGTTTAAGAAAAAGAATTTAAAAAATTTTAACAGTGAAATACTATTTCTACTATCATGACTACTTACCAACTCAGCATTGTTCTCTGTGAGTTTGTAACCATAAGAATAAGGGTAAAGCAGCATCTGAGAGTATGAGTGGATAGTCAGATATGCTTTGATGGAGGCGAGGTTTTTGCGGATGAAATTAGCCAGGGCCTTGGTCTCTTTTTCAGACTCTGCAGCAGGTCCACAGTAAGTTTCATCACAGGGGTCCTTAGAGGCTCCAATTTCTGGAAAAACATACATTATTGTTAATGGTAAATGGTCTTCTACAGAAATTCTCACAAGGCACGTTTCAAACTTCAAATTAGAGAGTTAATAACAAGTGGTTTTCACAGGACCACCCATAATCATCCTCATATATGTATATGTTTAGTCACAAGAGTAGTAAGTTTTTAAGTTAACAGGGTAAAAAGTTGCATGTGAAATCACCAATGTTTTCCTATGTAGTATTATATAATTAGGTCAATGTAGTATAAGAAAATTAATAAGTGTGGGACAAAATATTATCCATGATAAAGCTTTTGTGCTATTATAATTATTTTCTGATAGTCTCATTACAATTTTATCCAAATAACTAATGATGGTTTCCTCTAAATTGTATATTCTACAAGTAGTAGAAGTAAGTCTGGCTTTTTCAGTCTTATGTTTCTAGCATCTAGCACAGCTGGGAACCCAATAGAGCACAAAATATATTTTTATTGACTGAAGGAATAAACTGTTTATTGTCTTTGCTTTCGGAAGTTAGAATTCTAAAATATAAAATTTTACATTTTTCTTGTTTTAGACACTATTGTGTTTTTCAGTGTTGTTTTTCCTACCATGCTTCTCCACAGACACATGCAAAATGGTCAGCCAAATACTTACTGCACCAACCAGCATTAAAATTTCTGTTGGGATCTGTGCCAATGCAGACAGTTCCAGCATGGGTGGAGCGTGTCTTTCTCCACATTCGGCTCTGAAAATGGATTATATGGTTAGGACAAGTATGATAGAAAGTGTTCAGTTTTAATTTCATCAGCACCTCTCAGTATTGGTTCACATACCTTGTTCCAGGTGTAGACATAGCCATCAATATTGAACACAGGCAAGATATAGAAGTCTAACTTGTTGAGAAATTCTGTCATGTGGATCTCATGTCCGTAGGTGCGAACAGCCTGCGTATGAATTATGAAGCAGAATTTTATGTAAAAATGAAACGTATGATGCTGCTAACATTTACAAAGACTGGATAAATGTTGACTTTGGTAATGAAAGCAGTTTTTTTACTAATGTGCTCTTTCTGTTCTAGGACCCAATCTAGGATCATACCTGGCATTTGGTTGTCATGTCTTCTTAATCTCTTCTTATCTATGACAGTTTCTTAGTCTTTCCTTTTTTTTTTTTTTTTTTTTTTTTTTTTTTTTTTTTTTTTTTTTTTTTTTTTTTTTTTTTTTTTGGCTTTGACACTTCTCTTGAAGAGTACTGGTCTGGTTATTTTACAGAAGATCTCTCAATGTGGGCTTGTCTGATTTTTTTTTTTATTATTAGAGAAAGCTTATGTATTTTGAGGAAGAATATCACAAAGATGATGTGCCTTTCAGTGCATAATATCAGGTAACATGGTACTGATTATGTCTAATACTGGTGTTGTTAACCTGAATCACCTGGTTAAGATAGTTTCTGCTGGGTTTCTCCACTGTAAATTTTTACTTCGTAAATTTATATATATATTTGGGGAGATACTTTGAAACTGCAAATATCTTATTTCTCTTTAAGTTTTTACCTATTGGTTTTTATACCTATTATTGATTTTCCTGAAACAATTATCACTGTGGTGTTCTAATAGTGATTTTCTATTTTGCTCATTCTTTGTACATTAGTTAGTTGTAAGTCTGTAAGAAAAAATTATTTCTTCTCTCTTATTTATTTATTTAACTGTCTAATTATATCAATATGGGCTTATGGATATTTAAAACTTTAATTATTAAAGGGCTTTCACATATCTCTTATCATTAGAATTATAAGGAATGAAAACAGTATCATGTAGAGAAGCGACTAGTATGTATTACTTTCTTTTATGCTGAAGTACACAATGACTATTATCTAGCAGATAATGATCAGGTTTACGGTTTATCTACAATTAAATTTTAACTTTTAAATTACCTATCTATTACACTACCAGTCAGCCTCTCCACCGAGTGTGAAAGTTCAGATGAATGAAATTTAAATAAAATTTGCTAAATGCTTTTTAAAAATTCTTGCCTTATAAAGATCTCTTGGTGAGAGTTGAAATTAATATCCAAAAATAGGAATGTGGAGTTACAATTTTTTTCTGTTCTCTTTTATTTTAGCTAAGTTATAAGAAATTGATTGAAGTAAAATAATACTTTCTACTTCCCTCTGCCAAAAATCACTCTACATACTGACCTCTCTCACAAACCACTGGCAAAAGGCAGGGGAAATCCACTCTCTGGCATGGAAACCACAGTCCATGAAAATGGCAGGCTTTTTTTGTCCAGCTTTGCCAACCTATTGAAAACAAAAGGAAAAGGAAAACTGTGATTCATCACATTCAAGGCTTCACTCTCACTATCCTTCTGGGCTTTGGATTCAACAGGTGAAACTTGACAGTAGCAAGAGATATATCCCATGATTAAATTAAAACATAATACTAGCACAGTATGTTCTTGACATAGCATTTGAGCTGAAAGCTTACATGTCTGTTTATTATTTTTATTAAGCTTGACAGGCTCGTATTTTCAGAAGATGCTTGATTATTCTGCTTAATTGTACTCACGTAGAGGTTATTTTCAGCTGCTATTATTAGGTGACATGACCAAGACAACTGGATGAGTAATTAGAAGTAATCATGATTGTTGCTAATCTTGTAAGAATTTTTCCTTCTCTCCCACTTATTCCTCACCTTTTTACTTTCTTCATTAGAATTACATGACAAAAATGGCATTAGAGGATGGCAGAAACAAATTGTTGATATGCTTTGTAATGTTGTCTGATAGACACGAAGTTTATGAACCTCTTTAGCAAATGAATTTGCAAACAACATCTGGGAGAGAAGAATTTAATCAAGGTAGATGATCATTTATAATGCTTACAGGAATGTGGTTAAATTTATGGGACATCTCTTTTTTAATTGTATTTTTCCTTTTGAATAAATAAAAATAATGATTTAAAACTCCACACATGATAAAAGAAGCTGGAGAATCAATTTGATTCCCTGGGAGATATAGGCAGGAAAGGAATTATAACAATATTGGAGATAAGCATATCTGTGAAACGGATGTTAATGAGCTAGAATTCATTGATTTAAAGCCCTGGGATATGGCAAGGTCAGGGCTAAAAACAATTACCTTAAGGAGGTACATAGTGCGTCCTTCAAAAGTGGTACCGATAGCACTGCGAGAGATGAGGTTTGGGTTCTCCTTGGCAACTTGTTGAGTCCAAGCCTCTATCTACCAAATGGAACCATGTGGATTAATGTGACATTCTTGGTTCAATTCCCAAAGCAATGCCTGACTAAATCATGTGCACATCATACCGTTTCCCATTTGTTGTACTTCTCGTAACTGTGTCCAGTTGCACGGGCCTGGCTATCAAACTGAGCCTCCAGCACAGATCTCAGGTTGCTTATCAATACTCTGAAATAAACCAAAATGAGTGCTCCTGTGAACATAAATGTATTTCCCAGTGAACACATGTGAAAACCCAGAGTCACTGCATTAGTAGATGGTACAACACATTCTCCATGGAGTCACATGTTCTCTGATTGTTCCAAATGTTCTTCAACCTCAGCTGATTATTATAAAGATTGAATAAATCATTGAAAAGAATACTGAAGAATGTGAGCAAGGAAGGCTCGCTCTTGACCCAATTTCACATATTTGGATATCCTAGGAACCTAAACTTGGAAAATGGTTTATCCTGGTACCTGGAGTATTCTAGCTCAGGGCCATGGGCTACCATGCAAAATCATGCACCTGAGCCCTATCTGTGGTCTTTCTTCCTCAGGACTTCCCTGATTTAGCACTAAAGGTCCCATGTCCCAGGAACCTACTCAGTCCCAGGTAAACTGAACCAATTGGTCACCTGACATCTTTCTCTAGGTTTTGAGAAAAGTATCTTGATGGGTGGAAATAGAGAAATATTAACAAGCTAAAAATTTATTACAGAAAAGGATATTAGTTTTCAAGGCCTACTTCCTGTTTGCCTGTTTTTCAGCCTGTTTAAAGTAATGTAAAAATAGTTCTTTAGTAAGGTAATATGAAAATTGGTGACATAAACTTTGAGGCCTGTGTATTTCTATAAATGATGGCTCAGGTGAAATTTCTCATTATAAGAGGCAGGCCTGAGGTTGTGTATATGTGTGACTTCGTTTCTGTTGGCTGCTTGTTAGTGGAAAGTGTGTTCTGAAGGGACAAAATTTTATGAGCATTAATGTCCTTAGTCACTGTGCCATGAATATTATGGGCAGAGGCCAGCTTACAGAAACGTCTGTTAACTACAGTTAAGCCTTGAAATGTTTTTATCTGACACACAGAGAACTGCAGTTGCACATCAAAAGTCTACTTTCCCTCGGCTGCCCCAAAGGCGTTCAGATGAAGTATGTCAGAGACCTCCTCTGAATTTCCCTTCTGGTCTCTCCATTTAGTTAACTTGGGCATAAACTTGTGTCTGTTTATGGAAAATGCTATAAATTAATACTAAATGATATTTGCTTCCTAGCAAAAGGCAAATACTGTCTTAAAGTCTTAAGGTAGATTTTGTTTTAAAGGAAAAGGAGCAGATTTTAAAATTTATTCTATGGAAAGAAAATTTCTCATTGAGCAGCCATTAGTACTTTGTTAGTGCATTAGTTTCTATGGCTGCTGTAAATTATCAAAAACAGTGGTTTAAAGCAACACAAATTTGTTATTTTACACTTCTGTAGGGTAGAAGTCCAACTGAAGTCTCACAGAGCTAAAAGCAAGGAATCAACGGGGCTGTGTTCCTTTCTGGTGGCTTTAGGGAAAAACCTGATCCTTGCCCTTTCCAGCCCTTAGTAGCTGCCACATTCTGGTGGCTCTTCTTTCTTGTCTTCCATCCTCAAAGCCAGTAACAGCAGCTGAAATCCTTCTTTCATCGCATCATCTGACCTTCTCTTCTGCCTGCCTCACCTACTTCTACAAACCTCGTAATTACATTGGACCTATCTGGACTACCCAGGATAATGTACCTATTTTAAGTTTAGCTGGTTAGCAACCTTAATTCAATTTACAACACTAACTCCTCTCTGCCAGGTAATGTAACATGTTCAAGCATTCTGGGGATTATGATATAGACATTTTGGAGGGACAACCATTCTGCTTGCTATAGTTAGGGACAATGATTAGAGTAAGTGCTATAATTACATTCAGAATCCACATTGGATTGTTAGGGAAGAAGGTGGAAGTAGAAGGAATCCTGAATTAGAAATCAAAAGTTCAAGGTCATAGTTTTTCCTAACACATAAACTTGGTTGAGAAAAGTAATTTAATCTCTGGGCTTTAATTTTATGATTTTTAACATAAGGGCATTTGATTAGCTGATGTTTAATATTCTTTTCAGTTTTAAGATGCAATGACTTGACTTAAATCCATAGACCTTAGTCTTTTACTTAGATGTCTTCCAAGGTTTATGAAAAAAAATTAAACTATGGTAAAGTGGCTAGTTACCATTTTTGTAAAATCCAGGAAAATAAGAAGGAAACTAATGCTTAGAGTAGAGTTAGTTTAGGAAAATAATTTTCAAATATAACTTAAAACTAAAACAAACAAAAACAAAACAAAACCCTTGAAAACTTAAAAAAATTAACAAGCAGAAACTTTTAAGAAAACAACTGCATTCTAAGATCATCAGATTGAAAGAACAAATCCTGCCTAACAAGGCTGAACTTCTCTGATCTGATGACAAAACTAAAAATCCAAGAGGAAATGACATCTATTTTCACTTTAACAAAATTTTCCATTGTCAGCGAGCAAGTAATATATTATCTAGGTCACATGGCTTCTTAGTGGGTGCCCAGAGAAAAGAAATCATTAGTTAATTGCTGCCAGGCATTCCACAGCCTCAGGATTTTCACTAGACATTTGTATCTAAGACCATAACCGTGGCAATGATTTCTGATTTATCAAGAACCAGGTCTGAGTGGAGGGGACAGCAGAGCTCCCACAGCGTATCAATGCTCTTTCTCCTGCAGCCAATCGTCAAGTTCAAATTATTTAGGAGAATCAGTGACTGTGTAGGGGCTGGGGTTTCATTTGGTACTAAGATGAGATATTCTGTTAGAGTTATTACTCTGTTAAATATTAAACATTTTCATCAATAACCAGGACAAAGAAACATTTTAAAAAATCAGTTAAATTTAAGATGATACCTAATAGTAAAGGTATCCTTTGGTAACTTGCAAAAGAACATCAGAATGAGGTTGAAATTTAGTGCTGACTTCAAATAATCCTTTCCAGCCCTATAATTATTTGATTTTATTAGATTTAGGACAAAGCACTACATTAGCTCCATTACAAAATATTATAACTAAATAATGAGCTTCTATTCTAGGAGATTAAAACAATGCCTCTTATTGTAATAGGGACTGTATTACAGCTCTAAAATATAGAGGCAAGTACACTATTTTGTACTTTTATATGTTCCTTTTACAGTGCTATCCAACTTTTTTTTCAACTTTTTTTTTTTTTTTTTTTTTAACATGCAGGGACTCTCAGCAAAGCAAGGAATACAGTATCTGAGAAGGAAAGACATGACTCAGTTTTTTCTGCCTTTCAGATTCCTGATTAAGGAGCATTTGGTCAGTTCCTGGACTATGTGCCCTTGCTATTTTAGAACACCACTATATACCCACTGTTTTCCTAGTATACTTTCCTGTGCGAATCTGACATATGCAGAAAAATGATATTGTAGACACTTAGCAACAATCAATCACTCCCTGGATTGGAGCAGGCAAAGAAAAACTTCCTGTGATGAATAGGAAGGAGTTCTATATAGGGCCACCCAGGGAAAGGGTCTGTCAATGTGGCTTCAAACCATAAGTTGGAGATTGATACTATCCAGTTCCTAGTCTGTCTGTACCTAGGGGTACACCATACACATTTAAAAATAGTTATTTTTCTTGGTGCACACACTGTGAAATTTTTCCCATGGTGGTTCAGAATCCAATTTAAGTTGCCAAGTGATACAAGTCTTGGTGAACAGGGTTGGAACCACTGTAATAGCATCTGAGAAGCTATTTTGGTAGAACTTGTGCAGTAGATGGTTCTTGTTGTATAAAAACACAACTGCAAGTTCTTACTGGCAGGAAACGAACTAAATACAAATTAGTTACCATATGAGGTAATAATGAGATGCACAGGGACTGCTTGTAACCCTGGCAAGGATATTGCTGGTATGCTTCTCCAGGATTTCTAGGGACTTATTATTATTTAATATTTAGAGAATTGTATGCTACAAATATGCTAAGCAGTAAATAGAGAAGCAAAAATTAACAAGCTCTTAGCCCTCAGGGAACATCCTGTGTTCTCGATAAGACAACATGCATGTACAATTCCCCAAAAGTTTACCCACTACAATATATGTATGTTTTCCACCCAATAAAAGGAGATTGATATGTGATTAAAAGCCATTTTACTGTTTTGTGATAAGAGTAGAATTCAGGTATCTGGGGTTAGGTTATGGTCACTGATCTTCCTTTTTTTTTTTTTTAAAGAATTATAAAGAAACCATTATCTTTTTTATTGTTACTGAAGATCCCTAAAAGCTAGGAATTTATAAGTCCTCCCTAGTGTAATAAGAAGGACAAAATGTCACAGACATGAATCTTAATCACATTTTGAAACTTACAGTATTATATCTTTGTTTTTAAAAGACAGTCAATTCTTAAGGTCAAATTTTGACTTCCCATAGGCAGAAGCAGATAGCTGAGCTGTGTGAAGCATGATAATGGGGTTAAACACAAGTTTCTGTTGACCTTTAAAAATGTATAATCTCTCTCTTTGTATAATACTAAAGCATAGCAGCATTCTCAGCAATAGTAATATCAATTGCAGTTTATTTACATATTGTTTTATTTCATCTTCACAAAAGCCCTTTGAGAGAGACAATGTATCCTTATTTTATATAGATAAGGAAACTGAAGCTCAGAAAGGTTAAACAAATTATCTTAGGTCACAAAGCCAGGAGGTTGCAGAGCTAGGATTTGACTCTGGGCTGTTTTTTTTTTTTTCCTCCACAAAGCATTTACTTGTTGCATTCTGCTGTACCACTTCTGATGGAGGTACAGATTTTATAAATGAAAATTCTGATGTACTAGCATAAATATTATTCTGCATTCTTGAGATGTGAAGAACAAGAGAAATTTTCTTTGAAAATTATGTAGGTCACATTTTCTCAAAATGTAATAAAGACTTGTGGTGGGGGATTGTTGGATAAAAATTTGAATGTTCAGGACTGGAGCCCAAGACTCTTTTTCTCCTCACTGATCCACTCCCTGGAGGAAGAGCTCTGCTTTGAACTAAGGACCTCACTTCCTCCCCACCTCTAGTGTCAACACAGTCTCCCCCAGTTCTAAGCCTAAGCACATAGTCTGTATTCTTCCTAGAATTTTTTTTTTTCTTGTCTTTGGCTAATTCCTACTCACCTTTCAGTTCTCAGCTAACGCCTCATTTTGTAGGGTGGCACTTTCTAATCCCTAGACTTGGTCTATTTCCCTGCATCTCCAGCTATTTGCTCCTCTTGACATCTGTTATACATTATTGCAATCTTTTGTTTAAAGTCTGTTTTCCTCCTAAGGGGTTGGTATATGTAGGCACTCACTATTTATTAGATGAACAAATGGACAGCTGCCTCTACTTAGGAGGACATGCTCATTTAAAAAGGCTTAGATGGACCAGTGTGCTATTTGGAGAGAGGAGACATGGGTGATCAGCTTAGCCAACTCTACTCTAGGCCTCTGGGGAAACACTTTTCTTTTTTTCAATCCTTCTCTTCATTTCTTCTTGTATTATTTGAGATGGTGATGGGGCTTTGCAGTGGAAACAGACAGAAGGACCACTCAGTCTGACTCTAGTCTGGTCCTTAATGTAAAGGAGCATCAACAGCCCTTGTGGCTCACAAGAGGTCTGGCTACACACCTGGAAAGGAGACTTGATACAATTTGGGACTAAAATGGTGTCTAACCAATAATAGAATGTCAGCTGGTTTGGCCTGTAGTCTATATATCACTTGTTAACTGGTAGTAGGTAAGATATCTGACTGATGATTTGGGGTTTGACAGTCAAAATCATTTTTGTTAGAGGAATAACTAAACACAAAATCCACCAGGCCCAAAGTCCTAAGATTCAGAATTTAGGGCCTGCTCTGCCATGACCTATTTGTGGAGCTCTCAGAAGTCATGGCCTTAGACTTAGTCTTAGTCTTATTTTTACCTTCTCAGGGTTATTCAGAGGCTTGGATCAGACTATACCCGGGGGAAAAATTAAATAGCTATAAAACATAAACTTACTCATATTGTAGTTCATTCTGTTCTAGAAAGTCTTCCACAGTTGAAATATCTTCTGCTTTAACACGGAAATCAACTGTACTATGAGGTCTAATTTGTGTGACAGAATCTGGTTTCCAGAAGTCAATCTGAATAAAAAAATTAAGATATATTATATTAGACACCTATAATTTAATGAGTGCTATTATCATTGCCAAACACACTATTGCTCTACTCATTGAGTTATTTTCAAACTCAAATTATTCATGA
This sequence comes from Macroglossus sobrinus, assembly GCA_004027375.1. Classification (NCBI taxonomy): domain Eukaryota; kingdom Metazoa; phylum Chordata; class Mammalia; order Chiroptera; family Pteropodidae; genus Macroglossus; species Macroglossus sobrinus. The sequence goes on along the minus strand of PVKZ01000820.1, from coordinate 338,100 downwards.
AATAAATATCTTAGAAATATCTCTTTGAGTGAACTAGAGTTGGGATGAAGTACTTTGATGTCAACAGAAATGTTTACACATATATACATAGCCTTAATTGGTTATCAACAGGCATGAAGAAAATATAATTATTTCCCATAATGCTAGTTAGTTGCAGTATTCCAAAACTACCTTTTTTATTTATTGATCTTCTGGAGCAATTGTTTATTACAATAACAGTGTTTGTGATAATGAATAAATGTGCTGAATGAATGATGATGAACTAGAGCCACAAAATTTAATAGAGAGAAACGGAGCTTTCCTTTTTATTTTTTAATGCACTTAATTTATGAATTTGTCTGAGAACTCAGTACTTTTCATGTCATAGTTATGTGTGGACCAAGGAATGTCCCTGACCTGTGGAAGATAAAAAAAGAAGAAAACTATCTTTCTGTAGTGGTCATCATGATACCATGGCCAGAAAAATAATACTCTCAAGAATCCAGTAAAGTACTGGCATTTTCATTTGTTTAATTATTCACCAACTATTATTGAGGACCTACTATGTGATAGGCTCTCTGCCTGAGACTAGAAATACAATAGTGAGCAAATCAACCATGGCTTCTATCCTCAAGGGGGAGATTTTAGAGAAAATTATGCACAAAAATAATAGGATGACATATTTGACAATTCTAATGTTTGTCTTTGTGAATTTGTGATTTCAAGTCTTCTTTATCTAGGGGAAAAAATATTAAATGAGGACATGCTGCCTCTTGTAGCTGTTTGTTTTTCTGTTCTTTCCTTGAGCTGAGTAAAGGCCTAGAAGCCTGAGGTAAGCCCAACAGTGGGTCTTTCTTGCCTCTATATCTTGCACAATCCTTGTCTAGACATTTACGAGCTATTCTCAGGCTAGAGATGTGACAGGTAGTGATATTTAGGACCTTTACTTGGAAACTGGGAAAGGAGTTTGGGCAGTCTCAGAGATTGTTTAATAAAAATTGGTGAGGCAAGATATTAATATGACTCAATTTCAGATATACCTGTGGAGAATCCAATAGCCTATATCCTGTCCTGGGAATCTTCAAACAACAGTAGATATCTAGTGGCTGCTGAGTCAAGTGAGGGCCATGTGGAATATCAAGTCAATAGGAGGTAGGGATACTGGGATTACATCAGGAAGGATTCCAGAAGAAAAAGTGTGAGCATGGTTGTCACTAAGGTGTTAAAAGGAGAGAGTCCTGATGACTTAATAAGGACGTCTACAGAATGTGACCTAGTGAGTCAAAAATGAGAGGATAAAGATGAGATGTTAAAAGGTAGTGGAGGAAATATAAAGGCATGCCATGATAAGGACAAAGAAATCAAGGGGCTGATAATGAAGTTAGCCAACACTGTGAAGAGATGGGTAGTGAAGACAAGCACATTATAAGAGGAAGCATATTTTTAAAAGTTAACTCTAAATTTGTGTTTCGAATAAACACTTGTCATTCCAAGGTGGGATAGGAGAGAGAGGTGTATCTTTATTATAGACAATGAAATTTAGAATTGATAAAGCACATAAAGTCCTCCAAGCATTTTAGGCAAATTGGCTGTACCCTGCTCATACATAACTTGGGACCTGTTAGTGTGCTCGGGAGACTCCCCAGTGCCAAGAAATGCATCTCTGTGCTTGAAAGCTCTTACCTTGTGATTGGAAAAAGACAAGCTAACAGCTCAAGGCAGTCAGGAGGTGCCAAAGAAAGAACTGTTTCCAGAGAAGTGCTCAATCAATGACCCTGGAAGTGGATTTCTAAATATTTTAATTCCTTCACTTCCCAGGTGGGATAATTCTGAAGCATGCAATTTGCACCTTTTCCTAGAGTTTCTCTGCAGGATTAAGCTCTAGTCATCCTCTGTGGTAGCTGGCTTAATAGTACCCCATTTGTTGGCTGCCTTCCTCCCCCTTCTCTGTATTACTTCCCACTTCTCTACCAGTGCTCCTTGCACTTCTCAAGTAAAATCTTTGTCCTCAAATCTTTGTCTAATGGTCTGTTCTGGAAGAATGTATATTAAGATGCCAGTTTCCCACTTTGAGCAACAAATGCCTGCACAGTTTCCTTGGTGATGGTTCCAATACAATGTCAAGTACATCTAGTACCACTTCAGAAGTAAGCTTAATTATTTTATGGATAGTTTTCTTTATATTATTAAGTTGAAAGTTGCCTTCCTTGATCTAATTGCTTGCCCATTGATCTTGGCTCTGCTAAATATTGTGGGGGTAGAGAGAGGGAGAAAAATGTATACATTCTGCAGTGAGAAAAATTAATTCTTTAAAATAGGATGGATAAATATAATGAATATATTTGAAAGAAGACTTGCAGACCCACCTGAGGTCCCTTAAAATTTTCAGTTTGATGTACAGAAAATTATTCAGCAAACCAACAACATCTAACACTCTGAAGTGCTACAACTATGATGCAAACTTACACTGAAATTAGTCTCCAGTGCTTCTTGGGAGAAATGGAGCCAAAAATTAGGAGCAACACTATAGCCTCAGATTTTTACCAATGCATCAAGTATGGATACATACTTGAATTATATATTAAAAAGTTATAAAACCGAGGTTATAAAATTACAATCCAGGCAACTGAGTGACAAAGAACCATAAAGAACATTTGTTGGAAGATAAAAGAATATCTTTAAGTGATAGCACTGTGGATATTCAACTTAATTAGTCAGCTGTTTAATAACTAAATAATCCTTTCTAAAGTGTATCACAAAGCTGGCACAAAAACAAGATAAAGTAGTGTGTCCATTTAACTTAAGTAAGGTAAGTAGTTTCTATTTAAATTCTTCTGGGAATAAGATAGGTATGTACAAGAGTATTAGTGTTGGAGATTTTGATTCTTCACAAATTTGCTTCTTGACTCTAAGTTGAGTATATTATAGAATTTTCATTTATTTTGAGGGAAATTTCCTTTGTTGATGGAAGAGTAAGTGACTTCTACCCTAGGCCTGATTCTAGACAGTGTAGAGGAACTTACTAGGATAGTAGCAGTGATAGGAACATTGGAAAACTGTAACCAGATTACTCTAGGCATGGATAAACATGTACCTTAAACTAGAGAAATGGAGTTCAAGAAAATAAAGAGAAAAGATAGTAGGTTTTATTGTGAATGTCACCAATAAAGGAACAAGTGTAACGCTTATTACAAGGAGATAAGATAAAGTCCTTACTATACAATTACAGATGAAAAGGGAGAGGCGGCTAGTGTGGTCACAGTTCTCTCCAATACATTCAACTTTTAAAAAGACATGTTCAAAAGCTGGGAGGAAGGACACATGGCCAAGGATGAATACAAAGACTAGATGCCCTTGTAATGATCTTATCAGGAAGGCTACAGTCCACAATATGCTGTACTTGCAGGATTGCTAAGTAGACTAAAAACTTCTTCAATCGTGTTGGAAATAAATAGATAAAGAAGAAGCATGCAGTCTCACCGCTTGGAACTAAAGCATGATGTTTGTAGCTGGAAAAGAGGAAGTAGCCTTATTAAACTCTTGCTTAGCTCTGTCTGTTCCGGAGTTATAATGTATCTTGTTTCTTCTACTTATTCTTAGAGATGAAATTAATATAAGTAAAGAATTTTTCACATGTTATAGTTTTAGCAGAAATAAACTTCTTTGGAAGAGAAAATTAAGGCCCAAGGTAGATGAGGAGAGAGGAGATTATACTGGCCATGTAAATTGCCTTCTAAATCCTGGGTGTAATGATGGCAATAATAACAGACACTTACATGGTTCTTACTATACATGTTCTTTCCAAGTGCTTTACTTATATTAATTCTTTTAAATCTCACAATAATCCTATACTATTATTCTCCTTGTTTGGTAAACAAGAAAGTTGAGACCCAAAAAGTGTCCAAGGTCCAGCTAACTAGTGGTAGAGCCAGGAATTAAACTCAAGCAGTCTGCATCCAGATTCTCAACTTTTGACCACCATAAAATAACGAATTTTAGGTAACTAAAAAAGTACTACAGATGTGATTGCAGAACTTTCTCAGCAGTCTTGGAGGAATCAGAGCCTGAGGGATCACTGAGGAGTTGAGGGAACAAATCTTGAATTTTATAAAGAGGAAAATGGGTGAATTCCAGAAACAGGCGCTCCTGAAACCAGGCATAGATTCTGAAAAGCTGCAGAGTAAACTGGAAGCAGATGTATTGTGAATGCTTAGAAAAGGAAGCTGTGATCCCTGGGAGCTAGCATGGTTTAAAGCAAGAATAAGTCAGGCCCAATTAACTTCATCTTATTATTGGAAGAGACCAGTAGCCCAAATGCTGAATCTGGATCATAGCAAAGCATTTTACCTAGTCCCCCCTGCATTTACATTCTTCTTTACGAGCTGGAAAGCATGGTGTTATCTGTAGGTAACACCCTACTAAAATGGATAGTTGAGGTAACTTATCCAAGAAGAGCTGGTTAATGAATCACTTTCAGTTCTTAACACTATGTCTGGAACATTGGAGACTCATAATAAATATGTATTGAATGAATGAAGCATGAAGGAAGCCTCTAATTCTGTGCTGACACCTGACTTAATATTTTTCTTTATAAGTGACAAAAATAAAAGTTGAGAAGGCATGCTTATCAAACTTTTTGGTGAGGCAGTTAGGGGTAGGAATTATTACCCCGAATGCCTAAATTTATTTTTAAAATGATCTTAACACACTGAAAACATGTTACCAAGATAATTTTTGACAGGGTAAATTTAAAATCTTGCATTTAGGTTAAAAAATCAATTAGGCAAGCACAGAAGGAAGAATATCTTGCTTGAGGATGATTCATGTGAGAAAAAAATAATCTAATGGTTTTGTTCAGCTATAAGTTTGCTGAAAGTATGCCATAACTGTTCAAGATTCTAAGAAGAATTCTGGGTCCCATTAATAAATGTCTACTTTATAAATGAAGGCAGGCAATGGTCCTGTGGTACGTATTAATCAGAGCAATCCATTGTCATTCTGAGAGCTAGATTTTTAAAAATATATAGACAGAAAGATTGAGCAATATTCAGAGGTAAATCAGAATGATTAAGTGTCTGTAAACCAGTCCTAAGAGAAATGATGGAAGGCCTGAAAAAGATAAATCTTAGAGGTAAGACAATATTTGGCTCAGCTAGGTCTAATGGGCCAAAGTTAGAGAAGGTAGCTTTCAGCTCCATAAAACACTTAGAATGATTTTTAAGGCAAACAAACTACTATGAAAAAACAATATTCTTACTATCCCTAGAAATACTGAAACAGGTTTTTTAGAGCAAACAAACAGAGATGCTATTTTTATGGAGGAAATTTCAGATTTGAGTGAAAGACTAGAATAGATGACTTTTATTCTCTTTTAATTCTAAACTTCTGAATCTGTTTCAGATTGACACTTTCTACTTTGCTCCCAACCCCTATCTACATTTTAAAAGCTAAAAAAACATGTAAAAAGAAAGATATATAAATAGATAGATGGATAGACAGATATTTAAAAGCTAGTAGATTATTTTGGTTTATATATTTAGAAGAAACAGAATTGGCAAAAGTGAATTATTTGTGATCAGCAATAACTTCCTACCACACTACATATATAATTAAAAATGTCAGTTTTCATCTCATATCCAGTGGATTTTTAAAGAAGTGTAGAGATTTTGGTTTCTTAAAAGTAAAAGAAAAGTAGGGAAATTACATATAGCTTTTTACTTTCTTTCCCCGCCACATGTTATAACATTAAGAGGGCTTGAATCAAGGTCATGAAAACTCAAGCTGTTTGATTTGGAATGAAAGAAAATCAAAGAGAACAGATGATATATGAGATGTGGAAAAGAATTTCAAGTTGGACAAAAGCCCAGTTTTTGAGTAATATCCAAGTTGATAATTTTTCTTTTTTGCCTTAGAAGGGAAGTGACTGTACATTAGATGTTCTATGACCTTTACAACAGTTCCAACTCATCCAGTTGTCATGTTCTGTCAACTCTTTAAAAAGCTACCTTGGATTTATAATACTATAGGGCTTATGGCAATCTAATTTAGGCAGAAAAAGAAAGTATGTGGCACTAAATGTTTTTCAAGTTTTTATTTCTTGCTACAAAAATGTTATAGTTAATATTTCATATCATTCTTCTTTTGATGGAATCACAATGCAATCTAAGTAAGTGTGAAGCCAACCTATAGTGTAAAATTGTTATTTACCTCGTTGGTGCTGGCCAACTCATGGAGTAAGTCGATATGATTTTTATCTTCAACATCGACCCGGTACACCTTCTCACTAAATGGTGAGATAACACAAGAGAGAATTTAAAATTGAGTAATATATTCATATTCTTGAGCTAGCAAAGATTCATATTCTTGAGTTGTTTACTTACCCTTCAAAGTGCTCACCAGAATGGTGAGCAGATGCTAGGGCCACTGTCTCAAGAACCAAAAGCACCAACATTGTGCCTGACTACGTCTTTTGGGTGTGTTTCATCTGCTTTTATAATTCAGAATGTTCTTTGTTTTCTTCTTCTGATAGCAAGTAGGCACTATCAAATATTGATTAATAGTTTTCCGGGCACTGTTGCCTTGGTGGCTGTGTAAAGTCTGAGAGAATATCTCTTTCCACACCTGTGAAAACAGAAGTAATCTCAGTTTCAACCTATCTAATTAGGATGTCAGATCTTGAGTAATCCAGAAGTAAATGAGTTTTAAATAAAATGCCTTTTGTAGTCATATGTCTTTATTTGACCTGAGAATTACATACAATAAATTCTATAGATTTAAGCATAAAGTTGGATCAGTTTTGATAAATGTGTATCCCCATGTAATAAACATCCCAATTAAGGTATACAACATGCTCATCACCCTGAGAAGTTCATTTGCATACAATTTTAGTCTATTTCTGTACTCTCCTCAGGCAACCACTATTTAGATTTCTAGCTTCATACATTAATTTTGCCTGTTCTAAAACTTCATATAAATGAGGTCATACTGTATGCTGAAAATCTTTTATGTATTTATTGACTATTCATAAGTCTTTAGTGAAGCATTTATTGAAGTCTTTTGTCTTTTTAAAGAAATTTGCTGTTTGCTTTTTAAAATTGTTTTATAGTTCTTCTTTATACATTCTGGATACAAGTCCTCTATTAAAAATATATATGGCAAAATTTTTTTCAGGATGTGCCCCACATTTTTATTTTCTCAATATCTTTTGATGAACAGAAGTTTTAGTTTATCAATATTTTCCTTTTATAATTCATGCTTTTAGCGTTATTTCCAAGAAATTTTTGCCTAGTCCAAAGTCTAAACATTTTGCTTATGTTTTCTTATAGGAGCTTTGTACTTCATGTCTTTATGTATGGTGTGAAATATGGATCAACATATTTTTAAAATATAGATATCCAGTAGATCCAGCACCATTTGTTGAAGATTCTTTTCTTTCCCAATTGAATTACATTGATTTCTTTGTCAAAATTTATTTGGCCGTATATGTGTGGGGATAATTTACTGACTTTCTATTGTGTTACATTGATCTATCTGTCTAATTTTATATGCCTATCACAATGTCTTGGTTATTATGCTAAATATTAAGTCTTATTAAATATTACTCACTTAAATATTAAGTAAGTCCTCCAACTTTGTTCTCTTCCAAAATTATTTTGGCTATTCTAAGTACTTTATATTTTCATATATATTTTAGTATTGACGTGTCAATTTCTATAACAAATTTTGCTGGGATTTTGATTGAGTTTGCATTGCATCTATAGAGCAATTTGGGGAGAACTGATATAATTATTACATTGAGTCTTTCAACTTATAAGCATATTAACTCTGTACATTAATCTGGATCTTTGTCAAAAAGTGTGAAGGGTCTAAGATTTTTATCCTACCTGCAAGTTAAAAGTTATCCTGCTAGAGTTTCATAGATGCTGACAGAAGACAAGAAACTTCTGGGTCAAAATTAAAGGACTTTGTTATTTATGGCACAAGGGACAGCATAAGCTTCATATTTGTGCCAGTACTTTTATGTTCCAGTACCATTGGGATGATGTGGATTTGGGCCCACAAGGATACTGGGTACATAGGTTTGTGTCACAATTGAGGTATAATGAATTTAGGAAACTCTCATTTTTATGAGGGAGCTGCTAGTTAATCTGCCCAAACATTGCCCCAGAAGAGACATTCGCTTTATTATCCTGGAGAACAAATGAAACATTCCTTTGCCCTAGAGGGAGATGCCATTTCTATATGCCAAGCTGTTTGCTGTAAAAACATCTTTGTAAAGATAGTCCAGAGCTGTCCCGAGACATACAGAAGCAGAGGGACCCATAGAGAATGATCTCTTAGCACTTCCTACTCCATTCTATATACTCTTTACTTCTCGTAAATTTTCCCATGAGTGTGCTACTCTGTTGGTCACTTTGATTAATCTGACTGATAAGGGGCTGGGACTAAATCCATTCAATTTGTCTATGTGGCATTTAATTAAGATTAATATTAACAGGACTCCAAGCAGCATGAGAGACCAATGTCTAACACTGACCTCTGCCATACCTCTCAAGGGTACTAAACCCAACAAGCTGAACAAATTTCATAAACCATATTGTCTGCTTTAGAAAATCAGGTAGCTTTCTTTTTAAATTTCAGTATCAACTATTCTACTTTGCCTGAGTCAATAATACGAGCACAACAGAATCTATTAGCTGTTGTGCATACTATATATACCATGGCCTGAAATTCTGTTATGCATAACAACCTTGGTCTCAACTAACTATATGAAAGAGAGAACTGTTATTTATGTAACTAAAATTCCAGCAATAGTTCTGGCTTTACAGATTTGATTGATAATTATTGTTAAGCCTGGGTTTCTCTTTTTGGTCAGTTCTGCCATGTGATAACGTGATGGCTACTAATAGATCTAGTTTTACATCCTACTGGATTGGCAAACTATAAGATTGCCAATCCAGTAGGATGTAAAACTAGTTTTTTTCCCCAAAATTCTATTCCAGATCCTCATATTGAATCTCTGGACTGACATGGCAAGTGCCTCTCTATTTTTGAAACAATTCTGTAGTCAGGATGATGGGGTGTACTGATGGCAGGGCCTAACTCATTTGACCACCCCTAAAACCTTGGCATAAGACACACACAAAATATATAATAAAGCTATTACTGCTGCTGCTGCTACACTTCACCAGATAGATCTTTAGCAGTCCTTACGTTTGTTTGTCACCAGCTTCTAAGTCAAAGTCACAGTCATAAGCATAGGTCAGTGCCTAGCTATAAGAGAGGCTGGGAAAGTGGGAGTCTGACTTTTAACTTTAAAAGTAGGAAAGGTCTCTGCCTCCTATGGTTCCTTAGCTAGAGCATTCTCCAGACTTAGAGAAGGGATTTAGATCTGGATGGCTAAAAAGAATGACAAATATATACTAAGGGAGGACATAATCATTTGTGAATGGATGGTGGTGGTGTTACTTGAAACTGTAAACATACAAGGGAGTTAATTTCAATTGATGCTTTCTGAATCCAAGTAGAGGACAATTTGGATTTTCAATTAGTAATTAAAATTTGTTTTTGTTAGTTGCAATAATTTTTTCATAAAAATTAAAATATCTTCTTTCTATCTTATGTTTATATATTTAAATTCTTTTTTAATGCACAGCTTTGATGATTAATAAGTTGAAAGGGACCTTTGTGTCTGTTTGTGTTTAATGTAACAGCATGAGATTTTAGAGGGTCTATAAACTGCCCCCATGGTGTTATAATTCATCTTATGTAATGTCTCATTTTCTAGAAAAGCATTTCTCCAAGCAAATTCCATGGTGTTAAATAGGAAAGGATTCTGAGGTCAAATGTGTTTGCTTTAAACCAGAACAAACAAGCTTTTTAGTGCAGGGCCTTTTGGAATCTTTAATGTGTATTGTAAATCATCAAAAAGGAACTCTGATACAGCATTTTCCAAATGTATATGACAGAAGTGCCAGGTGGTTAAATCCATCTAAAATTAGAAGACTTAGGACCATTGCTACATTTCATTGTGTTTAACAATGGAACATTTTCTTCAAAAGCATCACTTAGGACCAATGATTTTGTGAGAACATATTGAGCAATTCTAGACAGAATTCACAAATGGAATCACATTAAATTAAAAGTCTAGCCCTGTAGATTCAAGGCCAAAGAGTTTATTTTGACTTTAATGTTAAGGTCTCTGGGCTAAGTGTTGCAGAGTATTCAGACATGAAGAAGGCCTGATTCCTGCTCTTCAAGCTCTGCTGTGCCAGACATGCAAGTGGTTAGGTACAAATATTAAGGGAGGAGTTTTATCGACATCCTTTTCTTTGTTTGTTTTAGATTGAGGATTTAACAGTTGGGTCAATTGATGATTCTGGCTAAACCATTCTCTCAGCTTGAATGCTACCTTGAACTAGTAAGTTAGTTTTTCACTAAAAGGTAAATGATACAAGGGAAGAGAGAGAAATCAGAGGGTACATAATTTCAGTTAAATTAGAGAAAAAAGTTTTAATGACTGGGAATAGTTAAAGTGCTCCATACATATATTTGTGTTTATTGGCTATTGAATAGAAAAATTTTTAGATAAAAGTTATTTTCTCAAAAATCCTGTATCATCATTACCATTGTCCTTGTTATTATCATTCTATCCTATCACCAATTGCTAGACCATTTACTATGAAAGGAGAACATTTACTTTGATTCTGATGTTAAAATTGGATTTTAGGTGATAGAAGAAGGAAGCTCCTAAATGGGAGATTATTTCTGAAAAGAATTAGCTTTTGTTTTTGTTTGTATCCAATCAAAATAACAGAGTGGTTCAGTCAATTCAGTAAAGATTCTTCTCATACCCTTATCTCAAGTGAACTGTCCAGTTGTTTGTGAGGCAGCCAGAATTTCCTTGCAACTTGATGGGTATAACTGATTGATGACTCAATCTAAGGGTATTACTCCAAAAAGGGCAAAAACAACCTGAAAATGTTATTCAAGTACACCAATGGCCTGTCAACTTTGTGTATTTGTGTAATTATATTTAATATTTAAATAAACTGCCTTTTAATGGATATGAGGGAGGCTTGTAAACATTTTTTTGGCTGACTTTTCTCTCTGGCCTCTACTGATGTTGGGATGTGTGTGTGTGTGTGTGTGTGTGTGTGTGTGTGTGTGTGTGTAAACATGATGGTCATCATTAATAGGCATAGTACGCATATCTCTGATGAGAATGTTGTCTGTTATTGAATTGCAGACCAATATTTTTGAAAACTATGAGATAAACAAGGCAACTTTATCCCATAAATCTTACCATCTGAATCATCATTTGGAAGTTCCTTATTAAAACAAGGAAAACATCTTCAATCATGCAAATATTTGGAAACTACAAGCATATCTCTATTTGGAATTTGGGTGATAATTAAAATGGATAGGTTATGATTGATTAACTCATGAAGAATGGGTTAGTTAAAAGGCAGTTGCTTCTCTTTCTATCCTTATATCAGCACTTCATCAACAGGAATTAAGAAAATAGTGTAACTAGGCTCCAGCTCCTTGCTGAGGGCAATTAATCAGGACAGAGATGCAGGGAGGCAAGTTGAAATGGTGCCAAATGAATCAATCTGTTTTTGTATACACATTTATCTTTGTTAATTCTTATAGACCATCTTAATATTTTGATCTTCAATTTGTGTGTGAGATGATGGATTTTAGGGAAGAATTCCTAGGTATTATGAATTATTTTATGAATAAATTACATGTTATATTTCCATAGTAACACCTTTACTTTACTGAAAACAAAAGTGTAAGAAGATGTACATTTCTACTTTTAATTTATGTATGAGAAATATTTATTTTGTTCTAGTTTGTAAGGTAATGGGGAACTATTTTTTATTCTTAAAATGCTGTAACAGAACATTAAAACTCTTTAAAACCTTTTGAAGAAAGGGCAGGGTTTTCATAAATAAATGTTAATAATATAAAATGTCATATGGCTAGAGACATAAAAGCATAAAATCAATTAAAAAAAGAAAATGTCGATATTTTCTGACAACCTGTTTACTATTTACCTGATATGAATCTTCAAAAAGGTCTGTGTTCTACTTTGCATGGCTTCAGTTCAATTTCAATTTATTCATAAAATTAGTTTGGAAGGGCAACCTCTAGGCACACAGGTAATACAGCTGATGCTGTCATTTGGAAGTCTAATTCTAAACACCAGATTGTTTTTTTCTGTTCCCAGATTTTAAGTCATTGAGTTGCTTGTATTTCTGTCTATTATATTACAATAAGGACTTTCATAGGCTGACCTTATGACAACCACTCTGGTTGAGACTTGAGAGTAATAGATCAACAACAGATTCTCTTGGAGTCATTTAAAAAGTTGACATTTGGGTGCTCAGAAAGAAGATCAGCGCAATGGATGTTAGCACAAGGATTTTCACTGTCAGGAGTGATATATTTTAATGTTGAAATGTCTTACAATTCCTTTGGAGGACTAATTATTATATTACCATACCTCTATGTAATAAAATTTTTGAAAGTACTCTGAGAATGAAATAGCTAAATTGACTCCTTGATTGAGGTTTAAAAGAAGATTCCAGAATCTTTGTTTAGTCTCCTTTACCTCAGAGTTAGGGTTGAGCTTTGTTCACGATTAATGATCTAATTTTGTAGCACTGCACACTGCTCTCCAACACTAATGTGATTCGAAGGCAAGTCTGTTAAACATGATGTCAGCAGGAATTATATTGACAGATGCCAGAAGGGGTAACATAATACCTGAGAAGTTTTCATTTTAGAATGTGGTGGTCTAGAATATTGGTCTGATACACACACACACACACACACACACACACACACTATGGACAATCAATGACAGTAGCAGAATGGTCAAGAGAAAAACCCACAAGGAAAAGTGATCACATTTATCAGTCAAACAAAACACACAAAAATCCCCTCTAATTTTAAATTAGAACAGCAGAATCAAAGGCACATTCTTCCTCTTGATGGTTCCTGGTATTGCTTTACTGCTATGAGCAGTGATTCTAAACCACCCCTGATACACAGATTATTGGTTGTTGACAGATCCCTCTTAATCCGAGGAGAGTGCCTCGAGATGGGTTATAGTTTTCATTCTCAGGATTGATGACCCAGCATCAGATTACATGATAAACTTGCTGAAAGCATGGTCTCATGTTTTCTAACAGTGTTAGATAAACATTCAGTATCTGCATTTCAGAGCAGTAACACAAAGATAAATCAAATAGCAAATTAAATTTTGGTATGCCATCTGCTGCCTTTATTTTATGAATTCCAGCCCATAGGACATAGATGGGGCATGAATGTATTAACCCATTGTCTTTTATTGTTGGACTTACCACAAACATGGGGCAAGTGTTCATCCATGCTATTGGTCTTCTTGGAAAGAGTAAAATTCACAAAAGTGAATTTTTTTGGATGTTGTAAGTTATTTCTTTTAATAAAGATAAACCACAACAGAAGAAAAACCAGCATGTACTCGTTTCTTCGAGTGCAACATCTCAGCAGGCTTTAGGAACTCATCCACAAGGGGTAAATTGTTTAATGCATAATTGTAAGCAGAACTGTAAAAAGCCATATTAGGCTTCCATGATTTTATTCTCTTCTCTGGTAAAAGATCATCATTTCTCCCTGGGCCTCTAATGGTTAAGCCTTTTACAACTTTTCCATTTCCAAGAAAGTTCTTGATTTCTTCTGATGGTTCCTCTTATGGGATGTCTTTACTTCACAGTGATTTTTAAAAGAAATTATGTTTTTCCAATGTTTCTGAGGAAATTTTCAATTCTGCTTTCAAAACTTAAAATTTAAAAATTCTCAGGTTTTGGAGGGATAGTCAATATATTTTATTTGAGCAGTTTAATGTAAAGTATGACTTTAGAAACATGAATTTACATTTTGGTGCTATCATTTGGAGGTATTTGAATCTTTTAATGTCTATTGCCAATCTGGTCCTTTAGCAGCATTTGCTCAGATGCAGTGGTTATCAGGACTGGTAAGAGCTGTTTTTCAAGGACTTTTGTAGATGTTCAGCTAACACCAATAAAAAGAATTCTCTATTTTTTGAGGTTAATAAAAGTCTTAATGATATGTGCATCCAACAGATGGGACAGAGGGCATTTTGGCAGTGGGCAGCTGAAATCTCCCTCAGTTGTTTGTATAAGGCTCTCACTAAAGTCAATAAAAGGTAATTATCACACACAATTTAGTTCAGAGTATAAAATGTGGAGAAGAATTTGCTGGTTTAAGTCCAATGGGCATAAGGGTAACAGTTGGTAAAAGTTTTGTTTGATGGCAAATTGTAACTGGCAGACTGACAATTTGATCAAGAGAAATACAGGACCAAGTCACAAACTGTGGACAATGGCAGGGCTTCAGAAGCAGAGCAAAGGACACAGCTGAAGTAATTATCCCCAACATCTCTGATATAAACCTTGATGATAAACAAAAAAAACCCCTCAAACTCTCTGTCTTTTTGTTCACAGTCTTCTTTCTTTTCCACCCTCTCACTCATACCCGTTTTTAAAACCATTCATTTGTTCATATTTCTACTTAGCATTTTGTCTGACAAACAAAATGTTTGCATAAATCAGTACTGCGTCGTAGGAATATCATAATAGGCATCGGGCAGATGCAGAATATATACTCTGGCTGTGCAAGATCAGGTGTGCATCTCAGATCTCCTGACATGAAAGAGGCATTCCATACGTCCTTCCTGGTTATGGTGAGGGGTTATCATGTTTAGTGCAGATAAGGCTTTCAGAGGACTGAGAAACAATTTGATTCATAAGTGAAAATTATACATAGAAACCATTAGTGACTTTGTTCTCTCATGCACTTATCTAATAATTTGTTAAAAATTTATGCATATTAATAACCTATATTAAAAAAGTCAAGAATGTTTTTGACAAGCATTATTTTATCTGATGCTGGTGATTTCTGAATGTGGAAATGTATATGTGGAAGGCATGCAGAACAAGTTCATATTCTATTTCTTTGAAGGAAAGTACTGTAACTCCATATACCAAGAATACATGACAAATGAGAGATGAGTTTATAGTCATGAAATTAGTAGCCTTTTGTTAGGCCACTGCATGTTTTCACAATTTTAACAATATTGACATTTTACACTATATAATTGTAGTGGGGTCTGTCCTATGCATCATAGGATATTTAGCAGTATTCCTGGGCTCTGCCAGTTAGATGCCAGTAGTAATTCCTCTTTCACCCTCTGAGTTGTGATAACCAAAAATGTCTTTAGACACTGCCAAATGTTCTCCTGGGGCTAACTCTCTTCTGTTGAGAACCACTGGTCCACCGATAGGATTAACTTGCTTCCAAATCAAGTTTAGGTTTCTATGAACTTTTAGAAAGACTGTGGACAGAGCTGGGAAAGGAACTCAGGAAAAAATATACATGTATTGTGTTTAGATTAGACATTGGTCCTGGTTTTTTGATGGCTCCATCAGTACCCCTAAGAACCTATTAAACCATTAAATCACAAGACAACATCAGCCACAATGAGGTACTTACATGCTAGCATGAAACCAGTGCTTGTTGCAATAGATTATTCTCTGGAACTGTGCAGAGCAGAGAGTTTGGTGGCCTTGGGCTTTGTGAGGTGAAGTGGAACAACTATACCCAGGGCAAAAGAAATGTTGAAGCATGGCCTGAACAGTGGAAGCTGTGATGTGACAACCTGGAAAGCAATAGCAGTTGCCTTCAAAGGGGTTGGGAATTAAAGAGCAGGAAGCTTTTCTTGAATAGAGGTAACCTGATTTCTTTAAAGTTTCTTGGCATTTGTCCCTTCTGAACATCTGCAAGTGCTTTTAGTCCCCCAGGGAACCTGAGTTCACTACACAGTCCAGCTGGGCCTAGAGGCTGTGACCGCAGCAAATAGGCCTGGATGCTTTCTTATTATTCCTCAGCCATCTTGGGCTTGATTCCCACTACCTGTTCCATGTGAAGACAAGCTGGGGTAAGGGCAACTAAGAGATGTTAATGCTTATTTCTATTTTCTTTGTTTTAGTTATTAATACCGTCTCCCCAGAGTGAAGTGAAGAAGAGGGACCTATTTCTTGCTAATTCTTGTTTCTTTGTGATCTAATTGATTGTGAAACAAAAATCCAAAAATGATTTTTGTTATCCTTGATATTTTCCCATAGATTGTAGCATGTTCTGGACCTTGGCCTACCTATTATTGTTAGTAAAAATGGCTGTGCAAGCACTAGACATTCCTCACTTTTTTTTTTCACCTTTAACATATTTTTAAAAGAAAACTGTTATTTTAGAATTCTAAAGAGCCAATGTAATTTGCTAATTTCTGAGTTCAATGTAATTTGCTAATTTCTGAGTTATAGAATTCTTAAAAATGTAACTGCTCTGTAGGTGACTTAAAAGACAGTAGTTTCAGGATTGAAGTGAATGGTACATTTTCATTTGAAATGAGACTGTGCTTTAGTGAGTTTGAGTGTGGATACTGAAGTACATTTCAGAGGTAGGGAATCATGGATGATTGATGAAAACCTGATTAATTGCTCAGATCTTTTTGATTATGGGCTGTTTCAAGTTGGCTTTGGTCTTTCCAGATGCCATAGTTCCCTAAACAGACTAGGTATTTTCAAACACCCATGCCTTTGCTCTTGAGCTGCCAGCTGCTTAAAATATCTTCTTTTCTGAAGTCCAGCTGAGGAAATGCTTCATCTCCTTATGAGAATTTATTGAACCCAAGGCACAATGTCCTTCTTTCCCCCCACACACATTTTAATATGTCTGAATTTGCTGTATTGTTCTTACAATGAATACATATTATAATCCAATTGGTGACTTTTTAAATTAATGGTATGTAAAGTAATGGTTTATTTTATAATTGATGGCAATTTAGAATTGATGAAATACAGTATCTGAATCTATACTGTCATGTATTATCCAAGTGGAAATGCACAGCAGATAGGTTGGAAGTGATGGTGTGGACTTTGGAGAGCTGAAGGTGTAAAATACACCCACTCATCCCAACATTCTCCAAAGTCTCAATCCATTACAGCATCAACTCTAAAGCACAAAAACACTACTGAGAGATGATGTAAAATAAGGATTGATGGGGAAGTAAATTTATAGAGCTATGTAACTATCACCAAAATTCTATTTTAGAACCTATCACCTCAAATAGATCTCTCAGGCCCCTTTGAAGTCAATTCCTGCTCCCAACCCCAGTTCCAGGTAATCTCTGATACGCTTTCTATTTTTATTTATAATTTTTATTTTATGGGCATTTAATATAAATGGAATAATATAATATGTGGTCTTTTGTACCTGGCTTATTTCATTTAGTGTAATGTTTTTGAGGTTAATTCATGTAGCATTTATCAGTAGTTTATTCCTTTTTAATGCTGAATAATATTTCACTGTCTGGATGGACCACATTTTGTTTATCCATTCACTGGTTCATGGGCATTTAAATTGTTTTTACTTTTTGGTTATCATGACTAATGCTGTTAAGAACATTCACATGTAAGTAGTCTTTTTGTGTGGATGTATCATTTCATTCTCTTGGGTAGGTACTGAATATTTTCTTGATCAAACTATGATTCCTGTTCTCAAGAGCAGGAATTTGTTCTATAGACATCTATGAGATTTTCTTTTTACATGAGTTTGTATTGAAACCTTGTATTGAGTTATATACCTAAAAATTAAAATATTAATTAGTATATGGATATGAGAAGAGCAACAAATGAGAATTGTTCAGATTTACTTGGCATCTGGTACGATTTACTATCATTCACTAGTAACTACCTCCAGTCTTACTGTCTGGAGTAAAAATGACATATACATTATATTTACTACTCTGCTAATACCACCCAAAAGCCTATCAATTTTCATATCCAGACTGTCTGCTGTGAGGCAATGTAGCAATCTAATTCCTCATAACTGTGTCCTTGAATATATCATTTCATCCCCTTCCTTTTTGTCCTTTTATGATTGAAGGACATTTTATATTTGAAAAATGGGATTTAGGTTGATATTTAAAGAGGCCAAGATAAAAAAAAGTAATCTGTTATAAAACCTTTCAAATCCAGAACAACATGTGGGATAGTTAATTTATAAGAGAAGTTAAAGAGATTGGGAAATTTCCCCCACCTTGATTTTCTCTGTTCTCTGTCTTCTTATACAACAGAACAATCTAGAGTTTAATTCTGAATTTGCACAGTTTTGAAAGTATAAATAGGGAAAATGTGATGATGATGAATGTTAATATATTGATGTGTTAATATATTATTAACAACAACACTTCTCAGGACATTTCTGCTAAATTGGTAGTGATAGATTAAGGCTTAGAATATGTCTTCATTCATTCCTTCACTCAGTCACTTTCACTCACTCACTCATTCATCTATTCACTAAACTAGCCTCTTATTATTTCTAAAGATATCTCTATGGCATTTTCCATGGCTCTGGGCTAGTGTTGTCCAGTTACCCTACAAAGACGATCTCACCATAGTTCATAGGCACCTAGATTACAACTGTGAACAGCTGTTTAAATTGTACACAGTAAAAAAAGATGCTATTTAACAGATGGTTTCCCAAACTAATTAAAAAGAAAAAGTTGATTTGCTTTAGAAGAAGAAACTTGCGACTTTTGGTTACTTGATTTAGAAGATCTTTGGGGCTTCCCTTCAGCTCGTTGGTTTAATGGCTCATTCAGCATTTTTCTTGAATCACCTATGGGTTTGTTATTTAGCAGCTTCTAAAACCAGGAGAAACATGACCAAGGACAAGAATCATCATTCTATGAGGTGAAAGTTACAAGGCCTCCAAGATGAGGTCTTCTGAATCCTCTGTCTCTTATTGAAACCTAAGAAGAAAGATATAAATATTGTTTAAAAATAAAAATATGAGGTTAATTACAAGCATTTCATAAAGAATAAAAATATTGTTTTGTGTTTTATTCATCTAAAATCCTTGCACATTTCCTCACATCATTGATCTTATACAAGATGCTTAATTTTTTGCTTCATTCAAATGTGACGTAATAGGTCCTTAGTTAAAAACATTTTCACTCTTGGTTCCAAAAGTCTGCACTTTTGACCAGATTCCCAGATGAAGCATGATTTAATTTTTCAATTCAAACTTTTCTGGGTCAAAATAAGAACTCATCAGATAACATCTGAAAGTGGAACTTCTTATAAATTAAGGAAAATGCTAAGTTTTGGAAAGAATGCTTAAAAACTAGTAATGCTATTATCTAAGAGAAAGCCATTTTCAACATAGGTATATATCAGGTTACACTTCAAACTTATCAAAATCTAATTCAGAGGATGGTGTTGTCCAGTTACCCTACAAAGATGATCTCACCATAGTTCAAAATCTATACATTTTTCACATTCAAGGAGGGGGTCATGGGAAAATCCAGTCTACGGCTTGTGGGTCAAAAGCACAGGTGACAATCAGAACTTTAGGTTGACATTTAAAGTTGGGGAGTGGTCAAGTCTTGTGGGACTGAGCCCTTAACCTGTGGGATTTGATGCTAACTCTAGGTAGATAGTATCAGAATTGAGTTAAATTGTAGGACACCCAGTTGATGTCACAGAAAATTGCTTGGTGGTAGCACACACACACACACACACACACACACACACACACACACACATGCACACGCATATGCATGTGCACGCGCATGCCCTAGAAGTATCAACCAATATCAGCCAATGTCAAAATTAGTAAGCACATTTTAAATATTTATTTGTCAGTGCAATAGCTTTTAAATAGAAAAAAAAATGTGGTACTAATCTGTAAGGATAGAAATATACTATGTTCATTGTCTGCAGGGAATAGGATTAGAGATGATCTGAGTTCCATAAATATGCCTCCACTACCACAAGCCCACTGGAGAAAGTGAGGATTTTGAATACCAAAAGAATCAGGCCCTAAGGAACACTCAGCCTCCTGTTTTCTCCTGGTGCTATGCATATGCTGATGGTGGCCAGGTGGAGGATTTGGCTAGCCCAACTAATTGCTTCTATCTGGAGTAATAAGCGAATAGTGCGATAATACTGTGCTATCCCTAGGTACAAATTAAACTGCACTAAAGTACACTTAGAAAAAATTAACAAAGCTCCAGAATTGAAAGTGACTTTAAAAAATTCATTCTCTTTTTATTTCAATTTTACGATTAATGGGAAATGAATAAATGAAAAGACCAAGGAGAGAGAGGAAATAGTAAGAGATTATTACTACAACACAAAGTTTTTATAGATACTATATTTAAATATATTGAATAAAGGAGATGGATTTTTAATTATTTCCCTAGTTTTAAAGATCACTATTACTTTAAAAAATTATTACTTTGGAAATCCCCAGGCTAAGCCAATGTATTTTGGATTTTGAAGTATAGAAATCACAAAATTTTAATTTATTCTCCCTAATAAAAACAATAATAGCTGTCTCTCCAGGTGTGTGATTTTTCTTTAAGTGTTATCAAAAGAGATGACATAGTCCTATTATATGAGACGCTTATGCTTGACTTTAAAATCATACTTCTACCAATTTTGTGTGTGAAGTATGGCATAGCATTAACACACTATTGGTATATATTTCACCATCTATAAGGAGAACAAAATAGATTCCTAAAGAGGAAAAAGGCATCCACATCATACAAAATTTAATTGTGATTCTTTCTCATAGTTTGAAGTATTATCTGGTCAGCTGGATGATCAACTAAAGACTGTCACCATATTATTCGCTGAGAACTTATCTGTGCCAGGCTCAGCACTATGAACTTTGCATGGATTGTCTGTCTTGATTTTATAATTACTTTATGAATTACTCCTCTTTTATATTCGAAGAAACTGGGACTTAGAAGAAAGTAACTGCTCAGAGTAACACAATTGGTCTGTAAAGTCAGGATTTGAATCAGAGACATCATGTTTATTTGTACTTGAAACAACAAGAAAGGAAGTCCTTAGAGTCTGGAAAGGGATGAGTCATCAGTTTAAATTCAGGTGTGGCTTTCTCATAAATGCTTCTAACTGCCTCCTGATTGGGTCTGCTTCATCTTGAATTAAGAAGAAAACAATACGAAAATCTTCATGTCAGAGTGTTGAAGTAATTGGAATAGACGTCATTTTTTTTTTTTTTTTTTGGCTGGATGGAACAGTAATAAGTATTTTTTCTCAATTGGCATTCTTATAAATTATTTTTTTCAGAGTGTTTTCTACACAGGTGGCTGAATTTTTGTTGCAAAATTAGTTCAGATAATCTTATACAAAATTACATAAATGTTGTTACATGTGCTTTATTGAAATGAAATAGTTAACATTTAATTAATTCACTCTCATTGGTAATTCCAATCTATCTGCTGCAATTTGAAAACAAACTTTCATTTATGAGTCTTGTTTTACTATTGTTTTCATATTTATTCAGTATTTTCTTTAACTACTTACTAGGGGATATAACAGTCTTCTACATTACTCAGTGGTGACCCAGAAGACTAACCAGAAAATTCAGTGGCACCTGAGAGAATAATCATATAAGGTACTTCTAGAAAATTATTTGATAAGGAGGTTATGTGTGTGTATGAACTAGTATTATAGTTTTGAGTGCCATTGTATAATTGTGTATTTGAGATATGTGAATAACAATTTTAAATGCTTGTGCTTCCTTGTCATCTCTTTAACTGTCAAAAATATTTTCAGGGTTTTGGTACTACTAATTTCTATTATGATATGGGATTAAGTAATGTAACCTTAGTTTCTATAGAATGAGGTTGATATTTAAGTGATAAAAATTATGCCTGCAAATATTCTACTTTAAAGATTGGATAACTTATAGACTATATTGACTAAAATGTCACAAATAATTGCCCATTTTTATCCTGAGCTGTGGAAGCTGCTTTCTTTCTTTTATTTATGCCAGAGAGGTCTGGCCTGGAGCAAGCTGGATCCTTTTCATAGCTTGGTTTTATTTCAAGGTGCATTTCTTTCTTTACCCAAACCTCCACTGTTTGCCATAGATATACCAATTCAAGAGTCTTCCTGGATGGGCCTGCCCATGTGCTGAGTGTTATCGAGAAGTGGATTATGGAAAGTGAGAAAAGAAAATGTAGTAAAGAGGATGAGAGGAGGAAGTAGAGAAAGAATGAAGAAAAGGCAGATACAAAGAGGAAATATCAAGAAACTGAAGGAAAAGGGGACAGGGAAGGGTATTAAGAGACACAGAACAAATCTGGGGAAATAGAAAAATAGAAAGCAACAGGGAAGAGTAGAAAGCAACACGGAAGACTTGTTTTATCCCGTATCTTTCTTCTTGTAATTCAGGGTTCTCAAACTGAGCTCTGTGGAGAAAATTCAAGAACTCTCTGAGTTGAGATTTGAAAAGAATTACATCTTTATTTTCTTTCATTTTTAACTGAAATTTGGCATTTCTCTCAACTATGAATACAGGCCATAAACTACTACAATACTAGGAACATGCATGACTTTGCAGACATAAATATTTTCATGTCACAGTTTAATTGTTGAGGTATCTTAAAATATTGCTTATACTCATAAGTACTTTGAAATCATGGTAGTTGCTAGACTTGTTACTAGATCTTATTTAAGGCTTTAACAAAAAAAACATTTACTATATTGTATATTTGGGTTTTGGATATTTTTTAACTGTAATTTAAAATAATCAGTTTCCTTTTTAATCTGATTAATTTTATTCTTTTTGCATTTAAAAATGTTATTGAGAAGGAATCCATAGGTGTCACCATATACTAAAGGGGTCATTGGTACAAAAAAAGTTTACGGACTTCTGCTGGACAGCAAACTTCCCATATGAATGGCTTACAGTATGCCTGAGATATTTGTGCTCTCAGTCCATGGGGCGGCTGGTTGCCTGACCTCAAACAGCCTCATCTGTACAAACACTAACTTTATGTGTTCTATGATGTGAGAAAAGTTGGGACTACTCTCTAGTAGTGATTTGACTCTTTTAATATTAGTTTTCTAAGGATACCACCCCTTTTAAAATTATCTCATATATGGTATTCTTTATTTTAGGGAGAAAGAAGGTTAATTACAGAGAGAAACAGGAACTTAGAGTCACAAGAAGCTCTATGAATGAGACTTGAGAGTTCTTGGGGAAGAGCCCCTCAGACAAGAACAAGATCATTCAGTAGCCAGGGAAAGTGGAGGCCAATAAAAGGGACTTTCTTTTAGTTTATTTTATGGGAAAGAAGAAGATGGTACACTGATTATTCCTAAGAAATATACTACCCCAAAGTCTAGAGACTCTTTTCTATTTGTTTGGGCATAAAATCCAAACTTTGATCCTTCCCACATTCATATCTGACCTGCAAAATTTTTAATTATTAAGTTTCATAATAAATAATAGAGCATTTCACTAACAGTGTCTTTAAACACAGATAGGTATTAAAGGGCTACTTTCTTACCAATGTCCAAAAATTTCTATAATACGTTTAACTACTTAGTTTTTATTTAGCCATTTCCCTTTTTTATGTACTATATAAGGTCAAATTTTAATTTAGAGTCATACTCTATATGTCATTTAATAGTCCATAGAATATGTATACATGTCAATTTCACCTCAATTAAAATAAATAAAATTATATTATTGTATTCTATTGGATTGTTGGTTTTTTTATAGACTCCTAAAGGGACTCCTGTGTCCCTTCATGTCTGAGTCCCCAACTTTGCTATAAAAGGCTTTAAAAAAAACAGAATCACTTTCTCTTTAAACCATAACAAATAATGATAGTTTAAGAACTATTCAGAAAGTGCCCCACTCAGATGAACAGTACAGAAGTGAAGAGCAAGATCACTAACTGGCCGTCAATGACATATCCTGTTTCTTGGTATCCAGGAGACTGAAAATCATTCATTTTTCTTTATCTAGGCCACAGCTGTCTGGGGCCTGACTCCAATTATTTTGATCTGGTGAGGCTTCTTGTTGGCAACGTAAATGCAGTTGAGTAGGGGCTGTAATGACATGGTAGTGACAGCTGAAATACATTTCCTTATTTTGATCTAGGTGAATGTTCTCAGTATTATTGCTGGAGACCATATGCTTATTCCTCTCACATGCGCAGGAGATTTTTTTTAAAGAGACCAAAAGGTATTTTTCCCCTCCATTCAACTCTGAGCCAGTGTTTGTTAATCCATCATATTATAAACTATGAAAATCAATAAACTGAAAAATGCAAAGTAGTCCTATGTACCCACCAACCCCTCCATCTCCAAGGAATTTATTCATCAGGAGAGGTAGCAACACAGCAGATTTGTTAGCTTAATTATGATGTATTTCCTTTTAAATAGTTTGTATGTAATAATTGATCAAAAGTCTTCATAACGGGCTTCCCAGAGCAATTCATTAGTTTAGTAAAACAGTATGAGTTATAGTTGGAACACACTTGCTTCATTTTGTTAGGAAAAATAAAGCAAAGCAGCTGTAGTTTAGTGTAGATGGCCACCAGAAACAGTTGATTTATCAAAATGAATTGATCTTGGCAGTTTCCATTCTGGGGCTTAGATAGAGCAACACAATTAGAATTCAGTGTTGTTCATGTAGCCAGAACAAAGTAATGTTGGCTCATTTTCCACTAACATTATTGGTTACACACAGATAGAAAATTCAGAATTACCCAGTTATACAGATTAAGCCACACATCTAAGTGATCAATAAATGGAATAAAAACATTCCCTGCTCTCCTCCAGCTCAATACCTTCTTTTAAATCTGGACCTGCTATCTTATCCCAAAACACAGAGCACCAATAATTCTGAAACACATTCCGGCATATTAGTAGAACAATAGACTGAGACAATTAAAGTTGAGCTTGCAAAATGACCCCCCAGTGAAATGAATTATCATTTGGACCCTCCAGAGGGTCACACTTTGGGGAAACCCTCAATCAATTAGTGCATATAATTCTGATTTCTAACCATTGATCATAGTCCTGCACAGCTGCATACGTTAAAAAATTCTATCATTTTCCAATCCTCACTCTCCTTAAAAACTGTGGCTTGATTCATTTGGTTTAGCAGCTGCCTCCTTACAGCACATGCCTCGCAGACACACAGATTACGTTGCTAACTGGCCATCTGTGCTCTACAGTCACCCCCACCAGCTCCAAATCTTTTTGGCTTTCCTTTCCAAGCTCTCAGTGGGAGACTTGACCCTCAGGTACTGGGAAGCAGTCAGAGTTGCAAAGAGCTTCGAATCACACACAAGGGGCACAAAGCTGAATGACTCCACAAAAGTGGCCTATATGAGAGTGTGACCAGATTTTCTTTTTAATTGTGGAGAGATGCTGCAAATAACTCAAATTTATTTTCACATTACCTACCTCGTCTTGCCTAAGAGGACCAGGCCAATGCTTATTTATTGTTGCCACTAGGCTTGTAAGGTCCAAATCAGGCTCTTCTTCACCCTGCCAGGAAGAATGCTTAGCTGAATTATTGTCTGCCTCCAACGTTTCCTCATTCTGAAGAATTTGTAGCCTGCGTAACTATGTTGTCTTGGGCGCCATGTCTGTTCTGTGGGGACAAACTGGGGAGCTTGGCAGAGAGACAATGAACTTGCTCACATGCTAGGAAAGTAAGCCATGTTCATAGGGCTAAGGAAAAACAAATCAGATCCCCAAGTTCCACAGTGAAAAGTCTGTGGTTTGCTGCTGAAGTCAAAAGTGAAAGATCCAGGCCTGGATTCTGCTTAGAGGGTGGTATGACTGAAAGGAATTTCTTGAAAGTCCAGGTCTGCTCCATAGCCCGTGACATCCATTCTACTCTGGGTTAAACAACGTTAACTTCCAAGAACTTCCAAGTTGTTATGATCAAATGTATTCATGAACCACAGTGCAATGGAAATAAATTAGTAATCTGAAATAAACAGAGAACAGGCTAGAGATTTAATTTGTACACTAGTATTGTGCTTTCCTCTAGAAATAACCATTATTTTGCCCTTCAATGTGCAGAAGCCAGTTTGAATAAAGAAATGATTGTGAGGACTAGTAGCCTGGGATTGGCATTACAGTCCACCCCCAAAGCTAATGTGCATTTCCACCCTTCTCTTTGGCCATGTTGTTAGGATAAGAAGTAAACTGAATTTCTGATGACTGAGCAATGATGAGTTCCTCTCCTTAAAAGTTTTTTTCAATCAGAGCAGATTAGGATATTTTTAGCATTTTATTCAAATCCTCTGCAGTTGCCCTTTTTGCCTTGGTTCCCTCCACTCATGACCTCTCTTAAATTAAATGTCTTCATAGATGTTTTTTTTCACATATTTAAGAGTATCAGTCATGTCCAACAGAGGAAGGCCAGAGGAGAAAGCATGACTTTGGGGCAGGGCACTGAGCTGGGGGCAAGGCACCTTGGGTACTTGTGTGATGTTGAGTGAGCCACTTAACTTTTCTGAATATAGTGGTCTCTGAAAAATGAGAGGGTTCTCTTTACAGTGAGATCTTCTTATGACCCTTAGAAAAATCAAACAATACCTCATGCTTTCAGTATGTATGACAGAACTACATTAGTGTTTGTAAATATAAGCTACGTATGTTGGCCTTAACATGATACAGATAGAAAATAAATAGTATATCAAGGTATTAAAGAAGTCAATGTACTTTCATCCTCTTCCTATTCTACTTCAATTTATAGCTTTGCTATTCCCCAAGAATTCTAAAAATAATGTTATTTAATATAAGTAGAAATTGGAGATAAATATTTTGTGATGTAGTTGTCTTTAGTAGTTTATGAGAGAGGTTATCCCTGACCATACACTTATAGTGTTGTGTTTTCATTGTAGTTTAGGGCTTTCCTCACCTAGTCTCTTTCCTTCTCCCTAGAGCCCTATGTCAGAGACAATGAATGCTTAAGTAGGCTCTGTCAGGAAAACTCTTGGTGACCCTGGAAACGGTATTTAACCTTTCCATGGATCAGCATTCAAATTGCAAAGCAAAAATGACAGGAGCTGCCTCCTTCACAAGTCTGTGAGTTATGACTAAGAAAATGGATTGTAAAACACTCTGGAAATCCTAAATGCTACAGACAGGTCTACTAATGTTAATAATGCAATAGCTCATGCCTGGCGGCCATTACCAGACCCTTAAAGCCGGTTGTTTTGTGGTAGTACAGGTTGTTTCCTACTGGAAATGGCAAAAACTCAAATGACAAAATATCTCATCAATATTAGATGGTTGTTATTGGGAAAACTGAATTTTCTGATGTGTTTGTGAGGCATATCAGTGCTATTTATAGGATAGGGTTTCTCCTGTGGTTATGCCAAGGTTATTAACAATGTTAGTGTGGCTCCTTTCACCAGCACTAAGTTCACAAGGGTCTCTTTATAACAAAGTTTTTCTTTTCTTTTCTTTTTTTTTTAGAATGAGGAGAAAAAAGATTTGGCATAAACTACATGACAGCCACAATGAGGCTTTATTATGAATAAAAGACATTGACAATCAGCCCCACAGGGTTTATGCAATTTGAGAATATGGCTTTAAAATCATATTACAAGTGGCATTACCTAAGATTAATACAGAGGCCATTTACCTTTTTATTATATGTTTTATTAGCACTTAGAAGCTTGATTTATGAAAGAAAAAAATTGAATATAGTGTGTCAAAAGATAAAGACCGTGTTACAAAAATTAACATAAGAAGGTGAGATGCTATGCTCCTCAGTTTTAGAAGAGAAAAGTTGAAAATTTTCTGCAGAGAGTGGCTGTGGGTTCCCTGGGAGGTGACCTTCTAGGAAGGACTACTTAAACAAGAAGGTAAAGGAGGACTTCTTTGGGGAGGTGGTGATTGTGGGAAGACCAAAAGGAACATGTTTGTAATGGGATGTGGGGAAAGTGAGAGACCAAAACACACATAGGATACAGAGTATGCAAATGCCCTAGGGTGCGAAAGAAGTTGGCCTGTTTGAGGACCAGGTAGAGGAATAGTGTGGCTATAGTATTATCAATGGGTGGAACATGGCAAAGTGAAGTTTAAGAGATATATAACTAAATTTTTTAAATTAAAAATACATAGTTTACGAAGTTAGTTTACTTGTTGACAAATCAAATGTTATGTGTTTGTAATAAAATGCTGTGCATAAATTTTAACACAGTGACTCCATTTTCAGAGATTCTAAAGATATGATTATATTTATAAAAGAGTTTTATCTAGAATGTTGCTTTTATTTTTTAATCATACTTATTCACTTTCCATGGTTTTACTTTTTATCCAGCTTTCTACAAGATTGAATATTTTGTCATTCTTGATTTTTTCTCTACTAATTTGAAAGTTTTTCATTCTTTTTTTGCTTTATTCTACCTTTGAAATTTTCATATGCGTTCTTAAATTCTAATGATAAACACTACATCTACTCTCCTCTGACCTAATGAAAGACCCTGGGAAATTCTTAATTCTGAAATCTCTCATTTGTTTGTTTTTAACCAATGTTTTAGTCCTTGTGTTTTATTTTTATATTTTTTATTATATTAAATTTATTGGGGTGACATTGGTTAATACATTCTATGAGTTTCAAGTATACAATTCTATAATACATCATCTTTATATTACATTGCATACTCACCCTCTCAAGTTTAGTTTCCTTTTGTCACCATGTATTTGGCCCCCTTAACCCTCTTCATCCTCCCTCCAGCCCCTTCCCCTCTGGCAACAATACTTTTTGATGTGTCTATTAGTTCGTTTTGTTTGTTTGTTTTTTGCTTTCTGTTTTGTATCCCACAGATGAATAAATCACATAGTTCTTGTCCTTTTTCATTTGATTTTTCTTAACATGATACTTTCAAGATTCATCTATCATGCATGTTGTCATAAATGGTAGTATTTCATAATTTCTTATAACTGAGTAGTATTCTATTGTATATATGTACCACATCTTCTTTATCCTATTATCCACTGAAGGACACTTAGATTGTTTCCATGTCTTGACAACCATGAATAATGCTGTAATTAACATAGGGGTGCATATATCTTTACAAATAAATGTTTTCAAAAATTTCAGGTAGATACCCAGAAGAAGAATTGCTGGGTCATATGGTAGTGCTATTCTTAATTTTTTAGGAACCTCTGTACTGTTTTCCACAGTGGCTGTACCAGTTTATAGTCCCAGCAGCAGAGTATGTGGGTTCCTTTTTCTCCACATCCTCTCCAACACTTGTTATTTCTTGTCTTGTTGATAATAGCCATTCTAAAGGGTGTGAGGTGTATCTCATTGTGATTTTGATTTGTATTTTCCTTATAGCTGGTGAAGTTGAGCTTCTTTTTATATATTTGTTGGCCATTTGTATGTCTTCTTGGGTTCTCTGTTCATTTTTAATTACATATTTTTTTGTTGTTGCTGAGTTATATGAGTTCTTCATATATATGAGGCACTCTTTGCAAATATCTTCTCTTATTCAGTTGGTTGCCTTTTCGTTTTTTTTTTTTGCATTTATAGTCATATAGCATATGGTTTTTTAATTTATTTTTTCTCTTCTTATTAGTATCACTTTTTAAAAATTAAATTTATTTGGATGACATTGGTTAATAAAATTATATAGATTTCTTTTGCCATGCAGAAGTTTTTTCGTTTGATACAGTTCCATTCATTTATTTTTGCTTTTATTATCTTGTCTTTGGGGTCAGGTTCATAAAAACCTCTCTGAGACTAAGGCCTATATAAGTTTAGTACTTATGTTTTCTTCTATGTATTTTATTGTTTCAGAGCTTATATTTAAATCTTTAACCCATTTTGAGTTAATCTTTATGTACTGTGTCAAAAAGCAGTCTAGTTTCATTCTTTTGCATGTGACTTGCCAATTTTCTCAACACCATTTATTAAAAAAGCTTTCCTTTCTCCATTGTATGTTTTTGTTTTTATCAAAATTAGTTGCCCTTATATGTGTGTTCCCTTGTTTTAAAATAATTTCTGTTCTAAGTTTTAAACACTTAACTTATTATTAGTTGTGCCTGCTCTACTGTTTGATGTTTTTATTTTTAATATGAAAAAGTTTCAAACCCAGAGAAAACTTCTAAGAATATGATAAAGAACTTTATTTTTTCCTGACATATGTAAGAGTCAGTGGCCAATGTGATTACCTATTACTTCCAATGATTTAGTTTGTAATTCTCACAAATAAGAAAATTCTCCAGCATAAAGCAAACATCAAAATCAGGAAATTAACATTAATACATTACTATCATCTAATCAGACCTCATTAAAGTTTGTCAGTTGTCTCAGTAATGCCCTTTACAGTAAAAGGATCTAGCACAGAATCGCACATTACATGTAGTTGTCTTGTCTCTTTAATCTCCTTTGTTCTGGAATAGTTCCTCAGTCTTCCTTGACTTTCATGTTGAAACTTTTGAAGATTATAGCCCAGTAATTTTGTAATGTTCCTCAGTGTTTGTATCTCTGATTCAGGTTATGAATTTTGATAGGAATATCACAGAAACGATACCATATTCTTCTCATTGCATTCAATCAATTGGCACATGATTTTGATTTGTTCTATTGCTGGCAATTATAACCATGATTAAAGTGGTAGCTGTCAGGATTCTCCACTGTAAAGGTACTCTTTATCCCTTTGTAATCAATAAGGGTTTTATGAAGAAGTATTTTGAGATTATACAAATATCCCATTTCTCATTAAACTTTCACCAAGAAGCTTTAGCATCTGTTGACGTTTGTTGGCTGAATTAATTATTACTCTGATGGTTATCAAATTGTGATTTTTCTGATTTCTTTATTCTATTTCCATTTATTCATTAACAGTCTACTGTAAGGAAAAGTTTCCTTTTCTTCACATTTACATATTCACTTATTATTTATATCAGTATGGACTCATGAATTCCTATTTTATTCATTGGATTATAATCCATTGCAGTATGTATTTTTATTTACACTTAAATTGTCCAAAATTTGTCTAGAAGTACTTTTACACTGGTGTCTGTGTTTTTGCTATTTCCCCATTTTTTAAAAATCATTTTCTTACTTTCTGTCACAAAGATGTTCCAATCTCACCTTATACTTTCCCTGCCCTAGCCTTAAAAGCATCCATTTAACCAAAGAAGCCTGGTTCTTATTTTAGTGCATAGTGGTTATTTAGGAACTAAGATCTGAGTGTTATAAATCTCAGTTGTCACTCACATACTCCCTCTCTCTCTCCCTCTCTTTTTTTCTCTCTCTTCCTCCCTTTCTCTCTCTCTCTCTTTCTTTCGTGCATGCACAATACATGTATAGAAATATATGTATGCATACATGTATATATTTCTTTTATTTATTTTTATTTTTTCTTTATTTTTATGTTTTAGGTGAGGCAACCCTTGGTTGTCCTCACAGATTGTAAGGAACTTGTCAGCTTACAATCCTTTATTTTTTATTTTTTTTTACGCCTACAGCACCTGGTCTCCCATCCAAGCACTAACCAGGCCCGACACTGCTTAGCTTCCGAGATCAGACAGGATCTGGCTTGTTCAGGGTAGCATGGCCATAGACACATGTATATATTTCTATATTTATTTCCCAAACTGTTTATATTGAC
Organism: Macroglossus sobrinus; assembly: GCA_004027375.1. Classification (NCBI taxonomy): domain Eukaryota; kingdom Metazoa; phylum Chordata; class Mammalia; order Chiroptera; family Pteropodidae; genus Macroglossus; species Macroglossus sobrinus. The sequence goes on along the minus strand of PVKZ01000820.1, from coordinate 306,560 downwards.
ACCCATAAGTGCCAAGGATACCTTCAATTCCAATCCATTTTATTTTTTCTCTTTTCATATTTGCCATTCCTTTCTCTAACGTGAGGAAAGTGACTCCTATTATCCTTAATATATTTATTTATTGCATCAGTCCTACCCATATGTAGTCCATTTCTCATTGCAACTGTGATCCCACTCATGAACCTTGCATAGATACACATCTTGATGAACTCAATGTAATGACTTTTGAATTGAAACTTTAACATTATTTAAAAAATTACATTGATTGTATATTTTTTATATCTAGAATTTCTCTTTAAAAAATACATTTATACCTAATCTGTTCTTGACACAGAGTTTCTATTCTTTTCTCTATTTCTTAGATTATTTGAAGCTTACTTTAATGTTTATTTGCAAGATTCTTTTGGACTGCTCTATTATCTTCAATTCTCAGAGTTCAAATGATGCCATTAGTTGCATCTTCTAACTCTGCTTCAGTGTGGCTTATTTCTGTGTAGGGCTTGTAATCTTTTGCTCTGAGCAATTCAGTAGAAGTTGTTTACTTCATAAATCCCAGTGTCCTGAGTTGTAGACTTTTCCCTGTGGAGTCATTCTGAGGAGTGATTTTGCATTTGCCTCTTCTAAGGATTTCTGAGTTTTATTGGTTTGGACAAACTATTCTGTTAGTTTCTATGGTGAGATTTCCATATCCTGGGAATATGATCCTCACATCATGAGTGGCACAGGTTTGGTGTTCTTTTCCTACAGGTTATTTTTTTTGAATCTTGTCCCTAAGTACATGACTAACTTCCTTGTAGCTTTCCCAAGCTGGCAAACTGAGCTCTTAGAATAAAATGCACAGCCTTCATGGCTCCTGTTTTTAAACAAAGTTTAGTTTTGACTCTCATGTGTGTGACTTCTCTTCTTCCACCTCCTCACTTCTGTTAAATTCCTGCCCCTAGTCCCCGATGGCTTATATCTGATTCTTTTACCACTGATGAGTTTTATATCCTACTTTTCCTTAAGACTTTTAGTTTTCTCTTTATTTCTGACAGTTAGGAATTTCCCTATTCTGTTTTACACCTGGCTACACGTTAATATAGTTTTTTAATTTTAATTTTTTTGTTATATATTAGTGCATATTTTAATCTTTTGACTAAGGAAGTTTGTATTGTTTCTAGTAATGAAATATTATAAATGACTTAAATATTTAACAATAGTGGACTGCTGAAATAAATTATAATGTGGTGTGAGATGGAATAATATATAACTATTACAACTAATGTGGTTGAAATATAATCAAGTAGATAGGAAAATCTTGTAATATAATATTAAGTTAGATAGCATGATACAAAATGATACGATGTTAATTATATAAAAATGATACATGTAAGAAATGTCTATGAGAATATATTAGGGTGTTAACAATGATTTTTTTTGTGGTTTGTGGGATTATTTAATTAATTATATTTTCCATAGAGATAACAGAAAAGTAACTTTGACAAACATTCCTAAACCATAGAATTCCTCGATAATAACAATAATAATAATAATAATAATAATAATAATAATAATAATGGCAATGGTGCTTTATAACTCCAGTATTAACTAATTATTTGGATATTGGTTGAAATAATATACTTTAAAGTTGAGGAATAGGGAAAACTAAGCAATTAAAATTGTGATCTGTGAACTAGCTGATCTTATTCTTTTAGTTTTTATGTTATTTTAACAATAAACAAATAAAGAAATACAAAGTATCCAAAGACTTTGAAGACTTTACATCTTGACTGGCTGTGCCTTAAAAGTAAAAATAATTTCTAGGAAGCTTAATTGTAAGATTTTATCTACATTTGATATTAAATAAAAAGTTTTGAAAATGAAGATGGAACTTTGATTTCAAACTATTCTGGTCATTCTCAGTTGATTTTATCACCTGAATTTGAATTAAATATTAATATGAAACAACCTTTATATAATTATCTGCATTAAGTTTAAATAAAATTCTGTAACGTAGCCAATCTTTTTTCTTAGTTCTCCAAGAACTAAAATTTGAATTTTATACTCACTGAAATAAGAAATACTACTAATTATCAGTTCATGGAATAGCATGTATATTTGTATTAAAGCGGATTTTTATAGTTACCGATAAAAAATAATGCAATCTAAAATTTGACTGTGCAGTGAAAAGCTGAATAACTGTGTCCAGTTGGTGATTTCATCTTAGAGTACACTGTAGGGAATGCGATTTTGAGTTGTGTAGCTTTTAAAAAAAATAACAAACATATTTATTTTCCTGTGCATGTATCCAAGAAGTAGATTTTATAGTAAAGTAGTTGTTTCAGACATCTTACCCTCGTTTGAGCGTTTCATGTACTTATTTGCCTGTTTAACTCTTTACTATCTGACTTGGAAATGCTGTGCGGAGAAAGAAAGATGGCCGCAGTCAAGCTCCTTCCCACACCTGCAGCTCACATCCCAGCAGCAGTGACTCAGCACCTCTCGCCTTATGTAACCATGTGCCTCCTATGCATGCGCGCGTTTCCATGATCTGGCAGTGTGCCACTATTGTTTAACCTGTATGTAAAAGGCACCGCTGCCCTGCGTTGTTGGCTGTGCTCTTGCTGGAAAAAAGAATACGTCGGAGTTGTCGAGGGCTCCCAGTATTTTCTTTCAACTGCCCAAGTCTTGTATCCCTTATCTCGGAACCTTGAATCTGCAGCAACACAAATGCTCACAACTGTAACTATATTTCTAATTATTATGTTCTTTTAAATTGACTTCCTCTCCATAATCATTTGTAACTGTTTTATTCAGTGCCCTTTTCTCCTCTTCTGTATTAAATCATTCCTTTCTTTAATGCTCCTGTCCAACTTCGCTTTTGTTTCATAGTCTCTTTTTTTCATGCTTATCAATGATACTGTTTTTATACATTGGGGTAAATAGGCAAGGGTGTTTTCTCCTGTAGTGCAGAGGCCAAGAGACACTATCTCACCTGTCCCTTGTTGGCACACCTATACTTAGGCAGTGGTGTGCCGAATGGGAAGCCTTGAATTATTGCACCTTGTCTCTGTTTCATTAGGATTTTGTCTGTGTGTCTCTTAAGTTCTCACTTCCACTTACTAAAACTTTAAAACTTAAATAAACCAACCAACCCTTAAAATGTATAAAATTGTTTGATTAAGTAATCAACACTCCAAAAGCATATAGCTCTTAAGAATAATCATCAACTGCATAGCATAGTACTCATCAATATTTATAAGTGAATGGGCGTGGCTTTCCTCAATCAGTGGGTCCTTATGGGTGAGATCCTTTGAGTGATTAAAAGAAAAATATTGTCAGCTGGATCTGGAGATCTTGAAGAAATTTACTTACACTTTTATAAACATGCACAGGTATTAGATGATAATTTTATGATTCCATGATTCCATTCCCCTTCTCCATTTCCTTTCCTTCCCTTCCTTTAACTTTTTCTCTATTAAATCAAATTTCTTGAGAAATTTAAGGTTATGGATAACCTTATTTAAAAAAATTTTTGTGTTTTATTTTTTTTTAAATTTTATCTTATAGTATAGGCATTATTTATTTAATAAGAAAGAACTTTGTCCAGGAACAATTCCCAGTAGAATATAATTTCAAAACCATGTTGTTTCAGAAAGAGATGCTATTCTCTAATCTAGAATTAGATTTGATTTTTTTAAGGGGAGGCCTAAAAAAGTAAACACTTGTTGAGCAGCTTTGTGCTAGGCACCACCTCAGCCCTTCTTCTATATATATAACCTGTTCATATTATTATATGGTATAAATTAAGTTATATACAAATAATATTTTTGATTTTTGCCTTTGCTGCCAATAAGCCATAAATAGGACTGATACCCAAGTACAATTAAGATCTTCCTTTAGTTTCCTAATGGAGTGATCTCTTTCCTTCCTCTACATGGTTTCTGTTTGTCTACTTATCTTTAAATGTTCCAGTTCATCTGTCTTTCTGTTACATATTACTTCAAATCTTTTATTCAGAAAAAAACAAACCTGAATAGATAAAATGAAGATTGTGATAGATGCTTTTGAAGGTAGCTTTGGACCAGGGATGTGCTATTACTTTATAGTGAGAACACAAAAAGTTATCAGATATTCAAAATTCTCTCCTCCCCTCTTTCAAATTGAGGGTTATTTATCAAATTTCTTATATCTTAATCAAAATACATACCAAATTTGTATTCCTGTGAGATAATTCATCTTCAAGCTAGAGAAACCCTAATTTAAGGTTTGGCTCTTCACAAGCATTTCATAAATTCCAAGATTTGTAGGACATTTTTCTCTGAGAGAAAAAATATAATAATTTATAACAAGTAATGCTAGATATAATTTGATAAAGGAAAAAAATCTTAGGGAAGAGCTTTGTTCCTTGAAACATCTTTGTTCCATCTTAAAAACACCTATGCAAACTCCAGTTGTGAAATAAGATCTGGGGAAACAAATTTTTTCATTTTGAGTAAAATAAATTATAGAATGGTGGAGAGAGCAATAGATTGAGCTTCAACAGAATAATCTGGGGTATTTGAAGTGCACGGACTTTGAAGATCGAAAGACATGGGTTCAAATCCTGAATTGCCAGTTTACTGGCCACATAGCCTCTGTCATTTCCATGTTTTCTGTGAAAAGAAGAAAATAATACTCGACTGGGCTGTTCTGAGATACCAAGCACCTAGTTCAGCACCTGGCACCTAGTAGACTTCCCATAAATAGTTGTTAATATTTATATCAATCAAGTCCTGGTTTAAGTCTGGTCTTGCTGTTATGTGTTCTTGGGCAAATCATTTTGCTTTTTTGATGAAGTTTATAATTCTTCGCCATTCCTCAGAATAATTTTATGAAATGAATGTTGAGAATCATAGCTCTGTTTGGCAGATTCATCTCATGCAACTGTCAAGAGCACCATGGATAAAGCGTGGCTGTCTGGATTTGAATCTGAACTCCAGCACTCACCAGCCACTTGACACTGAGCGAATTGCTTCGCTTTTTGGGGTCTCTTTTTCCACATTTGTGTTATGAGGCTAACAATAGCACCTAACCCATAGGATGGTTGTAAGAATTATATAATTTAATGTTTGAAAGTGGCTGACACATTATAAATATTAGATATTAGTGATACTTGAGTCACTTTCAGAGGAATTATTAATGCTGGTGTTGAAAAACATCACAAGACAGTGTGGTACAGAGGAGGGGCCATGAGCTTTGGCATAAAATAGAATAAAGTTTAAATTTTTACTCTGTTTCCCAGCCTTTTAAAGGTTCAATTGTTAAATGACAATACTTTTTTCTTTTTTTAACCTCTTTTGGCAGATGTGAATGTCTAGTGACCTCTTGACTTCTTATCATAGTGGTAAGAAACTTACTAGGGAGTAATTCCATTTTAATAGAAAAGTACCATGGGGATATAATTCAACTAGAAACTCATAGTGGCAGAGGTTGTTTGCGACCCAGATTCATTTTTAAGCTCTTTATAACCATCCAGGTGTGGATATTTTATTTTCCCAGTTTTTCAAATTGAAGAACAGGCAAGATGCTCCCCCTTTGAATTTCTCATCTGGCTTTCTTACTTGAAACAGACAGCTATTAATATTAGTAATGTTTATTAAGGGCCTGATGTCTACCACATGTTTTGCCCTACATTACTTTACTCTGTCTTCCCAATAACCCTGAGGTTAGGCAGTATCCCTGTTGACAGATGATTAAACTGAGGCTTAAGGAGTTAAAGTGACTGGCTTTAAGTTCACATGACTCATGGGCGATTGAACAAAGACTAAATGGCCCAATCTACTGGATTCTGATTCCTCCCTGCGAATCAAATTTGAACCTCTCACTGTATCTGCAAGAGGCCTGTGTCTATCAATTGAGCCTGCCTCTGTAGAAAAATGGAACTCATGGTATTGACTCTCATTTGAAATAGGCAGACTTGCAATCTAATTGAATGTGAGTGGGGCATGGCAAGCTGACTCTTTGCCAGGCAAGAAGACATTTAGCTAAGATAGCAGGTTTGCACTGGCAGAATCCTGATCTGATAGCACTTTTTACCTTGGCATACTTGAAACTGTTCTCATGTGGTTCTGTAACAGGTGGAACCACCTGTGGTCTCCATGGGGGCTGCATGCCTCCAAAGTATCAAATGGCAGATGGGATAGTGGAAGTAGACCATATAAAAGTCAGATGCCTTGGGATTCCCTCCAGAACAATTCTATTAGGTTCTGCCACAACACACTTGTGATATTTTCACATTCAAAACCTGTATTTTGTGCATTTGTATTGGGTAATTGAGTGTTTATCTACTCAGTTTGCATAACAGGCATACTGACATTTTTATGTGTAACAGACATGATTGTCATACTCAAGACTGATGCAATTTCAGAATATGGCTTTATGATAACATCACAAATGGTAGACCCTTTTGGCTGTGTGCAGAATTTTGTAAATAATTAACAGCAAAGAAAAAAATGTGACCTTCAATGGCTTATTATTGGTTGAGATATCTTCAACAGAAATAGTAGAATAGAATAATTGCTGGGTGTAGTCATGTGTACCGAGATGGGCTCAATGAAAAATATATTCTATTATACAAGTTTACTTCTTTGTCCCATTATTGAACCCTTTGAAGTACATGCTAAATTCATATGTTTATAAATTATGTCATTATCTTGTGAATAATTACTGCATTTTTTTTGTCTTATAAGGATCAATTTACTAAATGTAAAGTTTTAAAATGTACCACAATACCCAAAACTCTCTTTTAGCATTCTTTATTTTTTAGAATACTGGGAGCCTCAAAAATAAAAGACACCTAGATCCTTCTTGACCTTAAAAGGCTCTGGTTTTCCATTGTTTTGTGTTGCATATAAATATTATCTATCTAAATACAAGCTCTAAACTTTTAGTGCCACATCTTCTTTCTACCCTACTGCGTGACAAGGTCTGGAGATGGGGACAGATGCTTCAAGGAATGCATTGTCAAGAACAAGGATGTGGCATGTGTTTAGGGATAATTGGTTTCTTAAGAACAATCCTATTAATAAGAGGAATTTGGGTAGCACAAATTCTAGTAAGTGTAGACGCTGTACAAGTGGATTTCAAATTTGGCTCTGAGGAAAACATAGTAAATTCCCTGTGTATGAAATCAGCTCCAGTCACCCTGACTATCCAGAATGCATAAACCCTTTATTTGAACAATGATTAAGGGAAATTCCTTTTGACATGCCTCTTAAAGATGTTATGAAAAAATTACAACAAGCTAAATTATTAGAACCAGCTTATACTCCTATTCCCATGCAGTTAGTGGAAAAATTAGTAAAAGATAAGAAATTTACTCATAAGCCTGTGCCTACTATGGAAGGGCCTCCTTTTGTGGCCTACTGGATATATAAAAAACTAGTAGCTTAAGTTTGATGGAAAGGCTGGTTGGGTCAGGATCTCCTTGGTGCTTAAAAACAAAGGAACGAAAACTTAGCTTACAAAAGCAGCTTTGCAAAACTGATTTTTTAAATGCTTTCCTCAATACTGCACCAAGGAAACTGTCAAACAGCTATGAAAAAGTTTCAGCTTAAACTTTAGATAACATCATAAATAAAGTAGCAACTGAAAGATTTATTCAGGCAAAAAGAAGAACAATGTCTGCCCACGAGTCAATATTTGCTGTTGTGAATACCTCTATCTATCACCTTTACTTAAGTCAAACTTTATCTTACATAATAGATATAAGAATGAAAAGTTTAGATTGTTCCATTAGGTAGTTCTGTTCCAATGATTGAGAAAAAAGAATGTACTAATTAATCATGAATAATAATATACTCTGTAAGATTTTCTGCTTTGCTTAACCACAGAAATTGAACTCTCTGCTACCTTAATGATAAAGTATAATCAAATGCCAAAATAGAAAGTATAAAAGTTGTTCTCAAATCACAATAAAATGGAACAGTGTCACACTGTCTCTGAGCTGTGTAGTCGACTGTATCTCACGCCGACGCCTTGCACACCTTTGGGGCCCCCTGGATCCTGTCGCAGCTGGACTGCGGCATTTTAGAAAGCTGGAGCTATATTTTTATTTATTTTTACTTTTTATTATTTCCTTCCTTGTGTATGCTTTGATTTTTATTTTTTACTTTAGTTCTTGAAGAGGGAGCTTAGATTATTGATTTGAGAGTTTTTATTAATGTAGGCATTTAATGCTATTAATTCATCTCTTGACACTATTTTACCTATATCCTATAAATTTTGATATTTTTTTCATTATTATTCAGTCCAATGCATTTTTTTTTTCCTTAAGACTTCTTCTTTGATCCATAGATTATTTAGAAGTGTATTGTTTAGTTTTCAAGTGTTCGGAGATTTTCTTTTTTGTTACTGATTTTTAGTGTGACTTCACTGTGATCAGAGAACATACTGTATTAGTTTACAAGCACTGCCATAACAAAATATCACAGTCTAGGTGGCTTAAACAATGGAAGTTTATTTTCATAGTTCTGGGGGCTGTAAGTCCAATGTCAAAATACTAGCAGGTTTAGTTTCTGCTGAGGCTTCACTCCTCAGCTTGCAGATGAGCACCTTCTAATGTGTCCTCACACATTCTTCTGTGCACACACATCTCTGGCATTTCTTTCTTTCCTTATAAAGATACATACCTGTCATTTTGGATTAGCGCTTTGCTCTTATGATCTCATTCAACCTTTCTTACTTCAAAGGCCTACCTTCAAATACAATAACATTGGCTGTTAGGACTTCAACGTGAGAATTTTTGGAAACAATTCAGTCTATTACACAATTCTTTTTAATTTGTCGAGGTTTATTTTATAGTCCAGGATATGGGTCTATATTGGCATATGTTACGTGAGCACATAGGAAGAATGTGTGCTTTCTGCTGTTGTTGGATGGAGTGTTCTATAAATATCACAAGTTTTTGATCAATGGTATTGTTGAGTTCTATATTTTTACTGATTTTCTGCCTTTTTTTTTTCTGTTGGTTTTTGAGAGGGGATGTTGGAGTCTCCAATTATCATTATAAACTTGTTTATTTCCCCATTCAGTTCTATTAGTTTTGCTTCACATATTTTTGCAGCTCTGTTGTTTGGTGTATATAAATTTAGGATTGCTACATTTTATTGATGCATGGATCTTTTTCTCATTATTTAACATCCCTTTCTGTTTCTGGTTATTTTCTGTGCCCGAAATCTATTTTATCTGATATTAACATAGCTACTCTTACTCTCTTTTGATTAATGTTTGAATGATATATCTTTTTCCATCTTTTTACTTTCAACTTGCCCGTATCATTATATTTGAAGTTACTTTCTTATATATAGCTTATAATTGGGTCATATTTTTTAAAAAGAAACTCTGTAATAATCTGTTTTTTAGTTGGAACACCTAGACTATTTATATTTATAGTAGGCAGAATAGTGTCTCCACACAGATGTGCATATCCTAATCCCCAGAACCTGTGAATATGTTACTTAACATGGCAAAAGATAATTAAGGTAGCAGATTGAATTAAGATTGTTAACCAGCTGACCTTGACATGGGGATAACTCAAATATCTGGGTGGGAACAATGTAATCAAATGGGTCCTTAAAAGTGGAAGAGGAAAGCACATGAGGTCAAAGTAATGCAATGTGAGAAGGATGCAAACTGCCTTTGCCAGTTTTGAAGATGGAGGAGGCAGCCACAAGCCAAGGAATGCAAGCAGCTTCCAGAAACTGGAAAAAGCAAGAGAATGGATTCTACACAGCCTACAGAAAAGAAGAAAGACTTGCTGACTCCTTAATTTTAGCTCAGTGAAACCTGTGTCAGGCTTCTGACCTATAGAATTGCAACATAATAAATTCATATTGTTAATGCCACCAAGTTCGTGGCAATTTGTTAAGGCAGCAATAGAAAACCAATACAACATATAATGCAATTATTAGGGCTTGTCTTTACTTTTTGTATTCTGTTTTTTCTCTGTGTTTTTCATTTCTGTTTTATTTCCCCTGAGTTCTGTGGGTTATTTAAACACTTTTTTTACAAATGACATTTTACTTAAGTGTTTTTGAGTATTTTGTATTAGATAGCTTTTTTTTAAGCTTTTTTTTTTGCTCTAGGTATTACATTATATAACCTAACTTCTCAGTCTACTGCTTCTATCATTTTATCCTCCTCCATTTATAATTGTCTTTAATATTTCCTCCTCATACATTTGGAACCACATCAGATAGTGTAATACTTTTTCCTTCAGCTTTAGAAAATTTAAGAAAAGAATGAAAATCTATTGTATTTATCATATTTTTACTCACTGCCTTTTTTTTTCTGTCATGAGGTTCTAAGCTTCTTCCTTTTATTTCCTTTTTTTTTTTTTGATACCCTCTTGTAACCTCTCTTTTCGAATAGAATACTGTGGACAAATTCTCCTAGTTTCCTTTTATTTGATAATGCTTTGATTCCCCTTCATTTCTGAGGGATATTTTACTGGGCATAGGATTCTAGGCTGACAGTAATTTTCTATCAGAACTTGAAAAATACTGTGCCTCTTCTTCTGGCTCTATGGTTTCTGATGAGAAATCCACTGTCAATGTAATTTTTTTTTTCCATAGGTAAGGTGTTATAGTTCTCTGGATACTTTCAAGGATTTTTTCTTTGTTTTTAATTTTCAGAAGTTTAATGATATATTTCTGCATAGATTTTTAAATGTTTATACTGCTTGGATTTGTTCAGTTTTTCGAATCTATAAGTTTATGACTCTTGCCAAATATGAAAAGCTTTAAACCATTATTTCTTTGAGTACATTTTTAGCTGTGCCATCTTTCTCCTTTCCTTCTGGGGCTCTGGTGACACAAATGTTAGGTCTTCTGTGATAGTCCCCCTGGCTCCTGAGGCTCTGTTTATTTAATTTTTTAAATATATATATTTTTAGTTATAGTTGGCATACAATACTATGTTAGTTTCAGGTGGACAACAGAGTGATTAGACATATATAACTCAGAAAATGATTACTCCAATAAATCTAGTAACCCTCTAATACCATATATAGTTATTATAACATTGTTAGCTATATTCCTTATGCTATACTATCTCCATGACTATTAGTAACTGCTAATTTGTAATTTAAAAAAATATTTATTTAAATTAGTTTCAAGTATACAGTGCATTGGTTAGACATCTGTATAGTTCATACAATGTCCACCCATTTGCTCCCTCCCTCCCCTGGCCCACCACCTAGCCAACATATTAATGCTAACTGCATTCCCTATGCTCTGCTCCCCATCCCCGTGACCATCTATCAACTACTAATTTGTACTTCTTTAGTCCTACATCCCATTCTTCCAGCCCTCTTACCCTCTTACCCTCTGTCCATCACCAAATTGTCCACTATATTTGTATCTGTTTTTGATTAGTTTGTTCTTTGTGTTTCTTAGATTACACATATAAGTGATATCATAAAATATTTATCTTTCTCTGTCTGACTTATTTCACTCAGCATAATAACCTCTGGGTCCATCCATGTTGTTGTAAATGGTAGGATTTCATTTTTTTAAATGTCTGAGTAATATTCTATTCTATATATGAACCATAATTTCTTTATCTAATCATCTGTTGAGGAGCATTTAGTTTGTTTCCATATGTTGGCTATTGTAAGTTGTGCTGCCATGAATATTGGGGTGCATAGATCTTTATAAATTATTTTTTTTATTTTATTTGGATAAATACCCAGAAGTGCAATTGCTGGGTCAAAAAGTAAATCCATTTTTAAATTTTTGAGAAACCTCCAGACTTTTTCATAGCAGCTGTACTAATTTGCAATCCTACCAACAGCGTATGAGGGTTCTCTTTTCTCTGCATCCTCATCAACACTTGTTTTTTGATTTATTGATAATAGCCATTCTGATAGGTGTGAGGTGATACCTTATTGTGGTTTTAATTTGCATTTCTCTGATGTTTAGTGATCTTGAGCATTTCATATGTCTTTTAGCCATCTGTATTTCTTTGGAGAAGTATCTCTTCAGGTCTTCTGCCCATTTTTTAATTGGATTGTTTGTTTTTTGTTGTTGTGATTGAGTTTTGGAGTTTTTTTTATATATTTTGGATATTAACCCCTTATCTGACATATCATTAGTGAATATTTTATCCCAGTTGGTTGTCTTTCTGTTTTGTTACTCGTTTCCTTTGCTGTACAAAAACTTTTTTGTTTGAGGTAGTCCCATTTGTTTATTTTTTCTTTTGTTTCTCTTGCCTGAGGAGATATATCTGAAAAGAAATTACTGTTAATAATATCATAGAGTTTACTGCCTATGTTTTCTTCTAAAAGTTTTATGGCTTTGGGTCTTACATTTAAGTCTTTAACCCATATTGGGTCTATTCTTGTATACAGTATAAGAAGGTGGGTCAGCTTCTTCTTCCTTTTTTTTTATTTTTTATTTTTTTTGCATGTATCTGGCCAATTTTCCCAACACCATTTATTGAAGAAACTGTAATTTGTTCTTCTTTATCCCCTCTCCCTTTTTCACCAAATCCCTCAATCCCCCTACCATCTGGCAACCCTCAAAATGTTCTTTGTATCTATGAGTTTGTTTCTGTTTGTTTGTTTATTTTGTTTAGGTTCCACATACATATGCAATCATATGTCATTGGTCTTCCTCTGACTTACTCTGCTCAGCACACTATCCCATAGGTTCATCATAAAATATCTTTTCCCATCCCCTTACTTTTAGCCTGTGAGTGTCTTTTAATCTGAAGTGACTCTCTTGTAGGCAGCATAAATATAAGGGTCTTGTTTTCTTATCCATTCTGCCACCCTATCATTTGATTGGAGCATTTAACTCTTTTTCATCTGAAGTAGTCATTAATAGATATGTAGTTATTACCATTCTTTATTCAAATTTTTGCTACATTTTTTTTCTTCTTTCTAAAGAAGTTCCTTCCAACATTTCCTGTAATGGTGGCTTGGTGATGATGAACTCCTTTAGTTTTTTCTTGACTGGGAAGATCTTTGTCCTTCGACTCTAGATTGCTTTGCTGGACAAAGTAATCTTGGTTGTAACCTAGGGTTTTCATCATTTTGTGACATGTCCTTCTGTCCTGCAATGTTTCTTTGGGAAATCAGCTGCCAGACTTATGGGAGCTTCCTTGTAGGTAACAACTTGCTTTTCTCTTGCTGCTTTCAAGATTTTCTCTTCATATTTAACCTTTTGTATTTTAATTATGATGTATCTTGGTGTGGGCCTCGGGTTCTTTTTTTGTGGGGGACTTTCTGTGCTTCCTGGGGTTGTATGTCTATTTCCTTCACAAGATTAGGGAAGATTTCCATGATTAGTTCTTCAAATAGGTTTTCAATTTCTTGCTCTTTTTCTTCTTCTGGTACATCTATGATGCAAATGTTGTTGCATTTGATATTATCCCATAGGCTCTTTATGTTATCTTCATTATTTTGGATTTTGTTTTCTTGTTGCCATTCTGATTGGGTGTCCTCTGCTATCTCATCCTTTATTTTGGTGATTTGATTCTCCGCTTCCTCCACTCTGTTGATTCCCTCTAATATACTCTTCATCTCTGATATTTTAGTCTTCATTTCTGACTGATTTCCTTTTATAATTTCTACTTATTTTTATGGCTTTTATCTCTTTTTTAAAGTTCTCATTGTATTCATTGACTCTTCCCCTAAATTCCTTGAACATCCTTATAACCAGTGTTTTGAACTCTGCATCTGATATATTGCTTGTCTCCACTTTGGTGAATCCCTTTTCACTGGGACCAATATGGTTGCCTCTCTGTTTCTGTTTCTATGTTTTAAGTAGGGCTCCTGAATCTCCCAGTATTAGTAGAGTGACTTTATGTAGTATATGTGCTGTGGGGCCCCTTGGCACAGACCTGAGAGGGGTACAGCTACAGGCCAAGTTCAAGTGCAGCCTGTGCACCTCTGGGAACACCTAGTAAGAATTACAAACAATCCACATATAGCTGCCACTGTTGCTGGGCTTGTAGGGGCCTCAAGGGGCCAAGTCCAAAACCAAGGCTGGCTGCCACTAGTGCAGGATTTGGGGCTGCTCAGCAAGAGGTACAAGGCATGCCGAGGCCAAATGCTGCTTCTTTGGGTTTTAAGAGCCTTTGAGAGATTTTATAAAAGTTTATAGCAGGAGCCAAGACAGCCCATTTGTATGAAATGAAATCACTGGAAGCAGCTTGGGTGGGCCCATAAGTTGGGAGAAGCAGGGTCTCAGGGAATCCCCTGAGCAGAGTTACCTATGTTGTTCAAGTTGAAGGCACCTGTGTGTGCAGACCGGGAGTGGGGAGAGCTCAACAAAGGAACAATGACTTCTGCCTATACTTCTGTTCGGGAGCAAGCTGCCTCTCCAGCACTCTCCATGAATCCTGACAGCTCAGCACCTCCCTGTATGTCCCTGGTGCTCCTCGAGCAGCTGTCCCAATGCTAGAGCTCAAAGCAAGCGAGTCCATCAGAGAGTAAGGCTGGGCGTGAGCCTTTAAAAAGAAGGTATCTGCTTCCCACAGCCCTCTGTCTCACTCAGCTACAACCTCCGCTGGTTTTCAAAGCCAGAGGTTGTGGGAATGTCTCTTCCTGGCACTGGAACCCTGAGCTAGGGAGCTCAGTGTGTGGCTGGGACCTCTTGCTCCTCAGGTGGGGAAGTAGCTCTGCAGCTAAGATAGCTCTCTTGATTCTCTATCGCTGCTTGCAGTTGTAGGACAGGGCCATTTAGCATCTCTGCTATGCCTCCCATTTGAGGTGACCTGTTATTTGAGGTGACCTAGTTGTAGAGCTTCTGTTCAGCCAGACTTCTGGTGACTCCATGTACTGGTTACTCTGTGGTTCTGTTATAATTCTGGTGTGGTTGCTAGAGAAGGCGTGTACAGGCTTTACCTTCTCGCCATCTTGAATCTTATGTTCAATTTTTTAACAGTCATTTTCTCACGGTTTTTCAGAGTGGATAAATTCTCTTGTTCTCCTATTTCTCTGGTTCTTTCCCTTGTTTCCTCTCCATTCTGCTATTGAGATAATCGTAAGAGTTTTTTATTTTGGTTATTTTTCAATTCTAAATTTTTTTTGGTTCTTTATATCTTCTCTTTGCTAAGACTTTCTATTACTTTGTTGAGGCTTTTAACTTTTTGAAAAATATGTTTAAAGGGTGTTCAAAATTGCTCATTGAAACATTTCTATCAAGGTTACTTCTAAATCATTGTCAGATAATTCTAGCATTTTTGTCATCTCAGCATTGGTAACTATTGATTTTCTTTTTTTCATCCAGTGTTACATTTCCTGGTTCTTGGTGTGATGTGTAATTTTTTATTGAAATTTGGACATTTTGCACATTATATTATGAGACTCTGGATCTTTTTTAATCCTTCTGATTTATCTGTATCTGACACTGCTATAGCAGAGGAAGAAAGAGTGCTACCTCATTGCTACCAAATGGAGTTAGAAGTTATGCTTCTCATTTAGCCTCTTTTGACATCTGAGTGGGCAGGCTCATTCTTACTGTGAGGCCAAGGTGGGAGTTCTAGGTTATTGTTTAGTTTCTACTGACACTGTGGTGGAGGTGGCCTTGCTATAGTGAAATTCCTGAATTTCTACAGAGCTTTTTCTAATATTACCTACTGTGGAAAATAGGAGGCGTACCTGGTTACTGCTGTTAGGGGGTGGAATTCCAAGCTCCCCAGTGGTCTTTGCTGGCACTGTGGGAGGACCTTATTCCTGGCTGGTGAAGATGAAAGTTGCAGCTTTCTATTTGGCTGTCTCTGACTCCACCCTGGCAGGGGTGTTGAGGTACCTCATTACTACCTCATGAGGGTGTAAGTAGGCTCTGTACTTAGTCTTTGCTGGTGTGGGTGGAGGTAAGGCCACAGTTTTTTTTTTCTGTGGTATTTATCTGGAGTACAGTAGTTATTATTTAAAGTGTTATGTCTCTCTAGGCTGCCCCTTTCCACATCCATTGGCTAGACAGAGTGAGTTTTCATTGGGGCTTATTTTTTCTGTGCTCATTGCTGTTTCTGGGTTGTCATATTATTCAACTCCAAGTCTGGTATATATGAGGCAGAAAGAAAACTCAGGAATGCACCTGCATCTCTTTTCTAGGGTCCTGAGGTCCCTAGCTAATCTGCTGCCTTCTCTCCACCTTTCAGAGTTGTTTTTTTTTTTTTTTTATGTATAATGTTTATCATTTTAGTTGTATGTAGTGGTAAGAATCAAGAAAAATACCTTTATAACATCTTCCTAAACGTGCAAATTCCAAGGGGCTACATTTTTATGATTCCTTTGGTATATCTAACTGTTCCAAATGCATAAGTGCCAAGCACTTTTTGGGAAACACTACTTTTAGGAGATAATATTTGATCTCTTGTGAGGGACTTATCTGCATTTATTCATCTTTTCATTTGACAGATATTTTTCTAGATTTAGAGGATACCACATTGGCTTCTTAACTGGTCTCTCTGTGTCCACTTGTGCCCTCTCCCTAATAACATTTATTCTTCACATGGTAGCCAGGATGAGCCTTTATAAAGGTATAGCAAATCATGAACTTTTCTCATTAAAATACTCCAGTGATTTCCCACCATAATTCAGAAGGAATTCAGAGTATTTACTATGAGTAATTCAAGTAAGAAAAATTGCAGTGTGAGGAGCACTGGAATTTTGAATTCTAGCCCTAGCTCTGCCACCAGATAAGAGTGTGACCTTGAGAAAACATCTCATTTCTCTGGGCCTCTCTTTCTGTGACTTAAAAATAAGGGAGTTTGGTGAGCCATCCCAAACTCACCACTATCCCTAATATTCTGTGAAGATAACATACATGAAAACTTATATACTGTATCTAAAATTTTTTATATTTTTATAAAAATATAAATCTCCTTGTCTCTGAATAAATCCAAAAAAAATCTACAATGATGTTACTTAGAATAAAAGTTTTATAATAGTCTATATAATCATTGTAAAATCTTCATATTCTCCTCACTTTTTGATTGTCATTCTTTCTGCCTGGAAAGCTCTTCTCTAAGATATCATGATGGCTGACTTCTCATTGCCCTTGTTCAAGATCACCATCACAATGAGGTATTCCCTGATAGTACCCTATTTTCAACTGAACCCCTGTCTCTTTCTCTAAACATGGCAATCACTATCCTTTTCTCCACTTCCTTAGCATGTATCACCTATTCTATGTATTTTATTTACTGATATTTTATTTATTTTGCTTATCTATCACGTTCATTATCTTCTTCTAGAACGTAATTTCTATAATTGCAGAGGTTGTTTATTTTATTTTTCAAATGTTTCTTAGGGGCTGTATATTCAACAATTTTAAAAGTGTCACGTGCTCAAAAAGATTTGTTCAATGTGTGGACACTGAGAAGAAATTAATATAAAAAGTGGATTCTTTGTGTTTAACTGGGCCCAAATTCAAAATTAAGACTATAGTAGCCAACTACTGACTAGGGCCTTTCATATGCTCTGCACACCAGGAAGAGCCCCAGTTTTAACTCTTAGCTTTGTGCACTATGCCAGGCCTGCTTGCCTTCTCAGAGTCCACCCCCACAGGGAAGTTTCTTGTTTCTTCATTATCATACTACCACTAGACCAATAGTCTGCAACTTGCCACAACTAGTCAAAAGTACACAAAATGTACCTTTATTTTCACCTTTACCGACCAGTCTGAACTGTTAATATCTGAAACCTTCATTTGCATAAGTGGACCTTTGAAGAAATTCTAGATGGGAACTTTTTCTATGAAAGATGGCTTCTCTTTTGCCTCAGGGAGACTGTGTCTCCTTGGATTGCAAATTGTTTTCTTGGCTAGTCTCTCTTTTTCTTTCCAGTGACTTTTAGTGTATTTGTTAACAAATGAATGGTTAAATTCATGCTAGTCATGCAATCTAACTTTACTTTGTCACTAATAATTACAAAGAGGAAAGGTTGAAGTCTTTAGACTTTTCTTTTCATTAGCTTTCAGGTTTGTTAGCATATATCAGTTACTCTGCACATTAAACCAGGCCCCAGAAAGTGCATTTCATTTAACTGCAATATCAAATTAACATGGGGAATCAAATTCCAGCAGCATTTGGAACACACGAGAACAATATTTATGCCAACAAAATGTACAGTATACCATCTGCCAAATCTATCAAGATTTTATAGGTCAGAGTATGATCTCACACAGAATGAAAACACAAATTTACTCAGCACACAGGACTGTTATCAAGACTTTTACATAGGTGTTTTAGCACTTGGCTACTTCACTAAATGCAGGTGCTGAGCTATGACTGGAAATGTGGGGGAGGTGTGCGAAGTTCTTCTTGGTGTGTGCATTTGTATGGACCTGGAAACCTTAGCTGGTGTCTTACCTGCTCACTTTCATTTTCCCTTGGAAATGAATTGCTGATGTGTGAACCAGGAATGGCTCAAAGGAAGAGATGAAATTATTTTCTTAATTTTTTAGAGATGGGATTTATCTTACTGTTAATAATCCTAAAATGCCACATGGACAGGAGCATTTTGTTTGGAAAAAAACTGGAGACATAGATGTTCAAATTTTTAGTATGGTCACCAACTTCGAGTTTGGTGAATTTTTAAGGGTATAAGAAAAAAGACTTTTTAAATATGATAAATTTTGATTTCTTTTAAGCCAATTTTTCTGATGACCTCAACATTTTTTCTTAGCAGTGCCTAGCCAAATCCTGGGTCTTAACTATGAAATGTAGAAAAAATAAAGAAACCAAAGCCTGAAGGAGGATCTTCAGTTTATTTGGCATCTGTGCCTTTGGCTTTCTTCCAATTATTCTGGGTCTGTGTAAATTTCTGCTGAATTTTCAGTAACAAGTGGGGCCTGATATTGCCTAAATCTATCCATGAAGTCAATTTCTTGTGCAGACTGTTTATCTCATTCATTAACAAACAATTGGGATGAGAAACAAGATGGCCTGGACAGAGGCAACTTTCCTAATTCATGTTAGCATATGAGACAAGGTTACAACATCTTTAATCTCTACCCAAAATAAATAAATAAATAAATAAATAAATAAATAAATAAATAAAAGAAAATTTAAAAAAGGGACCCCCTCCCCCACAAAGAATAAAGAAACAAAAAGCAAAGCAAAAAATCCCCAAACCAAACAAACAACCAAACAAAAAGTTCTTGTCTATGGATTTTGCAAAATCTCTAAATCGTCTTATGCTCTCCCTGAGAACGATTTTGCTCATCAGGCATTGCTGACATTGTTGGTAGTATTTACCTCTTGCTTTTTTGTTTTATGGAGAACTAGGGCTTACAAAATTTCCATACATCATTTAAAGGAAGACAGATTGGAAATGGAAGCTATCATTAAGTCCTGAAACATGAAAGCCTCAGTCTGAACAGTAGCTTAAAGTATTCATTCCCTCTTAGATAAACTGAATTGGTAAAGCTAGACCCATGAGAGTCTCATGTCCAATATGGTGTGTTTATAATGTTACAAATTATTTCCTTTACTTTCCTAATATGTTTTTAAAATTTGTTTCAAGTTGATCCAGCTGCTATACTGAAAGCAAAACTGTCCTAAGTATGACAGCTGTTGTTGAAAAACTGACTCAATTGGAACTGCCTCGACAGCAAAGTTGTGCTTTGTAAAAGTTGTACACTCAGAATATTTGCCCTTGTGATAAGCTTTCACATGAAGTCTGTCCTGATGGTAACACCGAGAGCGTACATCCTTCTACCTTCTGTTTCTGAGTTATAAATCTTTCCAAGAAAGCAAAGGAAGACAAGAGATGTTATACACATTTATCAGTTCAGGTTCAACATTTTCTATACTGATTTCACAGTTATTTTCATCAGCTATGCCATGTATCACAACATAGACTCTCATTACCATTAACTATGTACATTTGGATTTACTTTATGATTTTTGGCCTGATGAGTATATTATTTCCACGTAGGTAGATAATATGACAATATATTGTTTTAGGTGGGTCTCTGGGAAGAAAATGGAATTTATAAAAATAATCTAATCCATGTGGATATTTTCCAGCTCATCTTGGTGCTCTTTTAATCCAAGCTTTTTCTTAAATAGTATATTTGCAATTTAAGCACTGCCACATGCTGCCACTGCTGTTACAAAGATACATTAGATTGATAGAATAATGCTGCATTTTTTATGACTGGAGAAAATAATGACTTCCTCTGTTCTTTCTAATCATGTTTTTATGGTTTGTTTTCCAAAATATTGCATACTTGACCTTAAAAGGGGAAGACAACTGCACATTTCATTTAACGAGTAATAAAAAGTTGGGTTCTCATTTTGCATTTAAACCTATGGGGAATACATTTTACTATAAGATATTTTCATTATAATCCCCAGGTCTCAGAGAATTCTGGCTGACTGGCTGCTTGAGGACTGTATGTCTTGATAATTGAAAATAGACGCAATGGACTTTGACCTATTTTACTTTCTGTGTCTCCAAGTTGAAAACTACTTTCTAGTCTCTCATGAGGTTTTAGGAAGCCACTATTTCAAGGGAAAAACAAAACAAAACAAAAAACTCATGCTTTATTTTCCCCCCCTTCATCACTGTTACCTTTTATTGGTTCTTCTATTACAAATGTTAGAATAAAGGGTGATGATGATACTGTTTGTCACACCTTATTTAAAGGTAGAGAACTTTCTCAATGTGCTTTTCTGAGAGAAACATGTTATTTGAACAGTTTTCTTCTTTAAAGTATATATTTGAGAAAGCTGGTCTTCTTCAAATCTTCATTTCTCTTATATCAGGCAGTGTGTCCAACATCATTCATATAAATGAAAAGACCCCAAACAGAACATAAGGATAGTTAAAATAAAAGTGTTTTAAACACTTTTATAATTCCATTTCTTAGGAAATGTAATGACATTGTGGATAAGACAAAAAGCTAATTTGGAACTTCCCCTTTAGTTGTTACAAACCTAAACTCCCCCAACTTTTGCTACATAGATCTTACTCCTAAATCATGAAGTTGAAGGATAAAACAAGTTTTATCTAAAAAAATAAAAACAGATTCACAAAATTTTTACCCATCAATTTGGGGCCAGAGACTTTTAATAAAAATGTCCTACATTTGTATAATGCAGTGTCTAAACCCTTCAGTAATTCTGATTAACTCAGTAAATAGCAAAATTTACATATGACTCTGATAAGCCATAGATTTTAGAATTTTTACCATAGTAATTGAAGACTGGATAATATTCATCCTTAAGAAATCTTTGAAAATTTCAAATAATATATTTTAGAAAATATATTTCAGGGAATCTGTATGCTTTATTTTATTCTAACTAGCAATAAATAGTATTTTGATAAACCTGTTTTCTTCTTAGACTGATTGTACAAGTTCTCTTTGAGGTTCTGTTACTCTCATTATGCTACTCTTAGCTTCAGTGGCATATTGAATCCATGTTTCATAGCCTCTTTCTAGAATTAATGATTAGTTTTAATGAAGTATAAAATATTCATAATCCATCTAATTCATTTAATGATCGTTTAAGAAGTTGATGTTTCTACTGCTTTCTAACAGTGTAGAAAACATGTTTCTTTTACCACTAAGATTTATTTGATGGATGTCAATTCTTTTTAAAATATATAAGTGGATAAGCCTTAAAATTTACTCAGAAATTAGTGACTAAATTGTCAATCAGTCTATACATAATCCAGGTAATGTACTGCCACTTTCTAAATGAGTTTTTCAGACTTGTTGTTTTAAGTCTTTATAATTGACACTCATAATCACAGAAGCTTATTCCATAAAGGAAGATCTTTGCAAAACCTGTGTGAAGGTTTGTGTGTGTATAGGAAAGGTGACATTGAGGGGTGATTTTACAGATCACTATGCACTGAGCATGCTAAGTAACTACACGGGTCTTATTTTGCAATATGAAATTGTATGTTTAGAAAGCATATCACACCTCAATAGTTGTGGATTATGCCTAATTTTAGCTTCTCAGCTCTGACTGCTGGTTTCCTTATCGTTGCTTACAGTAAAAGGACAGAGTAGGAAGCCATGGGACTTCCTTATAGATCAATGGAAGGATTTAGTTATAGGATCTTGGAACTGTTAGGGACTTTGGAACTCATATAATCCAATCTTTTAATTTTATAGAGGAGGAAACTGGGACTCAAATCAGTTAACTTGCTCAAGGTTCCAATTGTGGGCTCATTCTACTTATGGGCTATTGCCATGCATTCCAAAGTGTTACTTCTGTGGTGTGTAGATGGGCTTTCTTAGGCCTGGTATCTTTGGACTAGATGGATTCTTGTTTCTGGTTTTATTTTATTTTTAGACGTCAACTTTTGCTTTCAGTGCCATCTTGTTCCATTTCCTCTGGTGGCATCTGGCTCTTTGCAAGTGTCTTGCTGTAGCTGTGTTGGGCTTGAGGATTCTGAGAAATCAAACGAGAAATTTGGCATAATGTGGATTGAGTGGAAGTAGATTAGGAGTTACTGAAATGTACACTAGGGAGCTCAGCCACAATATTGATGGAAAGACTAAGCCTGAACATACAAGTCTTCCGATGTGTTTCACAACACATTTTTTTGTGCTCACATTACCTGCATTACTAATTTTTATAAGCATTTTTTATTGAAGCTAGAGCAAGAAGAATGGGAAGTTTATGAAAGGATAAAAATATTTACTTCTCAATTTTCTTGAGCTGTAGTATGAATTCCTTGACCCTGGTGGCTGTTCATAGAAACATATGTTTGTCAGAGAAAAAGATATCACCTGGTATCCAGTCAGTGAAACACTCACTCTTGTGTGTGTGTGTGTGTGTGTGTGTGTGTGTGTGTGTGAGAGAGAGAGAGAGAGAGAGAGAGAGAGAGAGAGAGAGAGAGAGAGAGAGAGAGATTCATATTTTCTTTGGGCTGGCTTTGAGATATTACTCAACAAGCTACCTTGAATTCATTATAAAAATTTCCCCTGGACTCTTTAACAACTATATTTTGTATTTTTTACTTTAAAAACTGTAAATATTGAAGATACCTTAAGAAAGCTCCTTTAAGATATTTGTTACAATACAGGAAAACCTTCTTGGCTTTCAGCTTTCATTTTCATGAAGTTCTTTCCTCAGTGATAGTTGTAGGCATGTTTCTGCCATTGTGGGGATTATGTGTTTCCACCTTTATGTTACAGAATAGGAAGGCTGGCCTCTTAAGTGTGTGTGGATGTACTTAGAGCTGGTTGTGGTTGGCACAAAATAATTAGAACTGTAAACTATTATGTAACTCTTCTATTATTCATTGGGAGCTGTAGTCAAAATGCTGGCACTGGCCAGTTACCAGGCTTGATTCCACCTTATAAGTGAGGCTAGGCCAATAAGAATTTGATGCTTTCTTTTCTGAAACAAACAAAAACAGCTTTGGAATTGTCAGGAAATAACAGCAGCCCTTGAAGGCTAATTATTACCAGCTTTTACCATATTTTTGTAATTGTTGCATGAATTCTGCTTCAATCAGGGAAAAATATGCTTAAGTGCCAGTAAAAGTTTTTACACTACTATGAAATTTTGCAATTTATGGCTTTGCACAGATTTGCCTATGTTACTAGGCAACACCTTATGTGTCGTTCACTCAAATTATTCCTTAATTC
Organism: Macroglossus sobrinus; assembly: GCA_004027375.1. Classification (NCBI taxonomy): domain Eukaryota; kingdom Metazoa; phylum Chordata; class Mammalia; order Chiroptera; family Pteropodidae; genus Macroglossus; species Macroglossus sobrinus. Next base: position 282,969 of record PVKZ01000820.1, on the reverse strand, counting down.
CTAGAATCAAACTCTAGCTTGAAAAACATCACCACAACCAACAAAACCATAATAAACTTTTATAACATAGAGTTAAGTCTGATGACAAAAGAGAAATGGAAGTTGTGATGCTGAAAATAAGCAGTATTAAAAATACACTGGATGGAAAATAATAGGAATATTTAGAGCTTGACTGTATTTATCTCAGGGAAAAAAGAAAGTGGTTTCAAATGAATTTAATGATCATGTATTTCTCTGATTGTCCATTAAGCGAGCCAGGTTTTTGGCACTTAAGCAATCATATTTGTGATGCTGGTTTTAATTAAGAAGTATGATGCAGGATATTCAATGACCAGGGAAGTGTGGTATTGCTGCTTGCTTGCTGTGCATCCATATGCATTTGAGAGAAGATAAAACCCTGAGATATAAAGGCTCTCTCTCTCCATCTTTAAATAGACAGTCGGTCTGAGACTGTGCATTGTTGCATATACCAAGTGTTAGAATCTACATAAAATCTGTGCATTGTCATTTAACAGGCAAGAAATTGCAACTTGTTTCTCAAAGCAATACCAAATTAAATGGCAAGGCCAGAACCAGAGACACTTCAGAGATGTTTGATGACTCAGAATGGTATTAGAAAAACTCTAGATTCAATGTGGGAGCAGCCTTGGTTTGTGGTTTGGAAGTGCTTTCTGATTTGAATGCTTTAGTGTTTTGAGTTTCTGTTATTATTGTTCTCAAGCAGCCTAAATGATATTTTATAAATAGTCACTGGGTCAAAAGTAACGAAAGTCCAGTTCTGAGCAGACGCTCCTTAAGGTTCATTTTAGTACAACTCTCACATATAAGAAGTGCTTCCTAGGGGAGAGCTTGGGGTTTACATAGCTAAGAAGTGGGAGATTTGAGTTCAAACTGTGACTGAACTCTGATCTTCTGTACTGAATCCTCACCTTTAAGTTTGAGAAACACTGCTCTAGAAGATAAGTCTTCTAAAACAAGGTTGGATTCCTCTCTGCCATCAGTCCTTTGCTTTGTGGGCTCAGTGTCTCAGGAGCTGAAAGTCATGACCACTGAGGGCATGTGGAAGTTTTCACTATGAAGAACTAATGAGGACAAGCTGCTACTGAGCTGTTCTGCTTATTAAAGCAGCTTCCGCATGAAACTAGGCTCCTTCTTCCTAAGTACCTGCAAACCCACCTTTCCCTTCTCCCCTTTCCCAGATTCCCTGGGGGGTTACTTACTGTCTCCTCTAATTGCCTTTTTCCATTATCAGCATTGACCTATGGTGTAATTTTGAGTCCTAAAAACATCATCTACTACAAAGTTCTTTCCCCTCTGTCTGATAATTAAGAGTTGAAATTCTACCTCTGAAGTTCCTTTTTTTGTGAAACATTGTCCTGTGTTAAAGCAGAAAGCCTCCAGGAATGCTTAGTCCACCTTTCAGGGCTTTGCTGTCATCATCTGTAAAACTAGAGGGTTGCAGAAAACATATCTAATGCCATTTTCTTTCCTAAAATTGATAACACATGAAACTTTATTAGAATCTACCTGAAGAAACTGAAACCCACCTATATAAGGGTCAGGAGAAGAAAAATGTATAAAAATTAGGAATTAGGTAAGTAGAGATTAGCCAAGAAGGTTATAAAAGAACATATAGTTCAAGGGAACAAAAATTAATCTTTAACTTCAGTAAACTTAATCACCTGCCACCTGTATATTTTTAAATGTGAGGTTACATGAAAAACATCAATTGTTTTTATGCTTGCATGTGGTAAATGGAGAAACTGATTACTTGGAATGAGTACTTCTAAGTATTAGCTACCTAATGACTTATGTTTTAAAATAAAAATGATATTGTTTTTAATTTTTCAAACAACTGTAGAATATGAAAACTTCTTAAAAACTAAATGCTGTGATTTGTTAAATGAACATAAGGGGAAAAAAGGGTGAGGAAGTGTTTTTCACTTAAAAATTCATTGGACGAACCTCATGAGTGTGTTTTTGTAAGTGGATTTCCACATAGATCATGGAGCACAAAGCATGCACAAAGCAGTCCCTGGCAAGTAGGAACAGCAGGAAATGACATCAGATTTATAGAGAAACCTGAGGACTGGTGGGGCATGAATCCTGAATATATCAAACGATGAGACCCTCCATTCCATAAGACATTTTACTGCTTTCCTCCATTAGGACTGGTACTACTACTTGACAGTGGGACTTGTCAGTAACAGGGTGAAGAATTTTTTAACTAATTTTTGAATTTTTGAATTATAGTTGGTATACAATATTACATTAGTTTGGAGTATAACATAGTGGTTAGACATTTATATAACTTACAGTGTGATTACCCAGTAAGTCTGGTACCACCTGACACCATATATAGTTATTAAAATATTATTGACTATATTCTTATGGCTATACTTTACATCCCCATGACTATTTTGTAATTGCCAATTTGTACTTCTTAATCTCGTCCTCTTTTTTCACCCATCCCCCCAACCCTCCTCCAATCTGGCAACTCTCAAAATATTCTATCTATGAGTTTGTTCCTGTTTGTTTATTTTGTTCTTCAGATTCCACATGTAAGTGAAACCATATGGCATTTATCTTTCTCTGTTTGACTTCACTCAACACAATAACTTTTAGGTTCACTCATGCTGCAGATGGCAAGATTTTATTCTTTTTTATGGCTAAGGAATATTCCATTGTGTATATATACCATCACTTTATCCACTCATCTGCTAGTGGACACCCAGGTTGCCTTCATTTCTTGGCTATTGTAAATAATGCTGCAATGCATGCAAATACCCCTTTAAAGTAATATTTTTGGTTTATTTGGACAAATACCTAGAAGTGGGATTATTGGGTCCTTCTTTGATTCTTGTTATAGCCTTTGTTTTAAAGTTGATTTTGTCTGGTATAAGTATGGCTATACCAGCTTTTTTCCCCCCTCATTTCCATTTTTGTGAAATATCTTTCACCATCCCTTTACTTTCAGTCTATGTGTGTCTTTTTTTTCTGAAATGAGTCTTTTATAGGCAGAATATATAAAGGTCTTGTTTTCTTATCCATATCTTTTGATTGGAACATTTAATCCATTCACATTTAAAGTAATTGTCAATAGATATGTAGTTATTACAATTTATATTTTGCTTTTATTATTGCCATTATTCATATTTTTTATTTTTCTTCTTTTTAAAAAAATCTCTCTAACATTTCTTGTAATTTTGGTTTGGTGGTGAAAACTTTTAGCTTCTTGTCTGGGAAGATCTTCATCTGTCCTTGGACTCTAAATGATAGTGTTGCTAGATAGAGTAATCTTGGTTATAGGTCTTGGCTATTCATCACTTTGAATATATTATGCCAAATATCTTCTGGCCTGCAAAATTTCTGTCTAATACTTGCATGACAATTTTATGGGAGCTTCCTCGTAAGTACTTGCTTTTCTCTTGCTGTTTTGAAGATTTACTCTGTCTTAACTTTTGGCTTTTTAATTATGATGTGTCTTGGTGTGGGCCTCTTTGGATTCATCTTGTTTGGGACTCTGCGCTTCTTAGGCTTGTATGTACATTTCCTTTGCTAGGGTGGGGAAGTTTTCTGTCATTTCTTCAAATAGGTTTTTAATTCCTTTCTCTTTCTCTTCTTTTTCTGGTACCCCTATGATGTGAATATTGGTATGCTAGATGTTGTCCCAGAGACCCCTTATACTATTCTCATTTTTTTTAATTCTTTTTTTTTTTTATTGCTGTTCTGATTGGGTGTTTTCTGCTCCCAGTTGTAATAGCATGGCCTTATGTAATAGGTGTCCTGTGGGGCCCTAGTTACCTGGGCCACATGCTCCAGGTGTGTCCCTTGTGTGGGTTGTGTGTACCTACGGATAACCTGTTGTAGTTGAAACTTGGTTGCTCTTTGCAGTGGGGGAAATTGACCTTTGGTCTGATTGTTTGTGAGGAGTGGCCAGTGAGGAAGTGGACCCTAGAGAGCAGGATTCACTTTAGCAGGGCTCTGGTACCTGCCCAGTCTGCCCTTTGGATGTGTTATATTCAGATGCAGCCCCAGGTGGTACTCCAGCTCAGTTTAAAGCCAGTTACTCGGAGTGCCGGTCCCAGGGCCTCTTGGTCCCAGGCCAAGTTCAGCTGTAGCCTGTGCACTGCCCAGCACCTTGGCAAGAGTCATTAAGCAATTTGCAAATGGCCACCACCTGTGCTGAGCTTAGAGTTTCCTCCAGAAGTCAAACTGCGAACCTAGGCCGGCTGCCACTAGTGCCAGACTTAAAACTACTCAGCAAGAGGTATAGGGCATGCTAAGGCCATATGCTGCTTGTTTGGATTTTATAAGACTTTGAGAGCATGAGGCAAGACAGGCCATTTGTTGGAAAAGGCACTATAGGCAGCTTGGGTGGGCCCGTAAATTGTGGGGGGTGGGGTCTTTGTGAATCACCTGGGTAGGGCAACCAGAGTTAGCCACGTTGATGGAGACTCAGATATGGTTGCCACCTGTATCTGCATACTGAAAATGGGGATGCTTCAATATAGAAACAGTGGATTCTACCAGCACTTCTCCCTGGGAGAAACCCACCTCTCCAGCTCTTACCCTGAATCCAGACCACTCATTTTCTCCCCTTATGTCTCTGTTTTTTTTTTTTTGTTTGTTTGTTTGTTTTTTTGAGCAGCTTCCTGAGAGCTAGAGCTCAGAGCCAGTAAGCCTGTCAGTGAGTCCTTGCATAGGTCCTTCAAGAGGAACATTTCAATTACCCACCATTTCTGATGGTTTTCACAGCCAGAGGTTGTGGGGACTTCTCTTTCTGGTACTGGAACCCTAGGATGGAGAGCCAAGTGCGAGGCTAGGACCCCTCCATGGGCACCTCCATAGTGGAGATATCCCTCCCCGTTCTCAACTGCTCCATGCAGTTGTGGCACTAGCTCATTCTTTTGTCCCTCCCACTAGACTCTCAGTGACCTCTTATGTATGTCCACAGTTGTAGAATTTCTGTTCAGCCAGAACTCAGGTAACTCCCAATGATGGTTGTTCTGTAGTTTAGTTGTAATATTGATGTAGTCATGAGAGGAGACTAGCACAGTATCTACCTACTATATGTCATCTTGACTGGAAGTCAACAATGCTTTAGTAGTGTAGGCACTGGGATTTTTCTAAGAAAATATCCTGACAGTCTGGGGGAGAAGATGAGTTTCTGCCTCAGGTATGGTTGATATTCACCAGGGGGAAAGCTAATGGGATGAATGGCTAGTTTGCTTTATGTGAGAGAAGAAGAGAATGGGGGTTTTCTTCCCTGATGGAGGTCATGATAAAACAGGAAGGGATGCAGAGAAAGAAGGGGATTATATGTGGGATGGCATAAAAGTAGAGACTAAATGGAGTTTAGGGAGAAATGTCCAGAGAGATGGAGGACTTTTTGAATCAAGAATATCCTTTAATACCTGTGAGTGTGTGTGTGTCTGTGAGTGTGAGTGATTGAAACTATTTCATGCCCATATAACATGGAACAAGGGTAGTACCCTATAGTGAGATCATCTCTAAATGGAACTTGGATAAATAGAATTAGATCATGAAAATGTAAACTTCTCAGCCTTCTTCAGAAAATTTTGGAGATCTTGAATTTTCTCAAGGAGTCTGAGTCGATCTTGTTTAGGTTTCAATGGACCCAAAGGTACCCACTGACATCACAAATATGATACTACTCCTATCAAGTACACCATTGGATGACTCTTATACCACAGTACTGGACACCCTCACATTATTACCTTTATTGAATTGGTAGTGTCATGCTCTTGGCTTTTCTAGAAGAACATTACTAAAACAGTCAGGCCTAAATGAAAAAATATTGTTTAAAAATGACCCATTATGTGACTACATGTCTATCCACAATCCTATGTGAGAAATTCCCTTTGGAACTGAGTGTCAAGAAGATTCTGCTCCATCTGGGAATCTGGTCTGCTATTATTTTGACAAAAAGAACTGACAATGTTGCGATGTTCATCTTTTCATTCCAGCTACAAGAATAACAAAACCCAATATTTTTCTTAGTCACAAAAACTCTTTTAGTTGTCATCATCAGAGGTTTGCTTCTTTTATTTCTGTAGACCTTATCTTAAATTTCTATTTTATTACTATTTAATGTACTTCATTGGAAGCAGCTGCTCAAATCCTTTATGGAAATAGAGTAAGAATAAAATACACGTTTGATTTTGTTCAATAAAAATTTTCACTGGAATCACATCAAATGTTAAAAATATTACAGTGTCCAGGTGGAGCTGCCAGCTGTACTGCCATGCCTATGTGTTTCATTTCTACACTTAGTATCTTCTCTGAAGATTAGCTGCTCAGTGGGACCAACACCTTCATCTTGTCTCCCATGGAAGTAAGGGTACAATCATTCGGCTTTACGTCATGCTACCAGCTGCTTTTTTCTGACATGCATGAGTGAATTTAAATATATAGATTTTTGCAGTAGCTTAATAGATTTGCCTACTTGGTCTCAGAAATGACACCACTCTTTTTAATATATTTTTTTTCTATAAAATAGATTATCTGGATGAAGTCCACATGCAGCGCAGCTGGAGAAGGTGAGTGAAAGCATAGAAAAGACAGAGAGGAGAAGAGGTATTTTATGAGTCATGAAACTCAGAGACCAGCACTTTCTTATTTCCCACTATGCATGGCCACTAATTCACACTGCTTAAATGGTGCTCTTCCTCTCCTTCTCAAGCCCAGGGATTTTCAACTTTGGCACTAATGACATTTCCTTTGTGTGGGGTATTCTCCTGTGCATTGTATGATGTTTAGCAGCATCCCTGGCCTCTAGTCACTGGATACCAGTAGTAGTATCCTCCATCAAGTTGTGACAACTGAAAATGTCTCTAATACATTTCCAAATATCCCCTGGGGGGCTAAATTGTCCCCACTGATATGTCTAACTTTTCTATCATGATAGGTTTCATCATTGCTTTCTGCTTTATCTTGGCTGCTAGAAGTTTCACCATATTATGGTCATTCCCTCAGCCATGGCTGAATCATCATTTTTTTTTTTAATGTCTTATGTGCACCTACTCTTTTCTACCTGTTCTGCAGCCAGAAGCAAAAGATGAAGTGGCAAGCATGTTTTTCCTGTTCTGTCACAACTTTCTTCTTATCTCTCACGGTCTTTGTGTAACATCCATTTTTTGGTGATTAGCAATGATGCTGCTAGAACTGTCCTCAGGACTATGGCTATGATCTTATAATCTTTTCCTCCTAGTCTCTTGACAGAGTTGAAATAAATAACATTTATTTATTTCATTATTCCATACACACACACACACACACACACACACACACACACACACACACACACACATTTATTTATTGATAAATTTTAACTGTATACCTTGCAAAGAAATCTGTCTCAGATTGTAATATAATTTCTCTATAATATTTTTTCAAAAGAACTTCATTCCATTAGATTGTATGAATGTAAAATTTAACATGAAAATTAATTTAGGAATTTCCTCATCCCCCCTTTATTAGTTCTTTCTGGCTGCAGAAAGAACTAAAGTGTTGAACTAATTACTGTGACATTTAACATTCATAGCCTGTTTATTTGCTAGACCCAACACAAACTCATCCAAAATCAAATTACAATAAATGTAAAATTTAGTGCTATGCTATATGAGGTCAATTAATACTTTCTATTAAAGAGCCCAACTTTCAAGAACAAAGACTGTTGAAATTCGAGCTCGAAACCCTGTCTGTACATGTTTAAGGCAAAGTAAAATATTACTCATATTGATTTTGAGCAGCTAGACATAGCAGTATTTTGGAAGTACCTACAAGATTCATATTTTGTGATACTTTTTAAGGAGGGCAACAAAGTTTAGCAAATGAAAGAAAGCACAGATTGTAAATAGGAATGCTTGGGTTCAGATTTCAGCTCTAGTACTTGCCAGTCAAGTTATCTTGGATTAAATAAAATCTCTAGGCCTCTTTTTTGTTTTATTGGAATAATTATAAAACTGATGAGACTGGTTATTGTGAGGATTAAATAATATAGTCCATATAAACATAAAACTCTGTGACTGTCTTATAATATGAATTTGATAAATGGTAGCTATATTGATTTTGATAAAGACTGGATTTCATTGGAAAATTTTGACAGGAAACCTATCCTCAACTGGCATGAGAAAAAAAGTAAGTCTGGAGGATAGTCCTAACCCCTGGCATAGAAAGTTAGTTCTCAGTGTCCTAAGGACGTGGTCCCTCTCCATTTCTTTCTAGTCTTTTATTATGTTGGTTTCATATGTTGGCCTTTTTTCTTATGCTTCCTGTGAAAACTCCAGGAAATTCCAGCTTCCCCCTTTGGAATAACTAAATGGCTGCAACTGCCCTTCATATTTACTTAGATTGTATATAATGAGAAAGAACAAACATTTTTTTCTGATAATTCCTGGTAAAATCAGAAGATTCACCTTAAGTGGATTCACTTAAGTTATGTTTACATCCCATTACAGTCAGGGGAATATAATGGGTCAATTTGCTTAGGTCTTTTCACATCTCCTGTTGGATGTGTTGGCAATGAAGGTAGAGCCCTATCTAGATCCTGTACTAAGTATAGGAAGGGGTAGGCACCTAAGCAGAAATAGAGGAGCTATTTCTAGAAGAAGTTGGAACAGATAGGGGGCCTCAAAGAATAGCTATAAAGGTGATATCATCAGTGAAAGGTTTTTTTCTCTGTGTTGTTGTTGTTGTTGTTGTTGTTGTTGTTGTTGCCTTTATCCAATGATTGAAATTAAGATTCAGCTTTAGAGAACTGCCCTGATATTCTCTGGCTAATATACTTTGCTTTGTGTCCATTCAGTACTACTTCTCTGTCACAGCAATAGCCAGGAGAGTGCCACCAGTGAAAATGAATCTACGTCTAGGGGTTCTTTCATCACATAATGCTGGCTGATTCACAGCACATCTACTCAGGAGTCTGCATGTGTGATGCTCTCTTCTCTGGCGAACTCTGTGAGGGCTTCTCCTTGTTGGTTAACATCATCCAGCATGCTATTTACCGCTTTGGAGAACTGAAGCTTATTTTGTGAAAATTATCATTTAGTATCTGCGTTTGCCAGTATGTCATATATGTCATAGGAGAACTTCATCAGGCTTAGAAAAGAAGTTTCATGAGATATATTCCAACGCAATGGATGTTCAGTAAGAATTCCTATTTCTCATCCTGTTTAGTTTTTCAAAAGAAGATTTAAAAGACATGGAAAGAATCAAGAAACAGACCCAGGGCATATATGGTTCATCATCATTTTGAATGTGATACAAAGTAATCATAATAGTAAACTGGCTTTTAGTAGTTTCAAAATAAACATCATTTATCCATCAAATTTATATCTCTTGGGCACATATTTTCCTATCATGCTGCTTGAAGGACAACTCTCAGGATATTTAAATTCTTAGAGGGTTATTATACCAAGCTTCTTTGTGTATGGGTAATTTGAATTAATTATTAAGCTAAATTTTCTCATTCTAAGTTATTATTTTTTGAAAAAAAAAAGATAACCTAATTCTCTTTCTGATTGTGAAAATTCAGTTTTTGGACTTCAGCAACTCATTTTTAAAGTAAGGTGAGTAGACTTGTTGAACAAAGACCTCTTGTCAGGCTGTGAGATCTAGAGAACGTCCAGGTCACAGAGAGAAGGAAGGGTACAGGCAGCTGCAGGCTATGTATTTGAGCTCTCAGATGGTGCAGGATGCTCACTTCTTTTTCTTACTACTTCATGGTCCAAATAATATTTATTATGATTTCTTGGGCAAAGAAGAGTGTTTTACCAGTGTGCCATCTCAGGGGGAGAGCTCAGTTTACAATAATTTACAATAATAGGAGTCTAGTACTCTTCTTCCCATCCAACTACAGCTCCTTCTATATCACCACACCTCTTCTCTAAAATGTATTACTGGATGTCCTGGTCATCACCCTCTCATAATAAGATACATGAAAGAGTGACAGTTCATATGACTTCCTATTAAGATAAGGACCAAGATAGTTTTGGACCTAGGCTGTTATCATCCTGTTGAGTGTCCAATGAATGATGTACTTGCCACTTCAGAAAGGAAATTCTTATCGTCAAGCAGGAAGGAATGCATGCAGATCTCAGCTATAGATCATTTTCTTTTCTCTTGATTAGAGACATAAATGCTTGTTTCAAAGAATGAGGTGATCAGGGATACAACTGGGTATCAGACATAAGCAGAATGAAGGACTCTAACATTCATAGGGCTCTTGGCTTTAGTGTTAACTTCACTTGCTAGTGTTTATTTTTTTAACTTAAAAAAAAAAACTATGATTAATCCACTTCAAGCCTAGACCAATTAACTGTGGCCTGAGGATAGGGTAAGGTAGGAAAATGTGGTCCTGTCCTTGGTTGAGGTGGTAAATTCTCATAATAAGGGGTCACTGCACAGATGGTTCCACAAGTGTTCACTATACAAATATATTAGACAAGAGTGGATGTAGTTACAGATATATTTTAACTGATTCAATAAAATTTTTAAATTTGGAAAATGTGATTCTCCAATTATTAGTTCAAGTATTCCACCTCTCTGTTTCCTTATTCTCTTTATATTCTTCAGTCTCATCAAAGCCTCCAGCATGTTTTTACAGAGAACCTTTTCTCTGCCAACATGCATCTGAAATATATAAATATCATCCATTTGACTTTTACCCCTTATTATTCAGTCTACTGTTTATAGCTTGTATCTCTCTCTAATAATGAGGCTCTCTCTTCTTCTGATTGGTCTGGGTCCAGTGGCTCCAACAAGGCCATCACTGGACCTTAAACATCTATATGAAGCTCTCCTATGAGGTTTGCACCCTGGCTGTTGAAGCCAGGAGAATGACCTCTATTCATTCTCCAATCTCTATCTTATGTGCTCCTGATTCTACCCTCAGGAAGCTTTACCCTTCATACCAGTATCCAAAATTCCCTGGGATGCATTTCCTGAGTCTGTTTTTTCCTCTCTGGTTTTCCATGTTGGCATGTATCGCTGGAAAAAAAATTGCCCCAGCATATAGAGTTACAAAAGTAAGAATTCATCAAACTTCTGTGAACCTTTCCATGGCGTGACAGGCAAGCTACTTCTCACTGGGCTCTCTTTCATACTGTCTACAGCAGCTGATAGAAATATTTAGCATTTGTTCTAAGTCCAGCCCCCCCAGCACAGAGTTGGCAAACAATACAAAATTTATAGAATTCATGAGTTAATGAATCACTGACTGAAGAGACAAATGTTTCATGGGGAGAACAAGAATTGGAATGTAAATTGGTATATACATATTGCCATTGAGTTCTGTTGGGAACCTAGATATTTTTTGGTAAATATTCCTTTCTGCATAAATTAAAAAAAAATATCCCCCAAAATAAGGAGACCACTTAACCTCTAAATATGTTCATGAAGAATAAAACATGGCTTCTTATCTTATAATTTTGGTAAATAGAGTCTCAACTTCAACTTTAAGTTGGTCTCACTGAAAAAACAAGATTAATCATTGAAGTTATCAATATCTACTTCACAAAATGGGATGGAGAAAAAAACATAATTTGATGAAATTAAAATAAAAACAAGGCTTGGAACATGTTATTCTCACCAGTGAGAGATAGAGGGTAGCTAAATATAATTATTTACCAGAAATCGCATTAACTATAACTTATCAAATAGTTCAGAAAGTTTAAAGTACTTATAATCACTTGGATTAAAATGACAGAATGATAGTTGAATAATAATAAAAAACTTATAAAGCTGACTTGGAGGGATTTCAAATAGGATAAGTTTATGCTATAATTTGAGATGAGCTAGACTTTGTTTTTTACAAGCGATCCTCTGTGAAAATATAAAAGACCTTTGGAGTTAGTGGCTGGCATTATATTAGTAAAATTAAAAACAATACAAAATAAAAATAAGAGGCACATGTAACTGCAGATATTTACAAAAGAACTCTATACCGGAGAATGTGATGTAATAGGCGACTTTGTGGATATTCTGCAGCCCTCCAAAGCCTCTCTGAATGGTCCCCCTTGCCCACACTTCCCATTGGTTATGTTATACACCACCCCAATCCTCTGGCCACTGTTTATTGAGCCTGCTGAGCACCTCAGACTGGTTGCGTGGACTCTATGAGCGGTGAAGACCACTAGGGAGAAGAATGAGGCAATTGCCCAGGGGAGCAAGAATGCTACAGCGCATTCTTCAGGGCAGTTTCATCCCTGTTTGTGGCACTGAGATCTTTACATTAAAATTTCCTTTTCTGCTTAAATCTAGTAAATATTCCATGCTGCTGAAGCTGTGGTGAGATATGTTCATACATAGTTCATACATAGTTGGTATTGTAAATAGTTAAAAGTTTTCTGGAAAATATTTGGCAGTATGTATTAAGAATATTCAAAATGTGCACTTTTAGGAGTGTACAATGAGTAATTTATCAAATTCATGTACTTGAATGTCCACCACAGTGCAATTTATGATACTAAAAAAATGAGAAAAACTAAATTCAATTTAGGGCTAGGTAATCATATTAGGATGTGTCACTATTTTGTAATGTTATGCAATTATTAAAATTTTTTAGAATTGCAATCTACTACATATGACATTAAGTGAAAAATCTGTGTAAAAAGTACTATACACATTATGACTCTAATATGATTTATATATGTGTATATAATGAATACAAAAAAAATAGAAGAAAATGCATCCAAGTGTTAAAAATGATTATTTCTGAGTGAAAGAGCTAAACATATTTCTTATGCTTCCTTATATCTTCTAAATTTCTTACAATGATCTATGAAATTAGAAAAATCCTATTATTAGAAATGTAAAATAATGTTTTATTTCAATGTTAGAAGGAACGAGTTTTTTTCTTTGTTGCATGAAAAACTCGGGAAAATTTAAAGTGATGTATTTGTTCCATGTTGTGCAGTAGAATAAAATGTATTCTTTATTATTTCAATGGCAGGATATAAAATCTATAACCAACAGTATTAAACTATCAGTTGAATCAAAATTTAAATTGAATTATGCTCATACTTATTCACAATTGTCTTATTTTAAAAATAAGGGGGGTTGGGGAAGGGTGAAGTGGGTAAAGGGGATCAAATATATGCTAGCTGAAGGAAACTGGACTCTGGGTGGTAATCAGACAATAGAATATATAGATGTCAAATTATAATGTACACCTGAAAATTATATAATTGTATTAACCAATGTTACCCCAATAAACTTAAACAAAAATAAAAGGTTTGGCACTAATAGAAAATCCCTTACTTAACCAGAAATATCAATAGCAAATTTGACCAGAATTTGGTTAATGAAGGTCTTATTTTATATGTTTATAAATGCACATTATTTTTTTAAAGATATGGTTTTCCTTGAATCTCATTTAGTAACACTTTTCATATTCAATTATAATATTGAACTTTAAAAATATCTTAAACTTTTTTTCTTAAAACCATACAATAGAATAAAGAGAACTTTTAAAACTTCTTTTAAGATGGTATTTAATTTCATATCTACCTTCTGAGGAAGAATTAAAGGTATACATTAATACAAATTTACTACCTTGGTGATCAAAATGTGATGTTAAGAAATGTCTTATGGAGGACTCAGTTCTTGTAAAGTTAATGCAAATTGCACTTAAATGGTAGGGTTTAGGTATGTTTTTCATTTGGAAACAAGCATGTGGTATGCAAAATCTATAAAATGTCAGTATGAATAAAGCTAACCAATTGTTGATTAAAAAAAAGTCAGCATCCATTTAAATAATGACAATTACATCCATTACAATAAAATTATTTTAATGTAAATATATCTTTACCAGATTTGAACCAAGTAACAGTTTAGAGATATAGATATAGATATACACATACATATATAGATAGAACATACACTTTTTAAAACAGTAAGGTATACTCTATGATATATAATCTTTTTACCAAAAAATATATGTACTTCTCACATATGAAATAAAACTAATATGACTAGGAAGACACTACTACCTGGGACCAGAGTAACACCTTCACGAGTAGTTTAACTTTTATACGTGACTTTAGTAACATCATTATACAAATAAGCCTGAACTGGCATGTTTTGGCAGTGTGAATTAATAAGACACTGGTCGACTTTCATAAGTTTAGGAAACTTGACAACCACTGCTCAGCAAGTCTTTGTACAACATGTATAGTAGCAGGTGCAAGTGGACCACAGTTGCTAATAGCTAAATAAGTACAAAAGCTGCCCTGCCCTTTGGAAACTAGGGAGAGCAATCTAGAGTGCTAATCTCCTGTTGCTCCACTAAAGGTATAACATATTCTAAATACCTTTATGTGCAAATCAAAAATAACATAAGAGGACTAGCGAGATGATATTTCTGCCAGTAAAATTTTCCAAATCAACACATCTATCCAATTTCTGACATTGTTTTTTGAGCAGCCATCATCTATCTAATGCAAAATGTGGCAAAAACGTGGCTTGGCTTTGTTTTGTTGCAAAGAAAAAAGTTTTTGTTCAGAGCTTTAGAAAAGTCAGTTCAGTCCACGTAATACACTCTCAAATTCCTGAAAAGTAGCTGATGCTTATTTGAAAGTGAAGTGCTATAAAAGATGTTTCTCTTGCTCCTTTTTTACAAAATTAGTTCACAGACAGGTTTCAGGTGTGTTACTCAACCTCAACACATGGGGCAGGCTTTTTGATGGATAAGCTTCCATTATCTGAGGGGCGGTAGGAAAGTGTGCTCATTTTTGTTGATAGGCTTGAGTGGGATTTGCTCTTTGGGGGGATGTATTTCAGAAGCTGAAGAAAATATTTTTTAAATTTTTTCCCAAGGAAGCCATAGAAAAGAGGATTCAGACAATTGTTAAAATAAGCTATGCAAATAGTGATAGGCATGGCGGTATCAACAATATCTGCAATTTTACAGTCATGTATAATACCCAGCTGAATCAGTACATCCAAGAAAGTGAATATTTGGTGGGGAACCCAAGAAAAGAAAAAGAAAAGCACAATTGCCATGATTATCTTGAAAATATCATCATTTCTTGGTTTGTTCTTCTGAATTTCATAAGCCTTCTTCAGAGTCTTCCAAATAAGAGTATAACTTGTAAGAATAATGAGAAAAGGAAACAAGAAACCCAGTATATTCTTGGTTAGGCCCAGACCTATGGGGAGGGTTGAATTTTGGAATTCATAATGGAAAGCACAAACTGTGATATTGGTGTTTTCAATGAAATATACATTTCGATGGATTATAGTTGGCAAACTCGCCAAGCCAGCCAGTAGCCAAATAATGATGCAGGTGACTTTGGCTACAAGCATTGTTCGCCGAAGGCGAGACTTCACTGGGTGGACGATAGCCAGATAGCGATCAATGCTTAGACAAGTGAGTAGAAACACACTGGCATAGAGGTTGAAACTGACGCTGGCTGAAGCGATCTTACACAGGTAATTGCCAAAGGGCCAGCGGTATTCCATAGCAGTGTAGACAGCCCACAATGGCAAAGTCAGCAAAAAGCATAAATCAGCCAGTGCTAAATTCAAAAGAAAAATACTGGCCACAGTCTTCAGTTTCATGTAAAAGTAAATGACAATCACCACCAAGCTGTTTCCAAATATCCCCACCACAAAAATGATACTGTATAAAGTAGGGATCATGACAAATATGTAATTGTGCCTTCCAGCTTTGGGACAGTCATCTTGGATCCTTTTAATACCATCGTCAGTGGAAGAGTTGAGGATCATTTTGATCTTCTGGGTTAATTAGTCTCAGACACTAATGCCAAATGTACCTGGAGAAAATAAAATAAAAAATAAAAAAATTAACTCCTAGTTATAAACACATAGTTTTATTTCTCAGTCGTAAATACAGTAACTTAACTTTCATCTTGGGAAAAAAATAGATTGAATTTTCTGGGGAAAAACTGAACTGATAAAGTTTAGAAAGGTGATCACTGGGTACAGGCAAAGTTGGCCCGGCAGGGTGGTGGTACCGGGTGAAGATCCTATTGCTACACCAGGAGCAGATCCCTAGATCAGCACGGCTGTGCATTCTCCTTGTGACAGTGTCCTGGGCAAGAAGAGGAAAAAGAATAAGACACCACTCACTAGTCCAGGATAGCTGTGTTTGGCATCTGGGAGAGCTGGATGAATACAAGTGCCTAAGGTAGTGTGTGTCTTGGTACAAAGTGTTGCTGTGAAAGGAGTGAGACTCAAGTAGTCAGATTTTAAGAGAAAAACTGTGAAGAAAGGGGTTCTGAAGTGGCTACTGTGTTTTGGCTTCATGTCCTCATTAACTTCTTTTGTAGTCAGCCTTTACTTCTTTCATCTAAATCCTTTTCTTCTTTCATTCATGGGGGCATTAGCATCTACAAACAGGCAAATGTCACGTCCTGTCTGAAGCCTTCCTGACTTTTCTGGGCAACTGGCTATTCCATTTTCTGAGTGGTATGGTATTTTGGATGTGAGGTTTGACACTAAATTATAATAGTCTGTTGACAAATCTATCTTCTCTACTGGTTTGTCAGATGCTTAAGAGTAGAGCTTGTTTAACAGTGTAGGCCCTGGCACATTTCAGGAATCATATGATAAATGTCTAGTGAATAAGAGAGTGAATGGACAAATGAATGAATGACTATATAACTTAAAAGCTAATAGTATGAAGTATTGAGAATAATTTCTATGGGGCTAATGAAATCAATTTACACTCTGGTCCTCAAAGATTCGCATAGAAAATACTCAAAGTTAACTTTGGCCTCACTTTGGATAAGAAACCAAAACTAAAACCAAACCAAAACAAAACAATCAAACAAACTAAAAAAGCCCTTGGCACTTTTAGAAATCTGTGATTTACAAAATAGAAGATGAAAAGAAGGAATAATTTAATAGAAACTAGGGCTGAGCTCTCAGAGAGCTATGACCTATTTTCTCCTCACCCAGAAGGATTTCCCTACACTTTGCTGAATTTTCAGTTCATTTTATTATAATTACTGAAATTATACCAAATTAGAAGTATAAATTCATTTAGGTAAACAAATATTCTCTATTAAAAATTAAGTGCTTCATAAAAATCTTATGGGGTAGCAGTCATTTATACCTTAACGTGGATTAATTTACTCATTTGCTCTCCTAACATCTGTTAAGATCAATTGAATTTTGCCTAGGAAGAAATTGGAAATGTCAAGGTTAAAGAATCTCAAAGATTAAAAGCAGTCTGGGTGAACTCCAAAACTAAAAACTGGGACGAAGGTAAATATTTATTTCAGCTTGGACACAAGGGCACTAAGAGATAGGAAGGAATAAACTTCATGCGTTAGGGTCTCTTGGGTGCCCTGAGCTTGGATACAGGGAGGAAATTCTCCCCTTTTTTTCATTCCTCTCTTGACCCTACTTGAGGGCACACAACCAAGGTTGGGTTCATTAGTCCTGTGTCTAAGGCAGGTAGAATTTTATTGACTAGGCTGAAATTGTAACCATCATTTATAAAAAGAGTTTCAGTGGGAAAAAGTTTGTGTTTGAAAGAACCAATTTAGAAACATTGTTTTGGATTCCAATTCCTTCACAATCTGAGGTCAGCCTCCCCTTCAGTTCTTGTCAATCCATACTGACTAATGTTGAATATGTATAAGGTTGCTCTGAACAGCTAGTGGAGCATGCCTAGAAATTTCAGTGAGGTATTTTTTTATTTTAATGAATATATCACTTGAGAAACTTCGGACATAGCATTGAATATACTAATTCAAAGGACATTTTACATAAATGTTTATATAAGTAATGACCAAGACTTCCTACCTAGTAAGGAAACAAATTTCCTCATACTTGAGGATGGAGGAAAGGGGGAGAAGATTTTAAGTGAAGGAAATAGTAGGAAAAAGTGCAGAGAAACAGACTACAAATAGTGCATTCAGCGAGTAGTCATCCTATAGTCAATGAACACCTACTGTGTGCCAGGCTCAGGACTACATAGTGAATAAAGTCACACTCCTTTTCTTCCATTCAAGTCTAGTTGGGAGGACAGGAGCCTTAAAGATGAAATTATCTCCAGTGTGTTGTATACTTTACCATACAAGAGGCCTGTAGAATATTCTGTATTTACCATTGACCCAGGCTGGTGGGTAAATATTGAATATAGGGTATGAGGAAGTGATCAGGAATGCTTCCCAGAGAAGACAGCATTTGAACTTTGGAGGGTTTATGGGAAACAGAGTGGAGTAGAGATTGCATTATCACTTGAACATTTCCATTCTTGCAAATGCCTATAGCCTCATCTCTGGAAAACTGCTCTTGTAAATTTATAGTGAACAACCTTCTGGGTAGTGGTACGGGGTCTCAGTGTGTACTGGATGGGAGGGTAACACAGGCCCTAATGGTGTGTAAGAATTAAGAAATATTCTCTGGTCTGCACTGTTATTGTTTTTTTTTTTTTGTATGAATATAATAATTGCCCAATTTTTCTTCTTTCTCTTTCTTTTCTTTTTCTTTCTCTTCTTCCTTTTTCTCCTCTCCTCCCCTCTCTTCTTCTTTTTATTGTTTACCCACCTTCACTCATTTCTCTCACTGATAGGCTTCCCTAGAGAAACTTGTTTCTCAGGAAAGAGGGAAGATGGAACTCATAATTGGCAGCCACCTTAGATTGTTGGTAAATGACTAGAAAAGCATGAGGTTCTTTTTTCTTTGAAACTGAAAGGATGCTGTTTTGATGAGAAGCTGAAGGAAAGAGAGAGAAGTATTCTAACAGGAACCAAACTTGTGAGCCCCAGAAAGCAACTACATTTCAGTTTCATCCTGTTTCTTCTCTTAGTGTAGTACAGGTGGGGAGGATAGTCACAAAAGCGTAAGAGGATCTGCCCCTCTCTCTTTCTGTGTCTCATCATAGCCTATTCCCAGGCACAGGCTTACATGAATCCTGTAGCACCATTTTTTGGGGGGAGGAAGAAAGAAGATGGGATTTGGATTCCAAATACTTGTCATGGAATCTTACTTTGCCACTTACAAATCTGTGTGACTCTGGGTAAGTAACTTCATTTCTCTGAACATGATCCTCATTTTCCTCATTTTTCAGAAATGAGATCAATGATCTTATTGCACATGATTTTTATAGGAATTAAATGAGATAATGTGAAAACACTAGGCATCTCTTTCAAATAGTAAGCGTTTAATAAATGTGTTTTATTTGAATCTTCACTCTTGTTAAGCTCCATCTTTTGCCATTAAAAAGCTAAAAATACCAAGCTGTTGTTTTTTCAAAGTATGAGTAAAAAGTAACTGTAAGCAGCTGAATCAATTTTCCATGAGTCAGGTGGGAACTTTTAGTTCACTGCAAACCCAAGGTTGGCTCACGATGGCCACACATTAATCCACTGCTTGCTTTTGTAGGAGTTATCTTAAAGTTCTTGACAGCTTCTCTGGCTTTTCAAAACAGCATAAGAAAAAACATCTTTTTTTTTTCTTTTTTAATTCTAAGACTTCAAGACTTTTGATTAAAATATTAATACCTTCTTAAGATTTTAGGCAAGCCAAAACCAATCTAATTAAATGTTCATTACAAGCTTCTTTTTAATGAGTTTGCAATTTAAAGAAAAAAAAAAACCCTATAGTTTCCTATGATAATAGAGAACTAAAAGACCACGTAATTGTATTTTAGAATAATCATCTATCAAAGTATCTTTCTCGGATATCAAAAGGAGTGAGCTAGTGTTTGTCATCTGCTTATAATGCTGGGCAGCTAAATATACCATCCTATTCAAAAGTCATTCTCTTTATTGTTCCCATTTTATAATTCAAATTTTAGAAAACAACCATTTCTGCTCCTGCATATTTTTCCCCCAGTAATAAATGAGGCATTCTACAAGGAACAATTCAGTCAGTCTCCATTTGTGAATTCACTGGATCATAGAAGTTAACACTAAAATTTTTAGAGTTTCTACTTGTTGTTGTTGTTGTTGTTTTCTCCAAATCTACTTGTTTTTATTTCTAAACTTTCTGTTCTTATTTTATGGGGTCTATTTCTATTTTTATCTCCTTAAAAAGTTTGAACATATATATTTTAAGAGCCCCTATTTAATTGCTATTTATAGATTCTTCAGGTATAAATTCTATTTGTTTAATCTGTGAAGGCTCTTTTTTGGTATTTGCTTTTATCTTAGGTATTGTAATCTTTGATGATGAGGTCATCTGTATTGGAAAATAATTTCCATAGGAGGCCTAAGAGGATGGTGGTGTGCTATGAAATTTCTACTTGGGTGTACAAATACTTCATCCGGAAAAATTTTTAATGCCAAATCTCAGCCTAGTTTTCAAACCCATACTTTGTCTGCAGTTACTACAGATTAGGCTCTCTACCCATTCTCAGATTTTGGCTGTTCTATGCAGGAAATACAATTTCAATTGCCTTCAGTATCAAGTCTAGTGGTCTTGACTTTCAACCTTGTGAAATCATTCGAACTTTATCTCAGCTGCATATCTGGTGTTGGTGATGGCATCCTGTGGTCTCTGTTTGGAGCCATGATTGATACCTAATGTGTTTAGAGAGAGAAGGGGAATGTCCATGACTGCTTAGTCCATTGTCTTCATCTTGACTGGAAGTTGCCCTGTCCATTATTTGGAGATAATAGTTAAGTTGCTTGAACTCAGTGAACTTTGGACCATAGTCTTGCCCTTCTTCATGTCCATGCACATCATGCCCTTTGATGAAGCATCCAAGCCTTTCTGGGTGGTGCTCTTCTCCATGTTGGCAGCCATGTAGAAGGAAGCATGCTAAAGAGCCTGCACCATTGGACAAGTGACGAGAGCTGCTTTCATGTCAGATGGACAGGAGAATACCGTGCTCTTGATCGGCAATCCTAGCTCACTTCTTTATGTTTAATACTTTCCTTGGAGATGATGTTTTATTCACCTCTGAAATTCTTGGATGAATATTTATCTTAATGTAGAACATTTTATATTAATGCCATACTAATTAAATATTTAAGATTCAGTCTCCTCAGTCTTAATGGTTAAGTGGTGAAGAGTAATTTCTGGCCCTCTTCCCAAGTCAATATCATCCCCTGTGGCCTGCCCTCACAAGAAATGAAAATAGCACAAGATGCTTTCTTATTTCTGCACATACTGATCATAAAAAACTGTGCTGATGTTGGTTAAATGTTCTGTCATCCTCAACCAGCCCTCCTTTTTGCTTCATTCAAAATAGCCCAAGAACTTAAAGAACTCAGCTTTATAAAAGAATATGTGGAAGTTCCTTCCAAATTAGAGTATGAATTTCAAGGAAAGTAATGTTAATTCTAAATTTTAGCTTATTGAAAATTATTCAGTACTGTAATATCTAATAACATAACACTAAACTATAATTAATTCCCCCTCCACTCCAGAAGCTCCTACTTATCCTAAGTTATAAACAACTCAGTTGTGCTGAATATTTCAAGCCCCCTGAACAACTTTCTTCATTCCTATGGTATTTCCCTTTACATTCTTCTATCCTAAACTCTTGGATATTTTTGTTGTATGAGTCTTTGTTGTTGTTGTTGTTTTTGTTGTTAATTTCAAAAAAAGAGAGAAAGAGATGGGGATGAAAGATATGTGATTAAGTTTAATCATGTGCTTAAAAAAATATTCCTTTGTCATGCTGGTGTTAGTAGAAAATATTCTTGTTAAGTATAGATGGACATGGAAGGCTTTCCAGCAAGCCTAGATGGAGTATGGCTCCACCGATTAGCAGGAAAGAATTATAAAGCCTAACCTTGGAGAAAGCTCATCTATAAATGAATCCCTGCCCTCTGTATTCCTAAATTCTTCAAACTTATGGACTTAGAATTTCTTTGAGAGAATCAGAAACACATTTCAAAGGCTCAGCATCTCAGTCATCAAGTGGGAGGAAACATCATTTTTAATAACATGGGTCTTGGGGACTTCACAAACTTTTATCTTTCAACAGATGAAAAAGGTAGTGACTATGTGGGCACCTCAGTCAGTGAGAGCTGCTTTATCCAACTTGTGAAGCCACTCCAATTTGCTTCTTCAAGACTAAATTGGCAGCAGAAACTGCTTATCTGGTTTCAATTCTCACTTTGAGGGATATGAGGAAAGTTACTGGGCAGGAAAGGAAGCACTAGTTAATTTATAGCCTTAAAATTATGATATTATAGAATTTATATGTATTATACATTTTATGTTAGAGATTATAGGCCATGTGGCAATTTATTTCAAATTAAAGTTTTTCACACTATACATGTCACATAACCATAAATTTTAAATGAAGCTATAAGGATTAAATATTTAATATATTTTATATATTTTCCAAAATTGCCAATGTCCTGATAACAGCAGATCTTTGAATGATAGTTTACTAATTAGTCCTGCACAACATATAAGGAAGCTAGTTCTAATTTTGTCTTTCTCACTCTCCAGCTGGTGAACTTGAACTAGTCACTTAGTTTCTCAGGGAGCTTAAAGAAATCTCTGAAAAACTGAAATTTTATAATCTTTCTCTTGAATAAGTGTAGATCTTTGAAAACAAAGGCAATAACAGCTTGACAAGTAGAAATGGCTATATAAATCATTAAATCAGCCAATTATCATCAATATAAAATAAATGCCACAATGATATAACATAGCATAATTAAATACAAGAATTTTTTATTAAAAACAAAGTGAAAAGAATTTTACTTTTCGATGAAAATGAATAAACTCTATATAAGATAATTATTTTATACTAACAGTGGTTCCCCACACCCCCACCCATTTTTGAAATTATCTACTCAAAGAAATGTTTCCTTAGTACAACATTTGGATCTCTAATTGTGACCCTAGGTAATGAGGTAAAGTTTATAGGTTTAGGCCCTATCTAGACTAGCTGGTTTTACTCCATTTATGGCCAAAGACTGTGAGCCTCTCAGGCAATCCCAGGTGGAAAGGTAAAAACAGACTGGATCATGACTGTAAATTGAAATTAAAAGCATATCCTGCAGTTAGACAGTAGAAATTACATCATACTATGAAAAAGGTGGCACAGTCTGTTATTGTTGAAATAGCTCATATAAAACGAACCTACTCTCTGATTCTTTGTAGGGAAAATACAACTTTTTACAGTTCAGCAATTAGTTAAGGTGTTCAGTTGACTAGATGAAAACACAGATGTGAGGGTACAGAATTATAAAAGAACCAGTATTTAGAATAATATTTCAAGTATTATATTAGTCAGTATTTTGAAGAGCTGAATAGACTTTGGCCCTAAGAAAATGAATTCTATTAGAATAATATATTTATTCATAGTTTTTTCAAACAGTTTTGTATACACTATACTTTTTTACTTTTTTATTTTTTACATTGAAATGCTATAAAACTGAGAGACAGCAGAACAGACTGACAAAGAAAGCATTGGACTAGACTCCTGTTGAAAGGTCTGCTCTGTCACTAGCCAGCAGTACAATCATATGCAGGTAACCTAATCTCTTTCTTACCCTTTAAATCTTACCAAACATTTAGATTGAGAACACCAAAATCTGTTTTCACCTCTATTTCATAGATTGTTAAAAAGTGAGGTCTTTGGAAAATATAAAAGCACTTTGAAAAAATAATGTCTCTATAATGCAAGGATAAGTAAAATGAATTTAATGAAAGAAAGCTCTGAACTTCAAAATACTAATGAATTTTTTTCATTCAGAAGTTCAGCAGAATTATTTTTTAAATTGGGGTATAATTGACAGACATTATATCAGTTTCAGGTGTACAACATGATGATTCGATATTCGTATATATTGTAAAATGATCACTACACTAAATCTAGTTAACATCCATCACCATATATACTTTTTTCTTATGATGAGAACTTTTAAAAAATCTACTTCCTTAGCAACACTTAAATATGCAATATAGTATTATTAACTTTAGTCACCAGGCAGTACATAATATTCCCATAACTTATTTTATTACAGGAAGTTTGTACCTTTTGACTCCTTTTGTTCCTTTTGACTCTCTATATCTTTTGACTCCCTCATTTTGCCTATCTCCCACCCTCTGCCTCTGGCAACCACCAGTCCATTATCTATATCTATGAACAATAATTATATTTCCATTATTATAATGACACACTTGATTAATGCTACAATAAAGGAAACATGGTGGATATTGTATAGCTTCATTTAAAAAATGTGACAGCAAATGTTTGGGTACAACGTGGGCCCTCAGGCTAAATCTGGCCAACAGATATATTTTCTTTGGCCCCCAAAAGCATTTGCAGCTTTTGGGACTAGAATTTTCTGTAGCTTACTAATCCCCACCATTCTCTATTTTCTGCTACTTTAGGTCGGTGCTGTTTGAAAGAAATACAATGTGAGCCACATATGTAATTTAAATTTTCCTAGTAGCTACTTTAGAAAAGTAAAAAAGAGATGATATTAATTTTGATAATACAGTTTATTTAACCCTAGATATCAAAATATTGTCATTTCAACATGTAGTCAATATAACAATTATTTTACATTTTTTAAATACCAATTCTTCAAAAGCCAAAGTATAATTTATGTTTCTAGCACATTTCAGTTGGACTTGGGAGCTGGCCACCTAATTGGATAGCACAGCATTAGATGCTTCTCTTGCTTAAATTACCTATTGGCTCTTAGAGCAATCATTCTGAAAACATGATCTCTGGAACAGCAATATTAGAATCACCTGGGAATTCATTAGGAATGTACTCTCAGGCCTACCCTAGACCTACAGAATCAGAAACTCTGTGAGTGGGGTCCAGCAATTTGTGTTTTAATGAGTACTCCAGGTGATTCTGATGCACGCTAACAGTTTAAAATCACTGCCCCATTTGGCATCTTAATTTGCAACTCTGGTTTATATGCTGATAATCGTGATAAATGGGCAAAACCAAAACCAACAAATGACAAAAGTGCCTTCAGCCAAAATGTTTTCATTTGGTTCTTCTGAGGCCTAAAAACCTGAAGTACAAAAAACTCCTAAGTGCAGTTTGAGAATTATTCATTAAACCGATATTTCTTTTTATTTCATTTTTATGTAAGAATTTTCTTTCTTTCAAAAATATAAAGCCAAATGAAATTCCACAGCTTCTTTTTTCTTTTGGTGCAACTGTGTATTTCGTTTAAACATTCTGGACTGGTGTGGTTAAGGGGAGCCCAACAGGATGTCATCTAGTAAAATATTCTTCACAACCACTCATAAATGTCTGGGATTCTTTCACTAGAGTTGGGTGGGCGAGGCCCACCTCCACGTATCCATTAGAATTAAAATCTACCTGTGGGAGAAGACACACTGACAGAACTAGCGTTAAAGTAGTGGAAGAGCATGATTATGGGAACTAAAAGATCTGAACCAGGTCTTAGCTTGGAGATATCACAGGTTCAGTTCCAGACAATCACAATAAAGCAAGTATCACAATAAAGCGAGTCGTAATCTTTTTGCTGGTGGACGGTCTTGGCCTTCAGTTTGTAAAAAAACTGTAACACCTGCATGTCTCTATATGATTCATGTCTTATGAGCTATGGGGTCTTCAGCTCTTCATTTAACATGTGACTCATTTCCTTCATCTGGAAATGATGATTATTATCACAAAGTACATGATAATGATGAAGTAAAAAACATCTGTCCAGTCTGGATCATGACAGTGCAGGCAACATCAAATGAGATCATGTATGTGGAGACACTATGAGATCCTGTGGCTTTGAGAGTCTTGTCAGAGTTGTTAAATTCGCACTATGTTGTAAATGACCAATTTTCCCTCTGTAAACAAATTTAGATAAGAGGGACTGGGAAATTGCATGTGGTGCTGGGAGGGGAAGAAGGTAAATATCAGAAAAAAGGGAAAGCCTGGGGTGGGGGCACTGACAGACCTTGCTGATAAGCTGCTTGGACTGGAGAGTTTTGCCAGCTCTAATCATTATCTTGAATACCTATGTAATTTAAAAAATTAAATTACAATGATATCAACCCACTGATTGTAATAAAAAGTTTAGCCCATTCTATCTACTATTATGACCACTCCATTTCCTATGTGGGGTTACTCATGTTTTCTAATTAAATAGCCTGTGATAAGAGGCACGGATGCTGGGCCAATAAAAGGTAAACAACACTTCGCCAACTGAAAAATACGATGAGATACCGGTGACTGCTGCTTCCTGTGAAAATTTCATTAGCAATAAGAGTTACCAGATGTCACACATCAGATTTGAAATTAAAATATATTCCCAGTATTTATGGCAATCTGAGCAAGAGAAAAAAATAAACTCTTTCCAAGAGAGCTACATAAGATCACGTATCACTTTTGTCTTTGACTGTTGTTTCTCTTCTAAATGTAAAATAAAATGTAACTCCTGATCTAGAAAGTGGAAATATAGCATTTCTGCATAGATGAGCTGTGTAGCCAAGTGGCACATTACTCATACAGCAGCAGCTCTTTAAAGACAAGGTGAATATTCTTAAACACTCCATGCCATACCTTGTCCTTAACTTTGCCATAGTGACTTCTTTTTATGCCCTGACCTTCAGCAAGCCATTTCTGCTTTTATTACAGACACAAAACTGTTCAGGTCAGCAACTGTCAATGTCGACTCTACTCTTCCAGGACTTGCTGTAATAACAACCCTGTTCGTGCTTCGCTTCCTCGTGAGATATTAACACTCTCCTCTTGTTCTTCCAGCTAGCTAAGCTCACTCTTGTTCACAGTTATAAGCCTCCAATCCTAAATCAGTTGTGGTTAGGAAGGGAACCCCACAGTAGAAAATAGGATGGCACAATTTCACTTGAGCCAGCAAATTTCAAATGGTAAGCCAGTGTGATAGAAATACTAACATCCTTTAGTTTTATAAACATATTTTTGGCTGACAAAGGCCAATGTTCCTTTGCAGTTTCGAAATCTCCACAGTTACTCTGTTCCAACTGTAGACCATGGCTGTTTGAAGCTGTTTATATTTTTCTTGCCAATTTCTTTTTGTTCTTACCTCCTAGTAAGATGGGTAAAACTTATAAATATAATTAAGAGGGTGAAAGTGAGTTGTCACTGTCACACCTCCTCTCGGAGAAATATTTGCGTAGAATTTCTTTACACACAGAAATCCTCCAAAGCACTTAAAAATTTATTTCTGGATCATTAACAACTCACCAGATGCTCGGGATGCAGAAGATCCTGCCCTGTGACCTTCACAAAAGGGAAACAGAGCATCCTTGAAATGATTAGCTATGTCAACAGGGAAAATGTCCATTTAAACTTTTCAGCTATGTAACTTTAGCACAAAGTGACAAACAAGTATTCAAATAAACTTATTGTTTTGTACTCTTCTGTGTTTTTGCTGGTATCTGATTCACAAAGAGGATTTACACTGGTGGCTTAATATTAACATTAGTAACATTTACAATTGAACGCTTACTATGTGCTAAGTATTGTGATAATTTCTTTTATCTTTTTAAGAGCCCTGTTATGGACTATGTGCCCCCAAAACTCATAGGTTGAAGCCTTAATCCTTCATGTTATTCTAGTTGGTGATAAAGTCTTTAAGCAATGTTTGGAGACACGTGGTTCTTACAACAGGGGGAGAGGGAGGAGGGAGGTAGTACTAGCATCTAGCAGGTAGAGACCAGCGATACTACTAATCACCTTACAAAGCATAGGCCAGGTCCCCACAGCAAAGAATTTAGCCTAAGATGTCAATAGTGCTGCTATTGAGAAAACTTGTCCTAGTCCCTACTTTTTTTTTAAATTCTCTAAAATCCATAGTTCTTATCTGTTATGGAATAAGTTAACTGTATACTATAGTTTACTGATGACTTTTGTTTCATGTATTATATTCACATCTTCCTAGGGAAACTACAGACTCCTCGAAAGATAAAATCCTGTCAGGTAACCTTCAACTGTCCAAAGGTCATGTAGAGTACTTAGTAGGAGTTCTGAAATTATGAGCTGACTAAATATCTATGTGTCAGATAATTCTAGACATTACCCTAAGCATTTTCCAGAACTCCAGTATTCTGCACAAATACACTGGAAGAGAGAATTTGAATTTAGATTTATTATAAGGTCTTCAGGGGATGTGAGAGCTATTATAGTGGCCACAGGGTTGCCTGTGGAGGAAAGACACCACTATGTCTGGAAGTCAAACCCTGCCCTCTGGTGGTATAACAGTCAGAAATCTGACTGAGGGCAACAGGGTCTCAATTGACTTGGAGAATATATATAATTATAGTTATAATAGATAATAGATTTAGTGTGTTTAATATATGGCAACCTTTTCCCCACCATGTTTTATATAACATTTATGTTTACAGTATAAGTTTTTTATTCCATTTTAAAGATTGAAGAGACTAATGTTCAAAGAGGGTGAGTAAATTGTCCAGTTACAAGATAAGTCAGAGGTGGAGCCAGGATCTTAACTGACCTTTGTGACTTCAAAGCTTATGGTTTATTGTTTATTTGTTTCTTATAATGCCTGACAGCCAATAGACTGTATGGTTAGGGTCTGAAATGACTTTGTAATATTTGTATATAAATTCAACTTTGCATGCACAGTAGGCTTTTTTTTTTTTTTTCCTTTGTGGAACAACACATTAAATGCAGCCTATCATTAGGGCTCTCATTAGAATGATGCCAAGTGGAGAAAAGTGAGAAAAAGAAGATAAACATACCTAATAACAAAGGATAATTTCTGCAAGCTTGGCAACCAGAGTTCCAGTTACTTAGTTGAGTCTCTTGCTTGCCTCCTCTACCCAACTGCTTTATTGATCTGAAAAACATTAAATAGCTGTTTTTGTAGCCAAAGAAGAACATTTCTGGATAAAGGGTCTCTAGGGAAGCATTATTAATAGTGTTCTATGACCAAAATGTGAATCTGTTTTTTGGTTCCTGTGGTATTTTCCATACAAATTTCTTCTAGAATTACTTCTCCCTTTTTTTTGGTCATTAAGAACTCTCTTTTCTTACTAGTAAAAGACCACTGTATTTCTTATCACTGAGTGCAGTCTTTTCTGTATACTGATGCCAAATGGGTAACATTTTAGTGAGGCATTTGAAGTTGTGATATGCAACTCCATGGGAGACAAACAAGGTCATGTGGAAGGCCTTTTCACTGAGGACATCAGAGCTTTCAAAAGATTCAGGCAGCCTTTCCTGGATGATTGGGGTAAAACAAAGGAAAAAAACCCATAAAATAAAAAAAATAAGCTATCAGATGGAATCACTCAGAATTAGGAGTAAAAGGTATAGTGAATGATGATGTCAAGTCTTGATATATAATACCAAAAACAATGAGTAAGAAAGCAACACAATTTAAGAAGTCCAAGAATAGAAATCAGTTGATTGCAAGATTTATCAGGGGGAACAAAAGCCTTAGAACGAGCACTAGTCTAGAAGTTAGGGTGGAGGACCCAGGCTTTTTCTTTGCCTCTTCAGAAACTGAGATCTTAGGCAAATAGTTAAACCTTAATTGGACTTTGATCTAACAAACAGGAATGGTACCCTAAAGCCTCTACCCTGTGCTTAGAAGAATGTTATAAGATTATATGTTTAAAGAAATTTCCTTAAATGATAGTCTATTATACACATTTGATATGAATAGAATAGATACAATAAAAAAGAGAAAAGCTAATCTATATATTAAAAATAACCTATATGTTCACCACTTAGAATAGGGAACATTAATTTAATTCATGTTAGCAGAGTCTATTGGCTGGCAGGCATTATAGGAAACAAATAAACCATAAGCTTTGAAGTCACAAAGGTCAGTTACTTCACCTCTCCACCTCTGACTCATCTTGTAACTGGCCAATTTAATCACCCTCTTTAAGCATTAGTCTCCTCATCTTTAAAACAGGGTAAAAAACTTACTGATACTGTAAACATGTGGAATAAATAAAACATGGTGGAAAAAAGATTGTCATATATTAAACACTCAATAAATCTATGATCTATTATTATTATATATATGTCCTCAATATATATTTATATGTCCCCATACAAATACTAAGTAAATTACTCCTCAAATTTTACTATCTATACATGTTACTATTACACTATTATGCATAGCCAAGAAACAGATTGGAATGACATTAGGAATCCTGTCAATATGGTGCTATAATTTGTTATTAATCCCATAAAGCAATGTAAAGGACCATGAAGAATTGAAAGTAAGAACATCTAAAGCTCAGATGATCTGAGGATGACTTTAAGTTGGAGGAGGAAAAAATGTCATACTATAAATCTTTGCTTGTGAATCATAGCTCAACTAATTAAATGGCAAAAATTTCCTTCAAAATGGACTATTCAGAGAAAAAAAATTCTTTGCCAACAGCTCCCCTAGCATTCATTAAGTATCTTCCTTGAATTATCTGACTTAATATGTGGTAACTGTTGTTCTTTAATATGATTTCATGAGATTCACTTCCTAATAATTTTACAATACTATTGTTTCTGATATTGCTTCTGTTTTTGGTATTACTTTATTATTATATAACATAATGGAAAAACAAATTAGGCTAAACATTTTTGTACTCGGAATAAAGCAGGCAGATTTGTGAAGTTTATTAGAACTTTGTGAAAATAACAATATGCTAATAATTTTGAATAATATGAAGAGGTTCCAATTCAGAGAAAATATGTTTATGAATCAGTCTATTTCAGTAAGCATATTTGTATACATGTAAATGATCAGCTTAAAGCTATTCTCTAGATAAATTAGATGGTTTATGTTACACCAACAAAATAAGATTACATAAAATGTCATTCTGCCACTATGGACTTTGAATTCAGGTTTGAAGAACAGCTTTTTCTAAATGTGTATCAGGAATTTCTGCTACAGAAGGAAATTTATGGGTCAAATTTATTGCTTTCAGCAAAATACAGGAATATATATGCACGCCCTTTGTCCCTGTAAACACACATTTACTATATGGTAACTGGTTTTTGGTTGTCAGGCTACCCAAGCAAAGTCTATTTTAAACTATAATGTAATTCAGCTATTATTCTCTACAGTTTTTGCTTTTATTGAAGCAACTTAAATCAGATATTTATAACATTTTATTGCTAGAATGATCCTAGAAATTTTATGCTTCAGCATTTACATATTCAAATACTGAAAGGGGCTGAGAGTGACAGAAATGGGTGAAGTGGGTGTGGTGGTGAACAGAGGATCCTTCCTCTTTCTCAGAGGAGGTGGGGGAGTCACTTCTCAGCTACAGCTAATTGAGCCAATTGTGATCAGAGGGAGATACAGGCTGATTTTTTAAGGTAAGACAGAAATCCCATTTAATATGAAATATTTTGAAATGTTTTCAACTAATGCAAATGAAAAAATAAGAAGCAACATTATGTTGAACTAAACAGAAATCCTCCACAAATCAAATGTGGTTCAAGGGCTGCCAATTTACAACTTAGGATGTAGGCCAACCACTTTATTCTACCACTGAGAAAACAGACTCTAAATTCTGGCAAAATGCTACAGACCCGCATTGCTATGTTTTTAACTACACTAAATACCTGAAGTATACCACTTCCTTCCACTTTAGCAACTACTCATGACTGGGGAGTGTGAGGTATTGGGAAAACAGAGATGGGATGGGATGAGGTTATTATCCACCTCTGCTCTCATAGAGCAGGGCTGTTCCATCTGGATGTGTGTGAGTCTGGCTTAGTCCATATGAGAACTGTCTCAGAATGGCAGCCTGAATGTCATCTCCCTGAATTGTTCCTGCCACCAATTTTTCTCTCTTCATTTTCTATTCTGTTAAAGATACCGTTGTATCTTTTAGAGCTGTTGCTGTATTTCACTAAAGTGATGTCTCCACATAGTCTAATATAGCACAGAATATGTGGTATTTGTGTGTTCTTGCATATTGTTTTAACATTTATTTTAAAAAAATCATCTAGTGCCCATAAGATTTTCAGTAGTGAACTGGACTGATGCTATTTCATAGAGCTACATTGACCCAATGGCCCTGTTATATAACTGGTGATGATTTTAAAATGTGTTTAATAAGTGCTAAAAATATTTATTTTTGAAAGCTTCATTATTAAGTAAAGAAAGTTTCTAAAGTGAACTGTACATTTGTGTTTTTAATACTAATATATTTTCTAAATTTATTCACTGCAGGTTTAGGAGCACACAAAAGAAATGAAGAGAATATATCTGCTATTGATTAGGTGGCTACATTGACTGAGAGAGTTACACAAGGTTAATTCTGGTTGAAGATGAAATGTTTCTCATGAACAGTAACACTGGGCTCACATATACACTTCATGGGATTCTAACCTTAATAAAACTTCCTGCACAAGTAAGTTGATTTTTCAGCTTTGTTGGAAAAGTGGTTTATTTTCCATGAGCATATTTTGAATTCTGTAAAAGAACAAATGTACATTTGGGTTAATTGTTTGGCCAGCTCGAAGAACATAGTTCATGATTTTATACATAGTACCTTGGATGGGAAGGATGGGGAGCTGCAAAAATATTAACTTCCATTTTAATTTAATTTTTTGTGAAGAGATAAAATTTTATGCTTTTCACACTATAGTACTCCTCCCTTACCTACTGCTTAACTTTCCATGGTTTTATTACCTACAGGCAACTGTGGTCTGGCAACATTAAATTTCCCCAACCATTGACATCATTTGCTCCTGACATTTAACCATTGACATCATCATGGCTTTATGATCCAGGATCACCTGAAGCAGATGATCCTCCTCACATATTATCAGAAAGTCAGTAGTAGCCTATGCTACATCACTATGCCTATGTCATTCACTTCATTTCGTCATGTAGATGTAGGCATTTTGTCATCTCACATCATCATGACAGTTAAGTAGAGTACAATATTTTGAGAGATCTACATTCTCATAAGTTTTATTATAGTATACTGTGATAATTATTCTATTTTATTATTAGTTATTGTTAATCTCTAACTGTGCCTAATTTATAAATTAAACTTCATTGTAAGTATTTATGTACAAAAAACATAGTGTGTGTGTGTGTGTGTATATATATATATATATATATATATATATATATATATATATATACTGTGTATGTATATATATATGTACATACACACACACTATGTATATATATATGGATATATGGTTTGGTACTATCCTTGGTCTCAGGCATCCACTAGGATCCACTAGGGTTCTCAGAATGTATCCCCGGCAAATAAGTGGGGACACTACTGTATAGAATTTTCAAGGTGAGACAGAAAAGAAAACTGAAAAATGGTGATCTGATAATGCTAACTTTCTTGTAACTCAGGCAGTGCCCCATTGAGGACTGTTAGCAGCTACTTTACTGAGGTGTCTTAATGTTAGAATGTAAGAGTGTCAGAATGTCAGTCCATGGAAGGTGGTGGAATCTGCTCCATGAACCAGAGACAGGCCGGGGGATGGGGTGGGGATGATTAAAGTGAGATGGAAAGAGCCCATGTGATGGCCTGAGGAACTCTTGTCTTCAGCTGGTAACCCCCCTCGTAAGGAGAACATTCACCTAGGACTTTTTGTATTAAGCAAGTATTAAGTATTAGGCTGCTGGGATCAAACTTGGGATGCAGGGAAGAATATTGTGGAAGCAATGGAAGGAACATGGTCTTAGTATCTGAAGTCCTGATTTGAGTTTTCATCTCAGATATTATAGTTTTTATCTCTAGAAATTCAATTTGTCTTTTTTATATCTTCCGCCTCTACTTAACATGTTCAAACTTTCTCTAGCTTCTTAAACATATGTAATACAGTTATAACTACCAGGTAATGTCCTTGTGTACTAATTCTATCATCTGAGTGTTCCCATTGATTTTTTTCTTATTTTTATGGATTCTACTTTCTGGTTTTTTGCATGCCTGGTAATTTTTGAATGGAAGCTATACACTATGAATTTTGCCTTGTTGGATATTAGATGTTTTTGTATTCCTATAATAATTCTCCAGCTTTGTTCTGGGAAACAGTTATTTGCAAGTTGATCTCTTCAGATCTGGCTTTTAAACTTCATGAGGTAGGACAAAAGCAGCATTAGGTCTACGGCTGATTTTTTTTTTTCTCCCCATTCCTGAGGCAAAGCCCTTCTGAGTATGCTGTCTGATGCCCCCATGAACTCTGAGGTATTTTTCATTCTAGCTGGTGGGAACAGGAACTATTTTCTGGTTCTGGGTGATCTCTAGGGATTGTTCTCTCTAATCTTTTTGGGTGATTACTCACACACATGCACTGAAATACAAGCAGCCCCTTTGCAGATCTTGGGCTCTTTTCTGTATAAAGCTCTCTATTCCCAATACTCTGCCCTGTGAACTCTAGCTCCTTGCCTCTGGACTTCCAGCTCCATCTCCTTAACTCATGGAAAGCTGGGGGAAACTTCTGGATTCTCTTTTCTTGTGCTATGCTGGAAACTCCCTCTAGTCAGTGAGCTAGGGCAATCGTTGGGATCACTTCACTTATTTCTCACCCCTCAGAGATCACTGCCCTTTGTTGTCTGATATCCACTATCTTGAAAACCATTGTTTCAGATATCTATCTATACTTATATCTAAAATCTCAAATATTTTAGTTGTTGTTTTAGTTGAAAAGGTAAATCCGTTACTCCACCTTAGCTGAAAGCTGTGGTCTCTGGGTTTGATTTTTGAGCCTCCATCTTGTACTATTTGATTTTGAAAGAATTACTCAGCCTCATCCTCTTCTTTGCCTATTTATAAAATGGGGATAATAATACAGTGATCAATCAATGCAGTCTTATAGGGGAGAGCATGCCATAGTCTATAACATTAGGCAAAGGAGTGTCAGTACACTGAGAGTAGACCTAAAAACAAAACAAAAAACAAAACAAAACAAAACAAAACAAAAACCACCCGAGCAGGATCAACCTTTCTCCCTGGCAGGAATCACTTGAGCACTCTTCTGTTGCCCCAACAGGGATACCTGCCTTATTTGTTGCCCTCATTCCAACTAATGATCCTACCTTTTACCTTGTAAACCTGCTGGAAAGGGGTCTATAAGCCAAAAGGCAACTTGTCTCTTCCCAGAACCCATAGAGCACAAACCAAGTTTACCTGAAACATTTTGCCAAAGCTACACTAGCATACGATTGTGGTACCATCAACAGAGTCTAAGTGATTTGCTGTTAAAAAAAAAAAAGATTTTAAAAAATTTGTATCTTATTTAAAATAATCATTTTCACTGAAGCAGAATGCATAGAACTATTAATTGAGAACAGCTGCCCACCATTATGAATATATGGAACTCATTCAGCTTATAAACAGTACATTAACTTTTGAAAATAGTGATATAAGATATCTTTCTAACATATTAAAATTCCTTCTTACTAAAGTAGCAATCAGAGTGAGAAAATAATAAAATTGTATGGCTTTTTTATTGCATGTTTATTTAGGCCAAACCAGTATGAGGCAGCTAGATTAATTACTTTTATACTGTTAAGTACTGTACAGTTAATTATTTCATCTAAGTTGTGTCTGAGCCAAACCTGTGAATTACTGTTCATGCAGGGCAATGATGATAATTTATGTACTCCCTCCATCTTATGGCTTGTTAATATATTATTTTTGATTTGAAACTAGATGTTAAAAGTTTGCAAGAGGCTTTTATAGACTACCCCATGACATAAGTTCCAAAATTATGTATTTAAAAATTAAAGTTGACAGCATGCTATGATAGGAAGTTATTTAGATGATGGCATTATAATAGATTTCATCTTAAAAATATATTTTCCCATACTTTAATCTGTCGATCTTTATGGTCTCAGCTTGTGCTTTTTATTCTGTTTGATTTTACAATGTGTTATTTTGGGCTCTTAGTGATTTTTCAACAGGCACAAAACCAGATTTTACCCACTCTTCCAATATGGCTACTCAGACATTTAATTGTGGGTACAAGTGCCTGATGACTTCAAGTGTGTAGAGGTACTCACAACTGTGAACTCACCAAAATAATCAGATGACACTGAACCATTTTTGAAACATAAGATAAACTTTACATTATTTGAATAAGTTCCCAATGATATTTATAGTGAAGTGAAAGAGAACTTGAAAAGCTTTATAAATTCAAAAATTAAATTTTAAGATATGCCATTAAAGTAAAAAGAAAAGAAAAGAAAAGAAAAAATTCGTAAAAACAAGAAGTGTAATTAAAAAAAATAAAGAGAAGTTAGTCTTCTTGTTATTCCCATGTGGTCCTAGATGAATAGCATCAGCATCACCTGGGAGCTCACCAGCAAAGCAAGGTAAGGCCCCACCCCACACCTATTGAGTTAGCATCCACATTTCAGTAAGAGACTCCTGGTGATTTGTATATGCATTCAAATTTGAGAAGTGGTAGTCTAGAGGGACATTTAATAATCACTTAAGTTTGTACATGGATCCAATAGTTTGCCCCTCATGTAGACTGGAGAGCAGCGCCAATCACTGAGCCTACTCCACTGGAGTGTGTCTGCTCACAGGGAGACCTGGGGACAGGACAGGCAAGCCGTGGCTGTGTGAGCAACTCTTGCATTTTCACAGACAGTCCTTGGAGTCTAGAGGAAGAAGAGTCGCAAATGTGGCAAAACTGTGTACCAAGGAAAATAAAATCTATTTCACAGAACACAAATGTTTTTCAGCACCACTCATATGATAAATGCATCAAATGTTAATCTGGGAAAACTCAATACAGATCCAGATTTCGTGTTGGGACTTTGGTGGGAAGGTCCTTGCTTATTTTAGGAGAATCAAGGAGCATCGAAAAGCATGGGAAGTACTTCACTTTCCCTTGTAGCACATTCCTATCTTTTTTGGTTTATACAAAATATATGAATTTTGCAATGTGAGTAATTTTAACTAACCGTTTTTTTTTTTTTTAACATAAAATGCAGGCACTTGTCTCACAATTTCCTTTCCTTGCAGAGGCTTTCAAACTGTTCAACCACTAGAGGTCTGTATTACCCATTTAAAAATATCATACCCAACTGGCTGAGACTTTCAGCTCTCAATTTCAATACCTATTTCTATATTTTAAGATTTAAAATCTTTTAAAGACATAATGCCAGGGAATAAAAATCACAACACTTTAGGAAACAAAAAACTAACAGGAACCCCTTCCATTTGAAGGGAACCAAGTCTCCACTGCTTAGCTATTTCTGGTAGACAGCTGAGCACAACTTCATACTCTGAAACTTAGAAATCAACAGCCGGTCACAAATAAGAGGAACAAAATTTGTTTTCTGCAAAATAGTTTTCCCCAGTGTAGTTTAAGACTTCTGTGTTTAATCCTTAAAGTTTAAAGCATTCATTTTCCTATTGCAAAAAAAAAGTTAAATTAATTCTCAGTTACGTTAATTTAAAACACCAATTTTATAAATTTTATGAGTGTTTTTAAATAAAATTGTCTTTTATTGATCATCAAAGATTTAATTAAAAATTAATGGTTTTTTCAGGCTTTATAAGGCTCTGCTGAAATTTTATAAACTAATGCATGAGCTTGGGCTTGCCTGGTTAAAGCTATAATATAAAAATGATGAATGCTAATGATACTGTAACTTGAGTCCCCTAAATTTTCACAGTGTTCCATGTTCACCCTTGAGATTTTCACTAGACTAGCCCATTTGGGTCTGCCCTCTGCCAGCAGCAGTGCAGGCTCTGAGCCCTCCAGAAATCTAAAAATGAGGTTTTCCATTTATAGGACACATGATTAATAATGGTAAAACCTTCCCACAGTCTGACAGAGCAGGACTCCTAAAACATCACACTCACAAATTCACGTATTTAAATAAAATGGTTGAAAATATTACAGGTATGAAAGCTGTAATTTATTGAGTATGGCACCAGGGGTTTGGGATTCTGAAGCTAGATTTTCAGATTCTAATTATGCCTGCATTTGGAATAAGTGGCTACATTTGTTGCCAGGCAAGGTGCAATGCTAAGAGGCTCTCTTCTTTTAAGCGGCATGATTGCATAATGTTCCTGGCCTGTAATGCCTCCAGAAACATAAGCAGGTCTAGTGTGGCTTCTCTCTCAGTCTGTCACTTTATTAAAACACAACAATTTGCAAGTGTTATTTAGCAGATCAGCTGGGTTCATTTCAAAGGCTAATATTTAACAGAACAGAAAATAACCTTTCCCAATCCTTTAAAAAAGTGCTTTTTATGTATTCATAGGCAAATTACCTAGTGTTTTATATAGATCTCAAATCTAGGATTCAATATAATTTTAGTAATGTCTTACCCTGCTTGTCTACATAATCTGAATGATCAAATCTATACCAGAAGGAAACTAATTCACAGTGCAATAATTTGTACTACAGACAGACCACATTACTTAAAGTAGTTAAGTTTTCATTTCCTGTTGTATTTCTGTGATGGCTGGTGGCATATGAATCAACAATTTTCTGACTGAAATGTGGCTGAAAAATATCTGCTTTATACAATCCTGAACATACCTTTCACAGCTCCTGACTCTTCTATTATTCAAAATAAGGCTAGCTTATAGTACTTGCATACAATATCTATATAAACCTCTAATTAAATATTAAGTGTTCACGTGTTGTGTGTGTGTATGTGTGTGTATGTGTGTGTGTGTGTGTGTGTGTGTGTGTGTGTGTGTGTGTGTGTGTGTGTAAATAAGGATAGTATAGCACTTGAAAACAGGAACAGGAAGCTCTCAGGCTATGAAGAATTTGATGGGTTACATTTGGGAGAGAAATAGTCACCACCAGGGTGTTGGAGTCTAGTTCTGGTCCTGGCACTGGTTGGCAATGGCCCTCTAGACTCAGTGTCTATGAAAAAATTAAACCACTAAAAGAACCTAGGCTGTAGGGTTTTGTTTTTGTTTCTGTTTTTATTTTTATTTTTTTGGTGGATTAAGTAAGAAAACGCAGAAGTGACTGACTCAGTAAATGTCCAGTTAATAGATGTTTACAATTATTTTTTCTGATCCTTTGTCTACATTTATAAATAGTAATGCAATACAATGACAATAATAATAGTTACCTCTAAGTGTTATTTTGAGAGGTATATAAGATAATGTGCATGAAACAGTACCTGGTACTTGGTTGCTTCCCAAACTTGTCTCCCAAAGTTTTTATCCATAAAATTAGATCAAAAGTTGAGAGAGTTTTAAGGATGATTCATTCCTAAATTTGAGATTTTTTTTTCTTTTTACTTTTTTTTTTTTGAGTGAGACTATTTCCCTTCTAGATTACTTTAAGTCTCACCTATTTCTTTCTGATGTGGATGATGACTTAAATTTGTGACTTTACTAGATTAAGAAGGTAAAATATTACATTGATATAAGAGTTAACTAGAAAATTATTTTCAAGGCAGTTAAAAAAACTGAAGTTAAAAATCTGTTCAACCTCAGGGAATTGAAAGAAATAAAATGGTTGTGCTTAAAATGTATTTTCAACTCTTTCATTACTCCACCCCTAGCAACTGAAAAAGTTTGTTTTCCTAAAATGCTATATAATATCTCATTTTGGGAAAAATCTCTGGAAGATTTGAAGAAAGTTATGTTAACTTGTCTTCCCAATATTATTGGGATTTAGTAATAGAATTGCTGTATTTTGCAACAGGCACCAAAGAGAACAAAGACCAGCTACTGACATATAACTAAAAAGATTTTACTCAGAGGAAAAGGACTAGACTTGGCAGTTTGGCCTTGATGCTGCAATTTCCAAGGACACCCTAGAGTTACATGCTTCCTGAAATTAGAGGCACTTGCCTGGACAGAAGTCTGCATAAATTCAAACCAACTTTCATGTTTTTGTGTAAGAAAAGGAAAACCTCTCATTTAAAATTATATATTATTATATATTCTCAAAATGTTCTAGCTCCTTGCAAAGCTGATTTTATGGGACATCAGTGATATGAGGGGTACTGGGAAATAAGTTCCTGTATAGTTATGAATAAATAACTGTTTGTATCATTAAATAGTCCTAGGACCTAGAATTATACCAGTTCTTTTGGGTCTTATTTCAATTTAAAAGCCAGCCACACACTAGAAGTTAAGCACAGAACCCCATGTCTTTCTGTCAATCCAGCACAACCCTGTTTCCTTATATCACCATAACTTTGGGAATCAAATAATTATTTCCATTTCCAAGTACATATCCTAAAACTCTCTACATATGCAGAAGAAATGTACAAAATATTTACTATAGCATTGTTAACCAGCAATTAAGTATTGGTTTTCTAGAATAAAGGAGGTTGCATTTTTTTTTTTTTTCTAATTCTGTTCATGATCACTTCTCATTTCTTACTCTTGGAGAAGTCTCCAATGGAGTTTAACTGTAAGGCAGTTAAAAAAAACTGGCTCATTTCAGGGAAGCATGACATCACAGATGCTTGTCTTTTCTTTGGCCATCTGTAAGAAATAGTACTAAAGCATTTGCCTAAGCTGGTGGGACAAAAGAAAAAGAATAAAATTATTAGGGAGAAACTATTAGTCTTCATTTTCTTGTTTGCAACCCACAAATACAAATTGTTAAATATGCCTGCTCCCTAATCCTCATTAGGAAATCTTGAAAACTAACAGGAAAGAAAAAAACATGGGGATTATGAGAAAACACCGCCACAAAAAAATAACACGAAGTCAGGATTGTTCCTTTTCACTCAGACTATCTTATATGTTTAGAGTTGGTTAAATTTAAAATTTTCTATTAAATAATATTATTCCTAATTATATATAGATGAATGCCACATATACAATCCAAACTCTACCTTTTTGTTTAGAATTTTCTATTCATTGGACTTGAAGATAAAAAATTTTAAATGGAATAACCAGTATATGAAACCATTTTACAGAGAGTAGATCCCTAGGGCTTGTTAACTGGTCTATTTGTCTAAGAATAAGAATTATTATTTTAAAAAATCTAATGGAATTGTTGTGCACCCCTCTCTATTACTTGAGAGTTTTATTTTAAGGCCCAGAGACATGGGATTACAGGTCAGTGGTAGGCAGTGTTTTTGAAGTATACCAAAGGCACTAAACAAATCATTTGGGTATCCAGGAGGAGCTGACATCAAATGCAGTTTTCTAATAATTAGAGCCTGAATTGCAGTCAGAACTACCCATTGGGAATTGAAAAATAGACCTGCTTGTTAAAATATCCAATTTTAGAAACATTTCACTACATTTCAAAACATTTTAGGTCTTTAAACCATTTAAGTTTTAAAATTTCCATTTGTTTCCTCCTCTTTAGGCATCCATTCTAAATGCCTCTAGTTTTTACCAGCTAGTTTATCATACCCTTCAATACTTGATCACTCTTTTTTATCTATTCTTTTGTGGTTTCTAAGGATACAGGCCTATTTGCTGTGCCTTGAATATGCTGGCACAATATGCTGCCTCAAGGCTTTTGCCTTTACTCTACCCTCTCCCCCTAGAGCAATCTTCCAACCGAGAGCCATAGAGTTCCTTCCTTTTTTACTAAGGAGGCTTTCTTTAATCACTCTTTCAAAACTGCATATTCCCCCTCACTACTTCCATGTTCTATTCCGATTATCCACATCATGCAATATAGTGTATATTTTATTGATTGTTTCTCTGTCTACGTGGGCTAGAATGTAAATTCTGTGAGGCCAGGTGTTTTGTCCGCTTTGTTCACACTTTGTCCTTAGTGCTGAGAACAGTGGCTGGCATACAGATGTCCAACAAAATACTTATTGAATGAATCACAGCAGAATCTGTTGCAAACTGCAACTCTAAGTAGAAATAACTTGTATTTAATTTAATTCTCATTCAGAAGGATTCTTACTGTCATGACATTTTTTTTTTTTGACTCCTATTTTAGAGTAAGAGAAAAGAAATTTTAGGTTTATCCCTCACACTTTCAATAATAAACTTCTAGGTCATGATAGTTTGGGCAGTTAAATAAATGTATGAAGCACCCAATATAAGGTATTAGGGCGTGCAGGAGTCTGTGATAAATAGGAGAGTTCATATACAACCCTAAAGTAATTCACATATGAATATGAAATTTAAAACATAGGCCTACCTGAAGAAAACCTGGTTTCAAAGGCTCACTTAGGCAGTTTGTGGCCAATTAGACATTTCCTAAGTCACACTCTTCTTTCTATCTCTTTTCAACTATATACATACTTGGGCATGTGCCTGACTCCACATCAGACAGAAATACTCAACTGATCAAATCTAATTACATTTGCTTTCCAACTAAATTGTATATCACCTTTCCCTCTTGTGAGAGATATAGCCCCTCAGGTCCTCTGCATCTGATTATTGCAAACTTAATTGATTGCGACATTTCATTAATAAAGTTAACTAAAACTAATTATACATATTGAATAAAAGTTTCCTATAAAATGAATTATTCTATTAGCTAAGCATTCTTAATTGTTAGAACAAATTGCTGAGGAGGATTGCAGAATTACTTTCTCTTGGGATGTTTAGCAACGTGTGTGTGTGTGTGTGTGTGTGTGTGTGTGTGTGTGTGTGTGTGTGTGTATTTTTTTCAACCAATATGAATTGATGGATAGTGATACCATAGAAATTAAAAAAATTAAAAAACTGATTAAATATCCAACTTTAAAGATACTAAAACATCCTCCTAAGAAGATAGATAGAAATCACAAAATTGGTTACATAAATCTCTTCATTTTAAGATGTCAAATTAGGTCTGTTAAACTGGTCATATATATTAAGGAAGCTAAAATAAATTTTTAAATTTGACAATTATTGTTTTATTTGTAGTATAACTTTTCTTTCACTTAATTGGTGCATATTATATTTTTCACTCTTTAATTTAGATGGTCTGTTTTATTTAATTTATCCATCTAATTAAATCTAAGTTCTAGCAGAAATTTGGGGGTGGGGGAGAGTTTGGCTACTACTATTTCAGTTGGTCCAAAACCAAGCTGATGTGTTGTAGCCCAGGACTTCTCATAGGGCCATTTCCAATGTTCCCTATTTGTTTGATTGTGTATAAACATACTCTATGTAAAATGAAGACTGGCATTCATTATTGGTTTACAGTTGAATAATATATGGCTAGCTCATTGGTGTTACATATATCACATGAGAAGCCCTTTTCATCCATGATTCAAATTTGCATGGCTTTCACACTGCTAAAGCAGGTTGGACTTCTTGCTTTGCATTGTTAAGGAAGACACATAGTTGCTTTATCCTCCTGCTCTGTATGTATACTGACTGCACTAGAGAGACCAGGAGGCAGGGAAACACCCACCTTATTCTTCCTCTTTGATTTGGAAGCATCACTGAGATGGCAAAGTTCTATCTCCATCCAGGTCAAGACACTGCCTT
The DNA here is from genome assembly GCA_004027375.1 of Macroglossus sobrinus. NCBI lineage: Eukaryota > Metazoa > Chordata > Mammalia > Chiroptera > Pteropodidae > Macroglossus > Macroglossus sobrinus. Next base: position 239,727 of record PVKZ01000820.1, on the reverse strand, counting down.
TCTTTATGCACTGCCTGGTTTTATTTACAGCAGTTCTGTTTGCTTTCTATAGTGGCCCATGCTGTGTGTAGAAGCATTTTGGCTTTGCCTGGATAAGAGGAGGAGGACGGCTGCTCCTGACTGGATTTTGGACTTGTGGTCTGACATTGTTCCTGTTGTCCCAGGCCTTCTGAATGTCTAGCATTTGTTTAGATTCTGAAAAGGTGTCAAAGTCTTAGTTCCAGATAACTGGTTACCTTCTGCCAGGTATGCACTGTATTTTTACATTTCTAAGATATCTCAGACCTTTCTGGAATTTAAAATATTACTCTCAAACATTTAAATCTTCTTAAAAGTCTTAAAAGGAATAACTAGTCGAAGGGAGAAGATGACAACATTTTTAGTACTAGTCAAAAGCTCTTCCTGCCAACAAAACAGAGCTTCTAAATTTAGAGGCTAATTCTCTGAGCTCCATTAATTATTAAAAATATTAATAATAATATAATTTAGTTTCCTATACAGTCAGTTATGTGTTAAGCCTATCTACCTATATTATTCAAGTCTAGAGACAATGTTTCTGTAGATAAACTGTGTCAATAATAGTTATTTGGTGTAAACTATAAAAAAGCTATACTTTTTATTGAAAAAACACCCCACAAATGGCTGTTTATTTTGCCTCTTTTCATTGGTAAAACACTAGGATTTCTATTTGACAATTCCAAATTGGGTCCAAATATCTATTATTTATGATTTCATTAAAAATGATACTATTAAATGTATAAAGGGAATATTGGCTGGATATTTATATGCCTTTCTCACAGCTTGATACACAGCTATTTCATATCCTTGATGCTTCAATGACTCAAAGACAAATTTGTTTTTAATTTTTTGCCTTGTGTAACATACAACTATTAGTCCAGGAGCCAAATGTAATTGAATTACTAGATATAAGTGACTGGAAAGTAACTGAGCCTGATGTTTTAATGAGATTATATTAGTGGAAAAATGGTGACTAAAAACTTTAAGAATATACTATAATAAGGGGTGATTATGTTAATTAAAATTAAATACTACTGTTATCTGTGACATATATAATTTGAAAATAAATACGAAGACTTCTAATATCTTGCACATTTTCATAAAAAAAAGATAAGAAGAAATAAATGCTCTAACATTTATTTTGCTTGTCTCCCCAGTTGCCTAAAAAACATAAATCAGCTTTGGTCATGACAATCGAGACATATCTATCATTGTAGAAAGAATAAAATCTTACAAAATATCAAGAGTAGGGAAGAAATATGGGCCTTTAAAAATGATCTTACGTTTTTCTAGTTTTTCTTACTCAGAGTTATCAATGATAAAGATAAAAAAAGTCAACAGCCAAATATTAGCTTAATATAACTGTGTGTACCTCTTTTCACAATTTTTAAGAAAACAAGTATCTCTGACTTTAGAAGAATACATAAAATACTTTAAAAACTTTTAAAAGTCAGATTTATTGAAGTATAATTTATACACAGTAAAATTCACCCTTTCAAGGTGTACAGTTTGATGAGTTTTGACAAAGGTATCCAGTTGTGTAATTACCACTACAGTTAATATATCGAATATTTTAATCATCCCCCAAATTTCCTTGAAGTCTGTCCCTTCCTCCCATCTCCAGTCCTTCACAGTCATCGAATGATTTCTGTCTCAATAGTTTAGCCTTTTCCAGAAGGTCATGTAAATAGAATCACACAGTATGTAGCATTTTCTGTCTGCTTCTTTCTATTAGTATTATCCTAGTTTGCTCCTTTTCATTGCCTAGTGGTAGTTTATTGTATGGATTGAGCCCAATTTCTTTTTCCACATCTCTGTTTGTGGCTGTTTGGATTGTTTTCACTTTTTGGTGCTTATGAACAGAGTTGTTAAAAACAATCATGCTCAGGTCTTTGTGTAAACATATATTATCGTTTCCTAGATAAATACCTACAAGTAGGTTAGGTGAATTGTTAAGCATTTATTTAAATTTTTAAGAACTTGTCTGCTTCCCAACAGGACTATACCTGACAAAGGCATCTAAGATGCTAAAATAACTATACCAAAATGTATGCAGATGAAGGAACCTGATTCTCACTGAGAGCAGATTTATTTTTATTTTATATCTAATTTTAATAGGTTTGGTTAGCATATTTTTAAAAGCCCACAGTGGATTAGAAACAGTAAACTAGAGGGCCTTAGGGATAGGCTGTTAACAACTGAAAGCAGCCCAAAATGATATTCACTAATATGACTATAATTATTGATTTAAAAAAGGCAGGAATTTACAGGGCTGAAATTCTTCTATCTGATAAGTTCTATCTGACAAGTTCCAAAACATTTTTGCATAATAGAATCATCTGGGAATCTTTTAAAAATTTCAGAGCCCAGGCTGTACCTCAAATGAATAAATCACAAATCTAGGGTAGAACACAGAACATCAAGCATTTTTTGAAGCTCCTTAGATGATCAATGTGTAGACCAGTTTGGAACCACATGCTAGGAGCATAACAATGAAATGGAAAGAGCTTGGACTTAGAGCTGGGAAACCTGGAATGGCCTGCATAGCTCTGGGCAAGCCTCTGCCTTCATGGCTTCAGTGGTATCTTCTCTATAATCTGAAGTTCCAGGTAGGTGAACTCCAAGATGATTCTGCATTAATTAGATGGTTCTAGATATAATTAGACTGATGATAGTCATGCTTAGGAGACTCCGTTTCCCAAGGAATGGCTGTATGCTGAATGGTTTGTTTCAGGCATGTCTAGAAAAATATTTTGTTCACACGATGACATTTTTGTTCTGTGTATTTAGATAGTTATAACTCTTTTCTCTTAAATGATATTACTGTATGTTTCTAAAAACAGTTTAAGCATATGGAGCAGTTTTTTGGTTAGTGAAGGTGACACTTTTTGATAAGCCTGATTAAAAAAAAACATTCAGCACTTTTCAAAAAGAATTCTTTGTATAGCAGTTATGAAACTTATTTGGTTGGTGAAAAGAGTTAAGGTATTGGTATTATATTTTCAAAATGTTGCTCCATTTGCCAAATGTATGGGAAGTTTGAGCACTTTGAGGATGTTCAAAGCTGAGCAGATTCCACATGGGCCACAGTGTTTTGTATGTGCTCAAATCAGTGCACCAATATACGTATGTCAGTGTTGCTATTAATGACTGGGTTGAGAAAGAATTTGATATTGAAGAACTACAGGTGTCATTTCATAAAATACTTAATTCCATACGTTTTAATATGAAAATAAATGGGAAAAAGAAAAAAAAAAGAGGCCTGTGAGAACTATATATCAGATAACCTACAACTGAGGAAATTGAAATTTAAAAATAATTTAAAATTTCCAAACAAGTTTAAGACAGCATATGACTTTCTAACCAATACACATCTACTGCTTATTAAATTTGTTTATAGCAGTACTGTCCAACAGAACTTTCTGTGATAGAAGTGTTCTTTATCTGTGCTGTCTAATACAGTAGCAAGTAACTACGTGAGCATTTGAAATGTGGCTAGTACAACTGAGGAACTGAAGGTTTAATTTCATTTAATCATAATTCATATGTAAATTTAAATAGCCACATGTAGCAAATAGCAACCATATTGGACGGCACAGGTTAACAGATGTTAAGCCACTGAATATGGTCTTTCTTTTCTTTTAATATACTAATCAGGCTTTCTCAATTTTCATAAGTAGATTTCAACCTAAAATCTTTTGATCCTATAAAACAAGTTTTGAAATGCTGTTTACACATTACTGGCTAAATCACTAAGAGATCAAAGTTGTATAGTTGTTAAGCTGGGTAAAAGGAATACTACAAAGTTCAGAAGGTCCTTCTGAGAATTCTTTTAGTATTCCTCACATTGGGATGGAGCCTTGGAAATTACCTTTTAGGAAACCAAACACAAAGTTGCTAGTTAGTGGCAGAATTAGTATAGTATCAGTTCTTTAACAAACATCAATTCTTAAAAAAACAAAAAACAAAAAACTTAGAGTTATGCATGTTTTGCTTATTCATCTGAAACTTAAAAGTTTGAAAAGTTTAGTTTTACAAAATGTTTTCTTCAGTGTTTTACTATTTGTAAGCAAAATGTCATAATTATTTTGCAAGTTTTGCTACAAATGTGTGAATGTTAGTCAGAAACTGAGGGCTTCCAAAATGTAGAAAAAGTGCAGCTAGTCCAAGAATCATTACCTGCAGGAAGCCCTGGATTACTGTTCTGCTTCTTCCACTGTTAGGCTGATTACAGATAAAGAGCGCCTCCTAGTCAGTGCTCTTAGTATATAAAAATAAAGCTTCCTGTCATAGTGTTTTCCTAACTATAACATATATTTTAGTGTACTTTTTCCAGAGCTGGAATTTTTGCTGAAAACATGCACAATCCAGCTTCCTAGGCTTAACTACACACACACACACACACACACACACACACACACACAAAGAAAGAAAGAAAAAGAAAGAAAGAAAGAAAGAAAGAAAGAAAGAAAGAAAGAAAGAAAGAAAGAAAGAAAGAAAAAAGAAAGAAAGAAAAGAAAAGAAAACCTTTAAAGATTTTCAGTTATAGAACATGGAACATTACTATTTTTGTCTAAAAGATTAAAGCAGTCCTAAGTAGTTTCCTAACACCACCATGGAGTGCCCTCCAGCAAGAGTTTTCTACTTGCCAGCTGAGCGAATAATAGTCACCTCAACATCTGTCTACCCACTCACCACCTATTCTACCTTCTTCTTTGATAAAATGACAACATATTCAGAAGTGGACAAGCTACTCTTTTCATTCTTCTTGAAGGGGTTAAGGAGTATCTCCCCTGTTAATGTGAGAAGCTAAGGGCTCATTCTCTGAGCTGAGTTTTTTTTTTTTTTTTTTTTTTTTTCAGGAAAAAAAAATCTTGCAAGCTGGGAAAATCTGGGAGTCTTTTTATGAAAAATAGCATGGAAGCCAACATGACAGGAGTTGGGTGGACAGAGCAGTGACCGGCTGCCCTTTCAGGTTCTGAGTGCAATGCCCTGGTGTGACTCCACAGGATTCATGCCTACCAGGGGCCTAGACTGCATGGGGATGAAAGGGTGCCTCTATCTCCAATTTCATAATGCCATTTTTCCTATGTCTTATTGGAGTAAGAATAAGACTGAGACATTTGAGTTTTCAGAAGGTGAGCAGATCAAGTTTTAAGATTTATGTGCCTCTGGAAGTAAATGCTGGGGCATCACAAAGGCCAAATCTCCCATTTTGTGGCTGATGAGAGTACAGTCACTTCCCCCCCTTGCTCTCCCAAAGGCCTGTGCTGTATAGAATGGAGAGCACTGCTTTGAGCAATCACCCACGGCCACAGGGAGGCCCTTGTCACAAGGAATTGCAAATTTGTCACATGGTTTAGTATTAATACATGAATATTGATAATTCTGACACTGTTTACATTTAAAATCATGTAAATATATATGTGTTCTTAAGCTATATATTGGAAGGGATGGGGTAAGACTGGAATTTTCTTTTTTGCTCTCTGTTTCTGTCACTAGACAATGGTATGTGTGGCTTCTTGTGCTACCTGCGCTGTTGACACATTACAGAAAACTGACAGATACAATGCTCTAGGTGTAAGACATTTACCTGGATGCAGACCTTCTAGGATGGCTTCAGTGACTTATTCAGACAAGAACACAGCCATTTTAGATCAATGTGTCATGTACCAAATCTGGAAAGAAAAAAAGATTAGTGTGATTCACTAAATATAGTCAGATTTTTATTTTTTAATTTATAGAGGAAGCATTAAGATTACATCTTATAAATAAATGTTTTTTGAAGGAATGAAATCATCTGGTCCTCATAAGGGACATATTTTTCCTTATGCAGTATTAGGTTGCACTAAACAGCTCTGTCATGAGATTGCATCCTCTTCCTGCTTGCTGTCAATATCTTCCCCCACACCTTCATTCATACATACTAGGGAAGGAGAAAAAGAATGTTTTGGGGGTAAAACAGTGCAATTTTATTCTAAGACACTTCTGTAGACATAATTACTAAATGTTATAAATTATATATTTACTTGTGAATATAGTTAAACTTTAATAAATGATTATTTTTCATATAAAGCTTAGATAAGTGTTATTGAACCATAATTTTTTAAATATAATTTTAAAAGATCTTTTTCTGTTTTTATATTTCACAGATGTAATATATGCATATGATATAAATGTCAAGTTACAGACGAGTATAAATATAAATGTACAAGTCTCCTAGCCCTCTCTGTCTCTCTGGATCCATTTCTCAGAGATACTTCACACTAATGGTTTCTTATGTGTCCTTCTAGGACTTTAAAAAATGTATTTACATGTATATAAATGTATATATACGTAACTTTTTCATTTTATACAAATTACTCTACTCTGCTTTTTTTTTTAACATAATACTATGGCTAGCAGAACTTTTTGCTTCAGCATATGAAAATATACTTAATTTGTTTTTGATGACTATATACAGAATTATATTCATTGCACTAATACATGATAACTTATTTAACCAGCCCATCATTAATGAGTCTTAATGTTTTTTTTGTTTCCCTTTTTGACTGCTTAAAAAGAATGCCTCAAGGATCACATTTATACATATGCATTTATGTACTTACATGAATATATCAGTAGAATAAGTTCCAAACATAATTATTGAAGCAAATTGTTTGCACTCTAAGTTTTTGAAAGATACTTATAAAACGTCCTTTATAAAAGTTAAACCAATTTATGATACCAAAAATCTGGCTTTTATCAAATCTTATTTCCTGTTGGATAAGTAAAAAGTATGTATTTGCTTTGATTTGCATTTCTTTAGTTATGAATGAGATTGAGCTTCTTTTTGCTTATTTTATGTAGTTATTCCTCTTGTTTGCCCAGTCATGGCCTTTGCATATTTTTTAATTTTGTTGTTCATTGTTTCTCTTTTAAAGAGCTCATGTTATTATATTAAGGTAACTGGCATTTTACATGTACTGTTTGGCAAATAGCTTTCCCAAGTTCCTCTTTATCTTTTTTTTTATGGTGTTTTTTACTATACAGTCGTAAAAGAAATTGATGAATTTGGCTATATATATATATATATATATATATATATATATATACATATACAATATTTTTTCATAATGAATTTAGGTTTTTTTAAAAGATTTTTTTTAAGATGAAGAGTTAATCGAGAAGATTACTTTTTTAAAACAACAACATACATCTACTTTACTAAAGCATTATTGTATAAAGGAATTTTGGCATTAGAAGGATCTATTTTTATCCCTATTTTTTGGTGATTTTTTGTTATAGAAGTTTCCCATAAGTGATAGTAAAATATCATTATGGGGTGAATTCAGTGGATTCATGTAAGGCTCTAACATACATTAGGGGGTGGAAAATTAGAGATAGGGTCACATTTGCCAGTGTCATTCTTCAAAGAGTTAACAACAATTGTTTAAGATCTAAAATCTAGACTTGGTTAGAAGGAAAGAAATAGAATTTCCAAGACAAACAGAAAGTCAGAAGTATAAAAGTAACAGACGTTCACTATTGGATATTCTGAAAGCATATTTTTTTAAAAAAAGTACATTTGATCTTAGCCTTGATCTTAATAATCTCCAAAAGCTTTTAATATTTGTTACATATTTTTTCTAGTCTTTGTTATCTGTTCTTCAAATAGGTAGGCATTTAAAATTATGTCAGTGATTTTACTCACAAATTAGTGCTAATATACCTAAATTATTTTTATTAGAACATCAATGACCCAAGTAATACCTTAACGGCACCTTGACAAGAATCTACCAAATACATACACACACAATGAATCACACTCTTGATTTATCTTTTATACATTGCTTGATTCACTTGTGATTACCTTTTCTTGTCATTAAATACTTTAAATATATTATATATTAAATATATATTTATATAAATATATTACAGCTATATAATGTTCTCTCATATGGTTTAACTTATGGGAATTTAAAAGAATAGGAATAGATTCTCAAAAATCCATTCTGTTAACTTAGTAGATCAAATGTCAGAGCACATTTAAGAAATCATTATGTAGCAGTCACATCAGATTCTTTTCCATTCCTGATAAAGTGGCAGCAATTAATTGTGTGAAGATTAAGGGCTGGGTATAATGTGTTTTATATGAAGTGACATCATTTGATTGGAAAGAGAGATTATTAAAGCTGCGTTAATGGAACATTCATGTTTTAGAGGCATATCACATAGATTTAGAAACTTGTAAAATGCATTTGAATTGGATAACGAGAAGAGTTTGGGTCCAAATGTAAAGTATATGTGATGCAAAATTGTAAATGTGTAAAAGTTATTAGAAGAAATTCTGTGACATTGTTTTCAATTTATTTAGAAAAATAGCTGGTGCATATTATATTCAGCCACAGTCACAAATATTAGGGCTTAGTGAGATCTGCAGGATTTTAAAGGGTCATAGAGAATTATTTGTATTTTATGATTTATTATAACTAAGGAACACTGCCTGCTATATGAAAGATATCTCTTAGACACTCCTTCTCTTGATTTTAGCTTAACCAGTAACTTATAAATTAGGTGATATACTGTTAGTGATATACTGCCTGTATATCTAAAGTTCTAGATCCAAGCAGCTGGTAAAACTCAGTCCTGGTGACACACTTCTCCTCTCAAATATGATCACAAGAAACCCAGACTGACTCACCTCAATTTTTTGAGCAACATCAGTGATCCCCTGTCAAAACAAAGTTGGTTGAGTCCAACTGGCAGCTGTCAGAGAATCTACATACACTGGAGAAAATCATTCAGACACCACATCATTTGTGGAGCCATTGTCTTAAAATAAGTTCCACTTGCTTGCAGATTGACTGTTTAGTAACTATATCCAACTACAATTTTATAAACCATTGCTTGTAGATAAGTAAGTGTTTATATTAAAAGCTAAAAGAGTGGTATGTAATTGGAGTTGGAATGCTGAACAGTTTATGAATGTAGGAAGTGACTTGTTTGATTCACAAGAGAAATTTATTTTTAGACTGTCAGTACACAAAAAGGTAAAAACGAAAAATTTTAGTTGTTATAGGAAAAAAATAGAAATATAGAACCTTAAGTTTTAAATAATGGGCTGTCAGTTTTAGTATTTATTTCCCAACTAAAGAAGAAATTTCTAGAATTCTTCATTGTTGTACTGAAAGGTAGGATGACAGACAAATGTTGTAACTAAAACGGAGATTTTGTTTTTTCCATAAGGGAAAGAGAACTTGATTTCAAATTATAACTTTAAATAAATTCTCAAATAATTAGTTGGCTTTAAAAAGCAGGCAGCCTAGTGTAGAGCAGTGTGGGCTGGCAACTAAGAAAACAGGAATCAGAATTCCTGTGTTTATATCTTGACTCCACCAGTTACTACATTTGGATGAGCTACTTATCTCATATCACAATCCACAAAGCGAGGTTAGAGTAGTGACTATTTCATAGAGATGTGAAGATTAAATAAAACATGTTTAAAGGCTGAACGTCATGTTTGGTACATTATATGTGCTGTTAGTTTTCTTTTAAATATTTATTTAAAAATAACTTCTAGGTAATCATTAGAACAAAGCATAGGTTGTGCATTTGAATCATCTGGGAATATTGTTCAAAAGCAGATTCTTATTCCTTGGGTCAAGGTCAAGTCTGAGATTCTGTATTTTTAACAAGCCCCTAGGTGCTGGTCTGTGGATCTTGATACCTGAGGTAATTGTGAGTGGTCATTCTCAATTTGTGATACAGCAGTCCTCAATAGAGGAAATAGGGGAAGGGGCAGGAAGGAGAGTGCAAACAATATGTATAGATTTAAAATGCTCCCCAGCTGATTGTAATATGTTTGCTTGCTTGTTCTTTAACACTTTAAGAAACACTGACTTGCTATTTCAACCATTCTTTTTCATTTCTCTTTTTCTTACTCTTTCCTCTACTTGCCCCTTGTCATTACAGTTTTATACTAAAAAAATAATACTAATACTTAGTCTTCCGATTAGTAAAACTAAAGCATCAATTTTAAGTCACTGTATTAGAACAGGATACTATATTTAAATGAGATTAGAAAAAATGGCTTCTAACATTTCTCTTGTAAAATACAGGGATCTGAAAATATTAACTATTTCCAATAGCTTTAGCAGAAAACAAAACAAAACAAAAAACAGGCAAGCAAGTGACTTGTGGTTACTTTAGTAATAGACTACAAGGATGCATGGGATGTAGTCCATACTATCAAAGGAGTTATAAACCCACAGGAAGGGAAAAGGTATGGTGGTTATCATGGAAGTGGTCAGAGTCAAACAATATGACCACTTTAGACATTCCCCTGGTCTGATAGGTGGACAGAAGAGTTGTTTTTAAATGGCTTCCCATCCCAGTGGCATTGAGATGATTAAAGAGACCCATTTCTAAATATGTACTTAGCTTGACCAACATAGCTCTAGGACAAAGATCATTTTTCTACCTCCGTGTGTACTCAGGGCTTAATATCACTCAAATCTATAGGATGCATTTCATTCTTCATTTTTCAAGGTAGAAAAGAGGAGCTTGGATTAATAAAAAATAGGAAATATCTAAAGAAAACTTAGCAAATTAGTAATTATAAACTTTTTGTGTACAAACATGTAATTCTCCAATATTCTTACTCTGAAGTTACCATTCAAAGTGCTTCAATCCATTGCTCTAAGTTTTTAACATCATTTGTTAAAGAATGAAGCAGCTTATATATTTATAAAATATACAGAAAATCACATAAGAGTTGATTCAAACTGAGTAATTATCAATTCTATAATTTAAAATGTTAACGACATCTAGAATTGGAACTTGGCACAGATTATGAAAAATAAAGCACCCCCATTTCTTACTCATTTTCAAAACTTGTAAATGTTAGAAAGTTAAAGTATTCTTTGGTATAAGAAACTCTAACGATAACTGGTAGACTCATTTATTTCTACTTAAGACATTTAAACAATGTGCTTATTTTAAGAACCAAACAAAACAGAAACAAACTCTTCTAAGTTGCGCTATAAAAATAATGTAAAATAATAGAGTCATAAAGTATTTACCGTGTGTAGTGAATTCTTTGTTAGTAAAATATTTTGAAGACAATTTTGGTTTTCATATTTAAGGGAATTTTTCCCCGTGACCATCTGCTATGAAGAGAAATAATCAAAGTCAAATAGCATAGCTTTTTAATGTTAATAAAAGCAGAGCTAAAAGCATGATACACTAGTCATTTCCATGACTGTTTTAGATATATACTGTTTTCTATTTCCAATCGTCAAATTTGTCATTAAGGTAACCACTAACTAATGATACATCTGGCAAAGTTATAGCTCTTTAGATTTTTTTTTTGCTGTGATTGAAACATTAAATTTTAGTGCTTTAATAGGATAATGGCACTCACTTGCCAAATCAATTCAATATTACCTTAAGTCCCTATAGATACTCTTTGATTTAAGATAGTTTTACATAGTTAGCTGTTGAAAGTTGATTTGGAGTAGAAAAAAATCATTTAATTCATAAAATAAAAAATGTAAAGTGATACCTAAATTTACAGTGTGAATGCAACAAAATTTATTTTTGCTTGGAGTTTTAGTATATTGTTTTAATAAGCACCTATATGAAAAGAAACAAACAATGTAGTCCAATGACTTTAAGCAATTTGAAAAAGAACTCTAAGGACTACTTTGAAGAAAAATAATAGCACTTTCCAATGGTGATGGGTTTAAATGGCGATTTGTCCAGTGTGCCAGAGAACACAGGAGAAAAGAATTCCTAATCTGGCCTTGGATACTCTCATATTTTGTTGCTCTAGCTATTTGTTTATTGCCGCAGTGTGTCTTCACGGCGGCTTTTTAATCTTTGCACTTGGATTTACTTCAAACTTCTAAACAGATCCTTAATTTTCTAGCCTACTTGGGAGACTCTTTGACATTCCCTAGTCATGACTGAGTGGGAAAAAGGACTAAGTAAACTAATAAGCACAGAGCGAGGCCGAGAGCCTGTGCGGGGCAGCCTACACGTGCAAGTGTGAAGGGACTCAATCTTGGTCCCTGTAACAAATTTGAAAGCAAAATACAGCAACTCTCAGGCAACTGCTTGAAAATGGTACTGTGACAGCACAGAGGCATGCATCATGCATTTAAATTATGAGTTTCAAACTCCTCAGCTGAGCGTTCTACCTAGCCTTTGGGTAAGCAGTAAATTAAATTTTCAATCATTTTCTCTCGAGCATGGGGCAAATAGTCATAGTAACAACAACAACAACAGTATAAACAGCAGCAGCAAAACAAAACAAAAATCCCAAAATTACATACACATGTACACAATAGGAAACTTGAATAATCTACAATTCTGTTCTTTTTTGAACACTGAACCAAGGTTCAAGAGTGATAGGAAAGATTTAAGTTCAGAGCTCTTGGCATGCAGAACATTGCTGAAGCAACAGTGACTGAAAGACACTTTCTAAATCTCAAAGATTAGTCTTCTTTGGCATCAGTGGACCCAGTGGAAGAAAATCAATTTTCTTCTTAGTTGCATGATGAAGCAGTTGATTCCATTTAAGGTTAAAGAAGAGCCAAACCAGAAATCAAGGCCTCATGATGGGCATAAAGACTAATGGAGTCAGGAAAAAAAAGGGGAGACAGAGTAGAGAACATACCTGACACTAATAATCATGAAGCTTTAGCAATTGTTGAGACCTAGCAACTCCCTAAGACACAGGCTGGGTTACAGTATCTGCCAGCCTTAATTTTGGGGATAGATACTTGAAGTCAGTCCTGGAAAACTTATGATTTTCCAGAGCATATAATTTACAAGGAGAGTTATTTTGACAGTTTTGAAAATGCCAAACATAGACTAAAAGGGCAATTATTTTAGACTTTTTTTTTTAATATCTAAGCAATAAGTATAAAACAAAAGAAATCAAAGAATTTTAGCACTGGAGGGAAACTTATGGGCAGGGCCTTGAAGTTCAGAGTTGCGAAATAACTCTTCTAATTGTACACAGCTAGTTAAGTGACAGTCTCCATTCCTTGATCCCTGCACTGTCTGCCAGGAAGAGTAGTGGAATCCACCACATAAGGAGGGGTCATCTCCGTTAGGCAACACTACAGCTAGGGAAACACTCCAGGAGACAAGGGAAGCAGGCAATTTCCTTTTTAGAGAAAACTTATAAGGGGGTTACAGCTTATGCGAAGGGGAATAAATGCCTGGGAATCCAAGTCCCTCAGGTGGTTACCGCCAAGAGAAGCATATTGAGGATGAGGCACCTTCAGAAGGAGACACAACACAGAATAGCAGAGTGCCAGATATCTTTCCTCCCTCACTGTTCCGTTCTCTTCCCCAAATAGCACTAGAATAAATGTAGCCAAGTCCCAAAAGTGATCCCAGGGGAAAGTGAACATCCAGACTTTTGCCCAAAAGAGGGGGCTCCTGAGGGCCAATAGTGTGTTTTGAAAATTAATGAGGCCGTCAGCAAACCAAGATTTGGTAAAGAAGCCCCAGATGGATTCAAGAGCCAGGTTTTCATGGCTGCTCAAAGATAATGGAGCAGGGGACGCTTTGGAAAAGACTTGCAGAGGTCTTTCGGAGATCTTAGCAGGCTGGTACGCACTGTGGAGAGACTGGAAGTTTAAGAGGTTTGGAGAATCGGGTACTAGAGAGAGAGGTGGAGTGTATGGAAGGAGCGGGAAAGAGCTTCTTTTAAAATTCTGACTCGGTTACAAATTAGGCACTGGACAAGGCTGTGGGATCAAGGTGTGAAGACGCCAGGGCTTTTCCCTTCCCCACTTTGATGAATCAAAGGGCATCTAGGACACCTGAAGGTGGGAGAGTTTGCCCCTGGTGCGGGTGACATCTGGTGCCAAAGATCCATCGGCGGTATGGTTTGCAGGGGGAGGTGGGGCGGGGGGACGGTTATGAACAGAGCAGTGGCAGAGAGGGAGTGTGGGGACACTTGTAACTTCGCCCGAGAAGCAGCGCAATTTTGAAATGGACGCCGGGTACAGTCACACTGGCTATCCACTAAGGTCACGGTTAAAAGACCAGAGTTAGCTAAAAGCCTTGGAAGGAAAGTTTACTTGGCTTCATCCATTTCTGCAGATTTCTTGCTTGTACTTGAAAAAGTTTGGTCAAATCGAAATGAAATTTTTGGGGCACGCGGCAAACAAGCGCAAATTGTACCTTTCCAGCCCAGAGACTCTCACCTGATTTGGGGAAGGGCGGCCAACTCTGGGTGGGCGCCCACCCAAACTGAGCTCGCTCTCTCCGTGGTCCTCCGGAGCCTCCCAACACAGCGCCCGCAGTTAAGACAACTTGACATGAACCTGACGCCCCCCGCCCCGCAGCCCCCAAGCCTGGCGGGCAGTCCGCATCCACTCACCCGCGCCCGGGGCGCTGCACCCACGTCCGGCCGCGAGCTGGCGACGCTGGTGCCGGGCTTCAGCGCCCCGCCTCGGCGTCCCGGCCGTGAGCCCTCGCTGGAGTCGGTCGGGCTGCTCCCCACGGATCCAGGCCTCGAGCGGGGTAGAGCGGCTAGCCGTGCGCCCGCCAAGGCACTCTGTCCCTCACTGCCTGGGGCGCTGACAAGCGCTGGAATCAGCCGCAAAGAGGCAGCTCCGAATTTATAGGGTGGGGCGTCGCTGCATCTTGGGTTCCAGGGGCGAGGCTCTGTTTTGCATTCCCTCCTCCGCCCCGCCCTAGGAGACCCTCTCGGCCCAACCTCCTTCCTCTCCAGATGCTGACGGAAGTGGGATAATGCCACACAATCCCCTCCTTCCCCCGTTCCCCACAAGAGTCACCTATCAGATCTGCGCCCACCTGGCCCTGAACGGTGTGTTGGGGAAGCGTGGAGAAATGGTAGAGAGCTGGCTGTAAAGGAACAGACCTTCTTGTGGAGATTAATGTTCCTCCACTTTTCTTTTTTCTTTTTTAACTTGGAACATTTTAAGGATGAATTAGGAAACTTTCTGTTTCCTGAAAGTTAAACTTTGACGTTACTGTGGTGGATCACAGATTCATCTCCTAGATTCATTTCATGGATACAGGGTGAAAGGATGGAATTCTTTCCTTCTGTTAGACATGCTGTCAGAATTGTATTTTTTGAAAAATATATAAAAATAAAAATAGTTAAAAAATAAACTATGACCAAATATTTAAGGAATAATTAATATATATATTCTTTAGAAACTCTTTCAAGAAACGAAAGAGGAAGTATCATTCCGAACTCATGTTATTAGGGCAATAGTACCCTGATACCCAAACCAGATATCAGAAGAAAACTACAGACAAATATTTCTTATTAATATAGGTAAAACTCATCAAAATTTAAGCGAATTAACTTCAGTAATATATAAAAAGGATTATACACTGTGACAAAATTTATCTTAAGAATACAAGACTAGTTTACTAAAAAATCAATTGCTGTATCATTTCAATAAAACAAAAGACAAAAACCACAGGGTCATCTTAATAAATCAGATTTTTTTTTCACTAAATATCACATCATTTCATGATAAAAACACTCAACAAACTAGGGCTGTAAATTCCCTGTATATTGAAATGAACTGCCTCAATCTGTAGTCTATCTATGAGAAACTCACTAACATCGTACTTAATGGTGAAAGACAATGTTTCTGCATCTAAGATCAGCAACATTGCAAAGATGTCAGCTCTCCACACTTCTATTCCATATTGTACTAGAGGTTCTAGCCAGGACAATTGGAAAAGAAAAATAAATACAAGACATTCAATTAGAAAGGAAGTAAATTATTTCTATGTGCAGATGACAGGATCTTGTATTTAGAAAATCGTAAGGAACTAATAAACAAGTTTAGCAAAGCTTTAGAATATAAGATCAATATACAAAATCAGTTGTGGTTCTATAAGCAGAAATAAACAATCTGAAAATGAAATTAAGAAAAAAAAATCTGTGTTTACCATAGATCAAAACAATAAAATATTTAGAAATAAATTTAATAAAAAGGGTGGAAAACTTGTATTCTGAAAACTATAAAACATGGTTGAAAGAAATTAAATTAGACCTAAGTAAGTTGAATAACATTCCATATTCATGGATTAGAAGAATTAACATTATTAAAATAGCAATAATCTCCAAATGATATACAGATTAAATACAATCCCTATCAAAATCCCAACAAACTATTTTTGAAGACATTAACAAGGCGACTCTAAAATTTATATGGAAGTGTGAGGGACCTAAAATACCCAAAACAATCCTGAAAGGACAAAATTGGCGGACTCGCACTTTCTGCTTTCAAATTTTACTCAAAAGCTATAAATATCCAAGACAGGGTGTTACTGGCACAAAGATAGATATATAGTTCAATGGAATAGAATTGAGTCCAGGAATTAAGCCAGTACATTATCGTTAACTGATTTTTGACAAAAGTACTAAGACATTTTAATGCAAATGGATAATCCTTTCCACAAATGGTACTGGACTGGATAGCCACATGCAAAAGAATGAAGTCGGGCCCCTTATAATACCATATACAAAAACTAACTCAAAACGATCATAGACCAAAATATAAAAAGTAAAATTATAAAAACATAGAAAGAGGAGTAAGTATTTGTGACCCTGCATTATGTGGTCTCTTAGATATGACACCAAAAGCTTAAGTAACACAAGGAAAATAGATAAATTGGATTTCATCAGTATTAAAAACTTCTGCGCTTTGAAGGACAACATCAAGAAAGTTAAAAGACAACTCACAGAATTGTAGAAAATATTTGCAAATTATATTTTTAAGGACTTATAGCCAGAACATATAAATTTTTCCAATCAATAATAAAAACAAAAATAGCTCAATTTAAAAATATGCATGAATCTGAATAGACATTTCTCCAAAGAAGATGGACAAACGGCATATAAGCACATCAAAAGTGTACAACATCATTAGTCATCAAGGAAATGAAAATCAAAACTTTAATGAGATATCACTTTATACCTGCTATCATAGCTGTAATTAAAAAGTTAAATAACAAGTATTGGCAAGGATATAGAGAAATTGGAGCTCTCATATGTTGGTAGAATGTAAAATGCTGCAGCCACTTTGGAAAATATTTGGGTAGTTTCTCCAACTGTAAGCATAAAGTTACATTGTGGTAACATATTTTTTGAAATGCTAGATAAGTGAAGTCAGTGTGTCTCACTCCGCTGAGGCCAGGGCTTGGCTCATGTCAGATTCTAGATCATCTATGAAAGATCCAACCCTGAATATCAATCTGGAGTAAAAATTCAACAGGACAGGCAAAAGAAGTGCAATGCTTAATAAATGTGGAAAAAATGTTTGCTCTTCCTAATAATAAAAATACAATTTAAAACAAGGTGCAGTTTTCACCTATAAAATCTTCAACGATTAAAGACAAAAGATGATGATACCAGAATTCATGTTTTTGCAAGGATGTAGGAAAGCTGGTATTCACTCTCATAAGCAGAAAAAAAATGATACCATAGGATTGTAGCATACCCTCATTAATAGAGAATTTATTTTAAATAATAATCATGGATATATGCAAAGATTTATGTACAAAGATGTTATTTATGTAGTTCTTCATAATAGTACATCATCAGAAACAACCTTAATTGTCCCCCAAATAGAGGGTTAGTTAAATAAGTTATGATATGTCTGAAATAGAATTTAGCCATTGAGAGTAATGTAGAAAGATATTTAATAATATGGATAATGTTCATGATATGTAAATTAGTGAAAATTAGTTTATGGAACACTATGTATACTGTTATTCAAATTATCTAAAGTGTACATACACATACACATATACACATGTATACACAGAAAAAATTCACTGCAAATTCACTATAATGGATCCCATAGTAATTATGGGTATTTTTAAATTATATTTTCTTTTTATGTTTATTTATATTATCCAAATTTTATAGAACAATTACATCACTGCAAAAAATTAGAATGAACAAGAAGTCAGGAAATAAGTACAGAAACGTTTGGAGAGCAAGGAATATCAGGGTCAATGTTTGTGAACAGTTTTGGCTGACACTAAACTTGAAGGCCCAATGGCTTCAACACTGAGTATGCCTGTACTTGTACCATTTTTGAAAATAAAATGTAGTATACTTTTATGGGAAGAGATGTTAACTAGGAGTTCAGAGGTGTAGAGCCCTTTTTTAATTCCCTCAATAGGCATCAGGGGAGCTTGGGCAAACTAATTGAAATCTAGCTCTTTCCTTAATAATATGGATAATGTTCATAATATGTAAATTAGTGAAAATCAGCTTATGAAACACTATATATACTATTATTTAAATTATCTAAAATGTACATACACATTCACATATACACATATATATGCATACAAGAAAATTCACTGTATATTCACTAAAATGGATACTGTAGTAATTATGGGTATCCTGTTTACCAGTTGTGTGAGCTTGGGCAAGTTACTTAACCTCCTATGCTTTAGTTTACTCATCAGTATAATGTCGGTACTAATAGCACCTAATTTAATGTGAATGAGAATTAAATGAATTAATACATATAAAGCAAATAGAACAGTGCTCAATATATGTTAACTTTTTAAGAATTAACCCCAATAATTCTAAACACTATGCCATTCAAATATTCAAATATTTAAATATTCAAATATTTCAAATATTCAAATTCTAAGAAATCCTATGGGATTTATCTTACTCAATATACTTTACCAAAATTGATATCCTGCTTTAAGTAGTTTTATAGGAATATAAAAAAAATAGATGACTATGACAACAAAGCAGCATTGTTGAACATTCCAGAGCTTGCAGATGGCCTCATTAAGTATAGCCGAGTTTTACAATGCTATGTATTATATATTAGAATGAGAGTCTATGTCGCAGGTGATTTATTTCAATTGTATAATATACTATCAGAAACTATCATGTAGAGCTAGTAAACAACTGCTTTATTCTTATTTTCTATCTTTTACAAATGTAACCTCTTTAAAAAAAACAAAGTTATAAACTTCATAGATCATTAATCGGACAAGATTTCTACTATTTCTTATCACCTTCATTTACAAATATGGGGAATGAATATTTGTAATGTTCTATAACTCACCAGAGCATAAACATATTATCCAATAAGCTGGCAAATGTAATAAAATTTGTAGAGGCTTGGAAGAATCTAAAAATTTAATGTATATTATTCTAAGTTATATTTTGTTTTAATGATGAGTTAAGTATTTAAATATTTAAATGTTCATGAAGAAAGAGGAGAAAACTATTAGGAATAAAGCTATCGTTAACTTTAGAGATGAAGACAGATGTAGTAAATGAAGATGAATCAATTTAGTATTGTATTAATTTCATTTTCTTTAAAAAAGCAGCATGATTATAGTCACAAATAAAAACTTTGATAGATAATAGGAAAGAATGAAAAATACTACACAATAAAAAGAAGTACAAATTAGTAGTTCATAGATGGTCATGGAGTTGGGGAGCATGGAATAGGGAATACAGTCAGCAGTCACGTAATGTGTCTAGAGCCAGAGGGGTGATAGAGCAATTAGGGGACTATTTCATAAACTATATAAATGTCTAGCCAATGTACTGTATAATACAGTACGTTGAAACTAATAATAAAATAAAATGCTAAAAACAAATAAACAAACAAAAGTTATGAAGATACATAAAAACAAAAAACAAAAACAAAAAACTGTAGAGAATGACAAAAAATATTTTCAACAGGAGAGTTGTAATAAGTGAGTATTATAAATCTATGAACATTATTGTTAATAATCATTGAATAACTACATCATGCTCTGTACAGAGGAACTGATGATATATGTGGGTGGTATTAATTTCTGAAATATTTAAAAAGAAGTAAGTTTTTTAAAAATAAATGCTAAAAAATGGAGGTAGTGAGAAATGAAGTATCTGAAAAAACAAGGATGGCAAAGAGAATATATTTTGACCCATGTAAAGAACTCAACAGACTTTCGGATTAAAAATTCTAGAAAAATGTATGACAATTTCCATTGTCTTCACAGTACAATTCAAGTATTTTTCACCATAATTCTGTTTCAGTTAAATTTTGGTGGGTGGTTCATTCTTTAGTGTTAGACAGTTCATTCACACAATAATGCTGACCATCCTTTACTTATTATAGAGGTCATGATATCAGGTCTCTTGGCTGATGCTTCCTTGGCACCCAGCCACCTTGAGAATGGCCCCTGCTGGCCCAGGGCACACTCCCGCCCTGCTGATTGAGCCGCACGATTTTTGGTCCAAACAGGCAGCTCCTCTCTAATCAGTCAGTGAAAGGCATGTCTTTGACAGAAGGGAGATGTTACAGCTGATTTGAGCTCCATTAGGTTAGAGACAACTCCTAATGAATGGAACTTCCTCTGGCCCGCTTAGAATATTTAACTTGGCCTTGCAGTCCAAATATTCCTTATACATTGATAAATTATCATTATAAAAGTAAAACTTGATAGACTTACCTGAAGCCTCTGGATTGCTAACAGCTATTGTCTTGTAGGGATTTCATTTACACTAGTTTTCAAGCTGGAGATATTCGCAAAGACAACCTGCGTAAACAGTCCACATTCAGCTGGCTCAAAAACCACATGTTAGCAAGGTTTGAGCAATTGTTTATGGGAGATAGAGTAAGAGTATTGAAGTAATACAATTGGCACTCATATAGACATACCACTTGGAGTCCAGTGATGGAGGTGTGATTAGGTTGAGAGTATCTTCCGAATAGCAAGCTTTTGAAATTAATTACTATCTTTTCAAGTATGTCAACCAAAAGTTAATTTTATATTTATCCTTATAGAATTATCTTAAGATACTTTTTCACATGGCTATTGGCATGATTTTAAATAGACAAATTCAGATTCTTTGAGCTGATGCTGCTTGTACTCACACTTTGTCTTGTTTATATTCCAAGATCTTTCTAGATGAACTCATGCTGCTAGTTGCTCATTAAATTGTTCTTGCCTAAGTACTTCCTGATTAATTCTATTATTATTTGTTCTTATTCTTTCCTAGTATTGATGTTAACTGCTTGGTAATTTCTTAGATCTACCCTTTGGCTCATTTTAAAGATTAGAATAGTTATTATTATAATTATTTTTTTGAATCTTTTTGTAGCCCATCCATCATTCTCTATTTTCTGCATTGCTTATAACTTGAAGATCTACAGAATATAAATATATTATTCTCATAAAACAAATATTTTATTGTAAGGATAATATTCTCAAATATTTTTTAGCAAAAAGCTTTATATTTCACTAAAATATGCTTTGAACATACTAAAATAAGAAACAAAATTATCAGATAAAAATCAGACATTAAAAGCTAAATGTGCCTTTATTGGCAAACTATATGGCTTTTCTTTAACCAAAAAAGTGAAAGCCAATTATTAAAATTAAATACTTAAAATGCAAAGTGATATTTTATTCATATTATTTATCCATGAGCAAGCAATATATATTGTCTCAAATTTTTTTTTTACTATTTGATTTTTTCAAATATTACTTGTTATTATAGAATATAGTGGCCTTGAGTCACAGAAGAGACTGTGATTAATATTATTCATGAATCAAAGCACCCATAATGACTATTGGATTAGACTTGGAGGCGTCAATAAGCCTCTGAATATCAGATGTTGACAATCCAGTGAGATAAGAGTGAGAGGAATGTATAACACTGTGTTTAAATACTAGAGATATGCCCAGAGAATATAAAGAAGGCTAGAATTAACTCTGATAACTACAAGCTGCAGAAAGTGTCCATACCAGAAGTATTTGAGCCATGTCTTGAAGGTAAGGGTATTTCGGACAGAGGTCAATGCCATGTGCAGATGGCATTATGACAGTGACTTTTCCAATATAGGTAGAAGGAAAATGCAGTAGTTCTTTGTTTAATCTTGATCTCTTCTACTGAATTGGAATTCCTCTTTCTGCCTGTCTTATTCATTGCTGTACAAACAGTCTGGCATGAGTACAAGTTAATAGATATCTGTTGAAAGAAAGAATGGAGGAGGTGAGGACAAGATTGTGAAATGCCAGGTTCAAGTGTTTGGACTTATTTTGTGGGCAATGGGAGTCACAGGAGTCAAAGAGCAGCAAGTTCTATGATCCCATATATTATATAGGAAGAAAAGTAATTTTGATGGAAATGCAGAGGATAGATCCAAATAGGATGATACTGTGGCCCTATTGAATTAGAAATTCCAGGAGATGGGTTAAAAATTCCAGAAGAGAGATGAAGAGAACTTTAACTAAAGTGGTGGTTCTGTGGATGGTGGGGCAAGGTTTCAAAACACAACAGAAAGGATTCGTTGACTAGTTGGACATGTAGGATGAAAAAGAGGTAGGAAAGAAAAGATGATATATCTGGGTTGGGAGGCATGTAGATGGTATTGTTATTAACTAAGATCAATAATACAAAAAGGGTACATATTTCAGAGGAAAGATGAGTTTAATTTTGGAAATGCTCAGGTTGCTTTCTTAAAGGATATCCAAGGAAAGCAGGATCTGGGCTGGGGGATATGCTTTTTGAAAGTCATGAGTATGGAGATGATGCTTGTGGCTATAGAGGAAAATAAGATTTGTAAGAAAGAGTGTGTTGAGAAAAGAGAGGGGAAAAATGAAGATGAAATGTTAGGCAACACACTTTTAAGCGATAGACAAGAGGGAGAAGAGTCAACAGACAAGAGAGCTAATATTGATTTGAGCATAAACTGTTGAGACAGATGCTGTCTTAGACAACTTTGCATATGTTATCCTGTTTAATCTTCACAACAGCTCTGGGAGACCTTAGCAGAGAAGTAGGAGCTTTCTCAGGAAAGGCATCCTGACACCTTGGCTGATGGGAGCTTAAGTAGGCATTGGCAAACTTTTTCTGTAAAAGTCCAGTTAGTAAATATTTAGGCTTTTGGGCTATTCTATTTTTATGGCAACTACTCAATTTTGCCTCCTCTGAAGTTCAAAAGCAGCCATAGACAAACCATGTTGCAGTAAAGCTTTATTTATAGACACTGACATTCAAATTCCATATAATTTTATAAGTCAATATTATTATTTTTCTTTTGATTTTTTGACCATTTAAAAATGTGAAAACTATTCTATACTCATGGGCCACATATAAACGGGGAAGAAGCTATGGTTTGGTTTAAAGAAAAAGGGGATGCTAACTATCAGATGCTAGTGTGTGAGCCCTAAACTGATCTTGCAAATAAGAGGTAGTTCATGACCCAGCAAAAGTGGTTTTAGTAGAGTCGACAGAAAAAACCTCATTGTCACAGGTTGGGAAGTAATTAGGAAATAGAGTAAGTGTAGAGACTTTATTTTTTATAAACAAGTTTGGCAGGGAAGAAAAAGATAGAATTAAGGTAATGCCTTAAGATAAAAGCAATGCCAAGAAAGGTTTGTTTTGTTTTGTTTTAGGATTTAGTCAACTGGATCATTTTTTAAGAGAAAGGAGCCTCATGAAAAGGAATAGAGATGATAGATTTAGCTGACACGAGAAATACTGTGGAAGACAGGAGGGCATGGGTTGTTTACAGGTGGAGAGATTAGCTTTACTTCTCTTTGCCCTTTGGTTAAAATTTGGGCTAAGCTATCATAACCTTTCCTGTGCTCCCTATACTAAATGTTGCTTTTAGAATGGCTTCTAAGATGGCTGAGAGGAATTCTATATGATCCTTAAAATAACCCTTCTAAAAGATAAATCTGGTGTTACTGTTTACATTTTACAGATGAAGAACCTGAGGATCAAGAGTTAAATGTATCCAAAGACATCTGACAGATGGCAGATTAGAACCTAAACACTCTAATTCTTGTTCTAATTCCCTTTCCGTTGTATCCTGCTTCCTTTCCTACTTCTAAGAAATTTGCAGCATGGAAGACTGTGTAGTCCTGATATCTAAATAAGATTTGAATGACACATTCTTCTATACTGTATATTGAGATCTTTTAATAGATGAGCTTATGTTAAAAAGGAGTCAGATCCCTGTAGCTTTCTGTTCTGGAAGTCTGAAGTAAATGTATGTTGATTTATTTTAAAATTAAAGTTTCATTTTTGGTTTCTAGTTGTTAAGACCTTTGAGGAAACTTAAATTACAACTCTTAGCTACATAACTGTATTTAGGTGATTCTTTTTTTTGCATAGGAACCTTCTCTGATGACATCATCACTACTTAACCTGAAAAGAAGTAACCTTCCTTTCACTCCTCGCTCCACTCTGTTCTGCCAATGAAACAATTCCTAAAACTTTCAACTCTCAAATTGTTAATGTATTTTAACCAGGAAGGGCAAGGAGACACCAGAAAAAGTCACTTAAAAAAAATGAACAAGTGTAAAAGCAATTAATGCATGTGGAAACATTTTAGGTCCTGAGAAAGGTATGGTGGGAATAATTTAACAGAGGAAGAAAGCTTTAGTATATCTTCAGAACATATTTTATTTAAAAGTAGAAAAAGAATTAAAGAAAAGTGGCAAAAAATATAATACTCAATCCCTCTTAAATTATTATTTAAATATTTCTCATTATCCATGATACATGACATTTCTGGCATGTTTGAAGGTGAAAAAAAAATAATGCCAAGGTGTAATGAAACTTTTCTAAATTTCAAGAAATAGAAATCAAATATGTTGTATTAAGACTAGATTACTCTTTGAACAAATAACTGCACAGCTCAAATAGGATTCTATCTTGTTATATTTAATTTCAGTAGGCCGTTTTCCTCTTGCTTTAGACTTACTTTCTTTCCATTTCTCTATCTGGATCCCTGAGTATAGAACTCTCTCATCGCTAACCTTCACCCTGTCTGTGATAAATCCCTGACTCCAAAGTCACTCAGAATACAATTTTATACATTTTTTTTTGCATACTGGCATTATTTTAATTATTTTTAATGATGTTTTCATACTATGATTCTCTCCTGAGATCAAATCATGCAGTAATATTTCCTGTGCTGTATCTCCTTCCAAAGATAGATGTTTGGCATATGTGTTCCAGAACAAAGTGTTTTTATCAATAGAGATACACTTAAAGTCCTTTTACAAAGAGGTTGCAGAAACAAAATGTTTTAGATTTTTTCTTTCTAATTTATTATATTCAGCGAGTGCTATAATTAAAGATTAGGAACCAAAGGAAATTACTTTAAAGCATAAAGTTTTCTGGAAAGGAATTATCTGTCTAATTACCAAGAAGGCTTCTCATTGTAAAATTTGTAAAATATTCAAGTAAAAGAAAGGTAGTAATTTCAAGAACATTTTTATTGTAAAATACTACACACAAATAGAAAAAATTGCATAAAATAAATGTATACTGTAGCAAGTAATATATATTATCTGTTATACACTAAATTGCATCTTCCCAAATTTCATATTGAAGCTCAAATTCCAATGTGACTCTGTGGAGATAGGGCCTATCAGGAGGTAATAGAAGTTAAGTGAGGTCAAAAGGGTGGGGCTTTAATCTGATAGGACTGGTGTTCTTATAAGAAGAAAAAATGCAAGAGAGCTCTCTCCCACCTCACTAGCACACAGAGGAAAGGCCATGTGAGGATGCAGTGAGAAGGCAGCCATCATAGAGCCAAGAAGAGAGGCGTCAATCAACTGTGATGGCTCCTTAAGCTTGGATTTAACAGCTTCCAAACTGTAAGAAAATAAATGTCTGTTGTTTAATCCACCCAGACTTGGGCATTTTGTGCTGGCAGCTCTAGAAAACTAATACACAATCCAAGTCAAAAAATAAAACATGGCCAGAATGTCAGATGCTCCTCCCTGCATGTATCTCTTTTCTTATCATGCTCTCCTTAGAAGTTACCATTTTGCTGACTTTTATAGTAATCATGTTCTTGTATTTCTTTAAACTTTTTCCACATATGAATGTATCTTTAAATAATACATATTTCAAACTTTATATAGTTAAATTTATAGTGTTAATATATTTGTCTCTATCTTATTGCTTTTTCTCAGTATAATATTGGTAAACATTTTTCTTGTTGCTATGTATAGCTCCAATCTGTTCATTTTCATTACGACAGAATATTTCACTTTACAAACACACCTACCACATTATTTCTATTGTGGATAGACATTTCAGTTGATGTTTTGGCTATCTTGGTTATGTTGAAATGATCTTCCCTGAACACAACTACACTTACATACACATTTCTAACGTCTATACCTGGAATGGAACAGCTAGGTCACAAAATCTGTTAACATAATTTTCCACTATAAGTTATTTTAGAAATGTAATTTTATAGTTTTATTCTCTCCAAAGGACAGGATTTTTTTTTTTCAGAGAAAAAGCTCAGGTATTAGCAGCATAAACTTTATCCATCTTGTAATAGCTTCCTAACAACTTCTCTCTTAGGGAATTAATTTAAATAACTTTTTGGTTCTGGGTCCAGCATTTTGTTGAGTTTAGCTAATAGGAAGCAAAGGCAGGAGATCTGAGGGGTGAAAGGTTAGAATATTTCTCCCTGGCTCCCTTCCTGCTTTAGAATTGAGTTGCTAGCAGCAGTTCTACTCCTCCATGTGTCTAGTTCTTACTGGAAGACTCAATCTTCTTGGCTCCTGTTTTCATTGGGTTGCAGGATGATCATTTCCTCCTCCCTAGTCTCATTTGTCCTACAAGTGGCAATGGCTTCCCACTATTGCTCGTCTCCAAACATCTTACTGTACCTATTTGTTTCCTTATTCCTATACACACTTCTATAAAGCTTGTGAAAGTCTTCATT
Source organism: Macroglossus sobrinus (assembly GCA_004027375.1). Taxonomy (NCBI): domain Eukaryota; kingdom Metazoa; phylum Chordata; class Mammalia; order Chiroptera; family Pteropodidae; genus Macroglossus; species Macroglossus sobrinus. Next base: position 212,974 of record PVKZ01000820.1, on the reverse strand, counting down.
GATCCTTCTGAAGTTAATTCTTTTTTTTAACCTGGGATCCTGCCTGATACTTAAATGTTAAATTTCTATTAAATATAAATTGCAAGTGTTTCTTCAAGTATATGCCTATTCAATTTTTTTGAATAGTAGTCACATTTTATTTTAGGTTTAAGTAGAAAAGTGATGATAAAAATAAAAACACTGATTCAAATGTAAAAAGTGATATAAAGGCTGACTTGAATATTAGGTGATATGTATGAAAATAACTTAAAATATGCAATATATAACTTAATCTAGGCTCACAAATTGGACTCCAATATGCTTTGTCTGCAAATTGGTGGCTAGCCAAATCATTTATGGTTTTCTAAATCTCTAATGCTCAAGGGTTTCTTATTTACCTCACTTTTATAAATGTGTTTAAGAGGCTCTTTTAAAAAGCCTACTAAGGTATTTCCCTGAATTTTTTCTAAATTTCTTTTGTTCTGGTCTCTGTAGATCCTACTCAGAAATGTGATGACAAGGCTGAGTTCCTAAAAGAACCAGTGATTTCAATATTTCAGCTGGTTGTAGGTTCTTCCCTACTTTCTAACATTTCAGCTTGGAAGAAAAAAGTACACACTATTTTTCCAGAATTCTCTCTCCATTGATATCAGTAAAATATATAATCTTAGCTTAGCTTTTACAGGCTTTATTGCTGTTCGTGATTCTAAGCTTGGTTTGAATTCCTTTTGCTAACCCACTTTTGTCTTGGATATTTTGATTTTATCAAATTCCAGCCCAAATGACAAAGGAGTTATCTTTTTAAAATAACAATTGTAGTTCAATCTGAACATAATATAAAAAAAACTGTCTTTTCCTAGCACCATTTGTGTTACTTCAGAATGTATGAGCATGAAATATTTAAACACAAATAGCCATACCTATACGGGGAAGAAAAAACAAAAATAAGGGTCAACATATTCAATTGACTCCAGAGATATTGTATTCCTTTTAGACAGATACAAGTGGTGAAGATTTCACTTGTTGATATATTTTAGTTGGCTTCTTTTGAATACATAAACTTAAATATATATCTGAAGTAATATAAGAAATCCTGGTCTTGGTATGTTATTTTCAAGGGAAAAGATGGTATAATATTACCCATGATATTCTCATTGCTCAGAAAAATGGCACAAAGCAGATGCTCAATAAAGATAATCCGTTGTTAAGAAAGCCAAATGTCATTCATTCATTGAACAGATTCATTCTGATTCTTTATATCTGTCAAATGTTTATCATATAAGCCTCATTTGATATTTTAACAACTCTGTTCCTAAGTGACATATCTGAGAATTTGGAATGACTCTATCATTTTATATGTGTGTATGTGTGATATAGCTTTAGTGTTTTGCACACAATATGAAACACATTGTAAAGATGAACTCCTATGGAAAATACTGTGTTTGAGGCAAATTCCCACCACCAAGATACTGTTTGTATTGCTTAATAGCCTCTGAAATCAGTATGAGACTAATGTACAGTTAATAATTTTACAACTGTCCTCTCTTAACACAAAACACAAGGCCTTTAAATAAAGAGAACAAATTAAAGTGTAATCTGCATCAACACATTACAGTAACATTTGTGCTGGTGAAAAGAAAAAGAATATAATGGGTTTGAATGCATATTCCAGTTGACATTGCAGTGTCATTACAGTTTTTACAATTATTATTTTTTCTATTAACTTTTAATTGTTTAAAGTTCTTAAATAAGTGACATATCTGAGAATTTGGAATGACTCTATCATTTTATATGTATGTATGTGTGATATATAAACATATACATACTTTTATAAAGTTACATAATTAACTGACTCTGGCTTCTGACCCTTGGCTATATTTTAATTGCATGAGTTCAATACTTGGAAAATTACAAGATGAAACCAGTTAACATCATGGAAAAAAACAGAGCTAAGGTAGGATGCCAAAGTGAAAGTAAAGTATAAGCAACATTGGCAATAGAAGGAGTAAGTTTGGCAGTGTCCAGTCAACATTTCCAGGTGAACTAATTAAAGTTCTCAGACTGCTTTTGAACTGTGTAATGAAAGTATGCATATGAAAATATTAAGCACATTGTCTGGGACATAGAAACAACTCAATGCATTAATAGCAGCATCCACAAATCACATATCACATAGCTTTCTTAGGAGGACAATCTCCCATCTATGTGATATGTTGAAATTCACCCATACGTTCTTTAGAACTTCCCTGTTGAATATAATTTGTATAGATTTCTTTCTTTACTTGCCACAGACACAGTAAAACACATGGAACGTGTCCTGTAAAGACATACTGATTTAACATAATTGTTAGAACTGTAGAGAGCTGTAAAGGATTTCAAATGCCCTTTTACTGTGCCTAGAACAGTTAAGGAAATCATACAAATTCACTAGTTGCTGATAGAACCAGAACCAGAAGTCAAATCTCCTAACTCCTTAACCAGTGCTCTATTAATAGCACATATAGAATGATAAATTAAATCTATAAAGAATTGCGATAGATCAGAAAGAAACAGTTTTTACAATATAGGTTTTAATTCCCAAATTGATACTCATATGTCTCTCACATAAAAATTAGCACTAAATGCAACAAATTATGAATATTTTAAAGGAAACCGTGATGTGACAAGAAAACAAGAAGGTTTACTTTGCCATGCCTTTTACAGGTTGATAATTTTAACAAATTTTATAGAAGCAGAGCATAAAAAATTTGAAAGAGAATGAGTCTTGTCCTGGATTTATCATGTATCAGTTGTTTGACTTTGGAAAGATTATTAACTTTACTGAGTCTTAGCAACTTTGACTTGAAATAGTTATAGTTACCTCTTGGTATAGGTGAGAAGATTATGTGATAGCATTTGTAAACTTCAAAGCATTATATTGTGTAAGGTGTTACATGGTAGAACATAATAGGAATGACTTGTGCTACACTGTCTGTTGTATAATATTTCTGCCAATTATTGTTGAGGTACCCCTTTAGGCTCCAGTTTCCTCAACTATATAATAGATATAATAGCACCTGAGATATTTTGTGAAGATTAAATCTGTTAATTTACATGAAATTAGCATAATATCGCTATATTTTTCAACACTATTGATACTATCAATAGTGTTGCACTATTGATTTTATGTTATAAAATTAATATTGTTTGCATTGAATAATTAATAATATGTGATAGCAATGATAATTATTAAAAAATATTAAATTATTCCAGAATAGCCCAAACATTAAAATGTATGAAATACTGGTAAAAACTGAAAAAAGAAGAAGTTCCTTGAATAAATTCACATGGTGTGACTTGATAATAAACATGGCTATTTAAAAATCAGGCTATTAACTATCCTTAGAATTCTTCTCATTTCTTGGCTCAACTGACCATTATAACCCAATTTGTCTTAATGATAATTCCTCATTTTATTCTCAGATATTCAACATGTCCCAGAATCATACAGAAAAAAAAAATGACAGATTTTGGCCCAAGTCCTGTGTTCAGAGAGAGCAATTAAACATGTGAAGTAGTCTGTACTTTGGATATGAAAAAAAAGGAAATGAGAATCAAAGAACAGGTAAATAGGATTTTAAATAAACCTGTAGGAATACTGATTGCTGGGTAAATCACTCACGAAAATTTAGCACTGTAACTTATTTAACATTTTATATAAGACATATTTTGAATTGAGAGGAAAAAATTTAGTTTTCTGAAGGAAAATAGAAACTCAGATTGCAAAGTCTTTGAGTTGATAGAACGGATTCTTGATTTTGAGGGAAATTACGTAGTTGCTTGAGATCTTTTTAGTGAACAATTACGAAAATATTGTTTTCAATACAATTTTAGGAAAATTTTAATTCTTAATTGCTTCATTATTATTCGTTGATTTTGAAAAAGATCTTGTTGAGCAAATAAGGGAAGTGATCCTCTGAGCACAAATCAGGCCTTTTAGAGGAACATTTATGATAGGAACCACACAGCAATAGGACACTTGCAGGTGTGTTTCTCAGCACTCTGAGAAAGCATACAGAGATCTAGGAGTATTATTTGCCATTTCCAGACTCTAAGAGAGGAAACCTTTGGGCTGGAGACTTTTAGGATGAATGATTGAGGAAAGTCTAGCTCTCACCCTGTCATGATCAGAAGCTGAATGAAAATCCCTCAAAATAGTAAGAGGACTTTGCATGCTCTTTTTAATTGTATATAGGATAGTTGTATCATATTATCTGGAAGCAGCACTTTGATATTGTCTTTATTTAGAAGTTAAATATGGTTTAAAGGCATATAAGGGTACCATGTTGACAAGAGGTGGACTGTGGTGGCTTTGTTGCCTTGGCAACACTCAACCTCATTTCTCAGAATACCTGTCACTATATGTTTCTAATTGGGGTGGGCCACAAGAGATATTTTTTTTTTTGCAAGATTTAGAGATGGAAATAAGAAGCAGCCTTCATACTACTTTTACATTCAGAAAGTCAAAGCAGATGCTGCCATCGCAGCTCACTCATGTTGACAATTCCCGGTGTGGGACAGCAACCAGGCCTGCAGCTGCTTCATCTTCCTCTGAACCTTTCTTCAGCTTCCACAGCTCCTGGATCAAGTATGTGTTTAATTTCATACTGAAGAGCATTAAGTTTTGTTTTTGACTGCATTTAGTAAACAGAGACAAACAGCAGCATGCCATTTTATAGACTGTCAGTTGAAGTGGACACAGTTTATTTTTATAGATAAGATATTTTAAATCATAATCACCATTATATTATGTTACTTTAGAAAGGAGAATCTGCTTTTCATTTTCTTTTTCTTTTGTTCCTCATGTATGAATGTATGTCAGTGTATATATGCGTGTGTGTGTGTGTGTGTGTGTGTGTGTGTGAAATGAGTTAAAGCAGAACATTTAAATGTGGCAATAATTATTTAATAGTTAATACAAATTTTTGATAAGTCATCCTGTCACCTTGCCTTTGCTATATTTAAATTTAGGAAATTAATCATATATATCTGGTCAGCATATAAAAATTTCAATGAATAAGTCCTTTACAGAAACAAATATAGAAAATGGAGAGTTTCTTTTTTAAAAAAATTACTTAACTCATTCTTTTTTAATGTTCTGCTTGAAACTAATTCATATCATTTTATTTTCCCCCATGTAATATGTATCTGTAAATTGTGTTTTCTTATAACTAGAATATCATTGTAAATAAGTTATTAGTAAAATTGAGCCACCTACAACGCTAGTGATTCTCTTAATTTTTTAATGAAATGCAAAAGGTCTTTGAGTTTATGTGTAAAGTTTCAGAGACTTCAAAGACAGACAATTCCCCAAGATAGAGATAATTTCTTGTCTTACAGTTATAAAACCCTTCCTTAGCCAGGCAAAATGAAGGGAATTTCAGAATAAAAGTAATTTATTAAAATTCTCTCCCTTTTTAGTTTCTTAGGATTTCTCCTGAAATCTCCTGAAATCTCATTACTCTAGTCATGTAGCTCATATCTTGCTACTTAAAGGCAGATTTTTGCTTTATCCATTTATCCTTCCATCTAGTTTGATTGTTAGTTAACTACAAATATTTAATAGGTACTTTCTATATTACAGGCATTGTACTAGGGGCTTTACTACCTTTAACTCCTTTAATTTTTATAAAAACTTGGTACTTATTCCTTTTACAGATGAGCAAACTAAAGCTCAAAGTGTTCAAGCAACTTGTCTAAGATCCTAGTGTGTAAGCCCTTGAGCTGAGACCAAATTTAGGTATGTCTGACTCCAGACACTATACACAGTTGCCTCTTGGTATTTTTTCTCTGGAATGGAAGCGTGGAGGAAGGGGAGAAGAGAAGATCAACAGTAGTTTGACTGAATCAACTTGTCTTAAGTGTTTTTGAGTTGGAGCCTCAGCATTGGAGGAGATGGGGAAAACATAGCTTACATTACACCTTTGTATGAATTAGAAAAAGGCACTTCTTCCTCTAAGCCAGAATGCACAGGTCAGAGATCAGAGCATGTACACTCAGTTCTGGCCCCTACTTACCTCTTTGCCCTTTTGCAGAGTGCAACCTGCACAACCATTTATGATGGCCCTGAATGGAAGACTGTACCAAGGGAGGTGGACAGGGGTGAATGTCAGAACACAAAGCAGAATATTTACCTTGTAACTAAATTCCATCCAATCCTTGGTTGACTTCACAGATTATAAAGACCTTGTCAGCTTACAATCCCTTAATTTTATTTTTTATGCCTACAGCACCTGGTCTTCCTAGGTGGTATCCCATCCAAGTAGTAACCAGGCCTGGCCCTGCTTAGCTTCCCAGATCACGGGATTGGGACTTGTTCAGGGTGGCATGGCTGTAGACTCACCTCCAACTTCTCTGCTTCATTTATACAAGAAGATGAAAAGTACAATATTATAAATGTATAGTTAAAAATTAGCTGATTTTTTTTTTTTTTTTGCATGCTGCAAGCAATAAAAGTGCATAGTTCAGCATCTTTGGCTGTACTGGCAACTGGCTGCAAACCATCTTCCTTGTTGTACAGCCCCAGCATGAATTCTGCTCTGCACAGTGTTTTCAAGTACATAGTATTTTAATCTAAACAAAGCTAAGAAAATTATAATAAATAATAAATGGAAAAGTAATTTAAAAATTAATAAATTATAATAAAACCTAACACATTAAACAATAACATGTTGTATACCAAGTTAAATATTAGAATAAAATAATAAAAATATAGTTGTTTTTTTGCTACATAGGTGCTATGAAGGGATGATGTACAGGAGAGTTGAGAACATTGGCAAATGATTGTTGACAAACTGAAACAGCAAGGCTAATATTTAGAGGAAAACAATGAAACAAAGAGGGTTGGTGGCTTGGAATAAAGTGGAAGGAACAAGAAAAGGAGTAACTATAGCAAAAATCTGGCAGGAGCAAAGGCTGTGGTGCCAAAATAGGATGCTTTAATTTAGCTTTTGGAGGTGCCTGTGTAGAGTCCAAGGTGGCTGTGAATGAACTGGATATGTGGCTTCCTGGCAATGAAAAGATCGAGGAAAGAGGTCAAGATGTTGGGTAGTTCCTGTGGATGTTGATATTAGCCAGGATGATATCAGATCTTGGGATGGAGAAATGCAACAAGATGGGTGCTACAATGTCTTTCAAAAGTGATGGTGATATGGAGAATATTATCAGAGAGGGAAAGCCTCAAAGAGGCAGACATTTGCTACACAAGTTAGAGAGGTGTAGAGGTCTGAGGTGGCACTGGAGAAGCAACACTGTCTCCCCCTGCGAAGCCATAAAGAATGTGATATCTGATGAGAGAAGCCAGATTCCATATAGGAAGGTGGGAGATGAAATGTTTAGTCAAGAAGCCAAAGACAATAGATACTATGTTTATGATTCCACAGAGGTCCCAGAGGGCACAGCGGGAGGATCTGAAGGGAAGAGTGATTCTGTGACGTAAAAACCCAGTACAAGATAAGAATTAGTGAATAAAAGATGTGAGACATGAAAGCTTTTGCTGCTCCTAAGTTTCCCAACAAGAATTCCCAGCTGTCTCTTGGCATCTAATGAGAAGAGAGAAGGATTAGGCCTTCCAGGAGGGTCCAGCTGCTCCTGATATGAACCACTTGTCCTGGGAACTCTTGGTAAAATGATCAAGCTGGTCCTGGGATGTTTGCTGCTCTTATATCCAGTAAAGTGTTTTGAGTTTTACACTAAGGATTTGCAGTTTTTGCTTGAGGGTGCTGTGGGAGATAAATCAAAGTATACACAAGACAAAGTGGCTAATTCCAAGCCCTTTGATTTGTAAGACTGAATTTCAACCATGTGTAATGTTTTTTAGAAAGGCAAATTAACTTTTCAGGATTAATCTTGAACTAGTGATAAGTCACAGAATGGAAAATGACACATGAGCATTGAGAAGGCAGTAATTCCCACATGTGGACACTTCTATCCCCAGGGTAGAGGAAGTAAGCATATGCAAGTGAGAAATGATCCGAGAGAGGGCTAAGGAATGTGGGGTTGGTATTGAAATTTAGAGAAGCGAGTAGCTTTGACTGTTTACCTGGAAGTTTCTCTCTGAGTTGTCTGAATTGAAAATGACTTGGGAGGGGGCTGTGCAGCCAGTCCTGTTGATCAGATGTGGGAATAAAAACTTTACAGAAACACTAATATTTTACCCACAGATACTTTTGCAGCTCTGAGATCATAGGAGATGGATGTGGGTATTCATTCATTGTCCTAATTCACCAAGTAGAATAAGCGGGCAAAGGCATTGTATCAGGAGAAGGGAGTGTATGGTACTATGGGGGCAAAATACCATGGGGTGCCTGGGAACATTGGAAAAAGAAGAAGTCATTCTGGAAATGTAAGTTAAGCAAGATGGTGGGCAGTTCAGACTCCTGATGAGCCTAGTCCAGGAGTCTGAACTTTACCCCTGAAGTTCATGTCTGTGCTTTATAAAGAAGATACAGGAGGCAGAACAGTGTGGTTATTTACAAACTCATGCAGTTGGCAGGATTTGGGGTCTCTGGGTGCAGCAGCAGAGTACAGAACACCTTTCCAATATTCTCCATAAAACCACAGAGCTTCTTATGCTAATTGCCGCTTTTAATGAAATAGTTGGTCATCCCAACAATTTTAACACACATCTGCTATCAAGAAAAAGAGCAATGTTGTTATGGACATTTGAAAATCTGTCAAGGTCTTTGCTGGGTAGTTTAGGAAGTCAACAGGGAGGGATAAATAAAATATTGCTGTCGCAGAATAAGGAAGAGATTATGGATAATCTAAAATTTTTACAAAGCAGATTTGAAAAGAAACATTGTATTAGAAAATAATTTTAACTCTTTCCCATGCAAAGCATGGAGATAATTTTAAAAGTATGGAAATGCAATACTTTTGGAAATTAAGAGTGTGAACATTTTCCCTTGAAAATTTGAAGACCCAACATGTTCAAATATTTTTCCCCAACACTGATTACAAACTTCTTAAATAAATAGACCGAGTCTAAATGATTTTTGGAGTAACCAGAAACAGTGATCATTAATCAATATTTATTTGTTGAATCTAATTGAATTAGAGAAAATTGTAGTGGCAAATTCACTCGAAGTAGACCACATATTGTGCCTAGTATTATGGAGATGTCAAAAACATGTAAGACACATTCTGAAGAAAATTCATTATTTGGTTACTATGCTAAAATTGTGTTTCTCTGTTTTTTTTTTTTTTTTGTGTGTGTGTATTTGTGTTTGTGATGTTACAACATACTCTTAGGACTTGTCAAAAGAGAAGAACTCAGGCTGAAATGCTTCCGGTAGCTCTGATATTAACTGTAAAATTTTAAAATGTTTCATGGCAAAGGGTTGGGATATGAGATGGGTAGGGGTAGACAGGAGCTGAACAGGGAGAAGAAAAAGTAGGACCTAGTTAAAGTAATAAATCCAGCACAATTTACAAATTTCTTATTTAGAATACCAGATAAAGGGCTGGCCTAGAACCATAAAAAAAAAAAAATACTTGGATTTTTTTCTCTTTAAATATTTTCAGGTAGACCTCTTTAGAGTTAAAAGAATATTCAAATGATAAATGTTAAAAAAAAAAATTGAGCCCTTGCCTGAATGCATTTGCATAGTTTGAGATAAGAATTTGCTAAAAAAAGAGAGATCATCTAACTATCTCTTTGTTTGTTTGTTTGTTTGTTTTTGGATTTTAGGTGTACAGAGCACAGAGTTAATCTAAGCCTTCAGTTCATGTCACAGTATCCATGTTAATCAGTGCAGCCCTCTCTCTTATTTTATTTGTTCTCTTTTACAACTATTTCCCACCATGTCAATGATTCTATGTTGAATGTACTTCCTTGTACTTATGTGTGTTCCTGAAAATGTGTATTGATGTTGTTGTATATATATATATATTTAACTAATATAAATGGTGTCATAGGTTGTGCTCCTGGGAAGCAGAGCCTGAGACAGAAAATCTTGTTTAAGTGATTTACTGGAGGAGCATACTCAAAGTAAGAAAAGTGAGGAAAATGGAATTGGTCAGAGAAAAAAGCTAAGCAATGATGGGATCTCAGAGATTAGTTTCAGTCTGATTCCACAAGGAAGCTTGGGTATCACAAGTTGTATTACAAAGTTGGTTCACCTTAAAGCTAGAGGCTGGCCTTTTGTACAATGTCAGTCAGTTGCTGACTAAAGTTTCCTCACTCCTGGATATGTTGGATGAACACCAGTTTCCAGGACCAGGATGTTCCCAGAAAGGGGCAGCTATGGGCCATTGGCAGCTGGAGAGGGGCACACACCAGTTATAAAGGGTATGTAGGATAGGCATCGTAGTATCCACTACAGACTCCCCCTTGCATCATTCATAAACACTTACTTTTCTTAATTTTACTCCATCCAGGCACAGCTTCTCCAAGATTCCATTTGGTCACAATCTCTGAAAACTTATAAGAAGAATGTTAGCAGGACAGCAGCCCTGATGCTGTAGTGGATCCCAGGGAAGTAACTTAAATTACAAGGATGTAATTTTCTTCCTCTGCCACTCATTCTAGATCATTTTTGCTTGACAATTCTACTGGACTAGCTTTAAGTTTAATGATATCCTTCTTATAGTGGAAGCCTCCCCAACTAGGAACCAATACCTCTAGTCTCATAGTGCTGAAAGTAACAGGGACAGGAAGCCTCCAAGTGGGTCACTGGGAATGATGATGAGCAGTGCCACTTCTACTCTTAATGCTTGGTTTCTGCACCCATATATTTTACCAATATAATGGCTTCAGTGTAATGTGTATGTTACATCCTGAAAGACAGTATCTCATCCTTACAAAATGTCCTAGTCAAGCTGGCACCCCAGCTGTGTCTTTAAGAGGCCATTTTCTTGCTTGATTGGAATGAATTGTGTGATATATGATAAAATCATTGAATCACACACTCATTTACTCATCACAGTACTTTCTTTGCTTTGAGATGGGTCTCTTGGTTTAAGATATTTTTATGTGGGATTCCATGAAGGTAGAGCAGATAATTTATATTGCCTTAGATGGTGGTGCTGGCTGAGGGACTTCAGGCAGGAAAGGAAACTCATACCCAAAGCACGTTACTCTTGGTCTGCATGAAATCAGGGTACAAGGGGTTTAAAGTAATCATCTTTTCACCAAGTGGCTGGAAGTTTCCAGTGAAGAATGGTACCCTGAGAGGGAGCATTGATCTCTGTTGCTGGCAGGTCAATAATGGCAGTAGCTAGATAACCTTTGGTGAGAGTGAGCCAGGACTGTTGGGACCAATAAGTGCCTCCAATTCTTTCACCATGGCAGTTCATGAGATAATTGTGCAAACATTGGGATAGCCAAAAACAGAATCTGGCTGACATCTATGGACTAAGTCCATTTGGTTAGTTTAGTGCCTCTTCTGCAGTAGATGCTCTTTGGTGGGCATTAATTGCTACAAAAATATCTTTACACTTCATGGTCACTCTTATAGGTCCATTTATATACCCCTTTCTCAAGTATCTCTGATTTCCTGGCTCATTTTTCCGGGTCTCTGACCAACCAGATAAAGCATTCTATGTTGTCCATGAATCTTACTTTGGGTCACTTCTTTCTTCATACAAAGTGAAAGGCCCAGTATGTTGCCCATCGGGAGGATTTCCCCTCACCATTGTCTTTCAGAACCACCCCTGAATGGGGCTGTAGTGCAGCACAAGTACATTTTGGTCTTACCAAGCCAATCCATGCACAAACCAAGCTTAAATCTTTTTCTTTTTCATCCACTGATCATAGGTCTGAGCTGAAAAAATGATGTCAGTGCATGAGGGGTAGGTGACATGGGACACCTGTTACTTCAGCCAACTTTTGCCCTTTTAACTTAAACCCATAACCAGATGTCTTAGTTCATTTGGGCTACTATAACAACATATAGACTGGGTGTCTTATTAACAATGAAAATTTATTTCTCACAATCTGGAGGCTGAGAAGTCCAGGATCATGGTGCCAGCAGATTCCATGTTCAGTAAGGGCCCACTTGCTAAACCATAGATGGTGCCTTCTCACTGTGTCTTCACATAGTGAAAGGGGTAAGGGATATCTGTGGGGTCTCTTTTATAAGAATATGAATCCCATTCATGAAGGTTTTATCCTCATGACCTAAGACTTTCTGAAAGGGCCCACCTCCTAATACTATGATTTTTGGGGGTTAGAATTTTGACATATAATTTTGGGAGGACTAACATCATAGATGTCACTTAGATAATGGATTGCTACTGCTCTCCTAACTTTATGACTTTATCAATCTAATAGAAATCAACTCATAATAAGTAGTTCTGGGCTATGGTCACTTGATATACCATGGCCCCATGTTCAGTTTCTATCAGAGCCCAGTAGCAGGCCAGGACCAGTAATATATTTTTGAATGATATATTTATCTCTTCCACAGATGGTCTGGCCTTGATCTAAACCACTGGAGGTCTTCATTACACCTCTTTTAGCATGCCAAAGACTTCCCACTGCTTGGATCTGTGACAGAGCTCTGTTCTACTTTGGGGTCCCTCCAAAGCAATCAGTCTAATGCATGATCTGATAAAAGCACCATTGTAGTAATTCCCAAGTGTGGACTGTGCCACTCCCCACAACCCGAAGAGGCCCATCAAGTATCATGATTTTTTGCTTAATGGTAGGAGTATTTTATGCTTGGAAGAAAACATTCCAGCAAGCCTCAGACCACTGGATGCATACAATTTCACTTATATTGAAAGTCCTTGATCATTTTTCTCCCACCCTCATAAGCTTATGTCTCACCTAGGCATCCAGAGTGCTTGATATTTCTTGTCTAAAAGCTCTTATTAACATAATTTATCAATATTGTGGATCAATGCGATATTCTCTGTGATGATTAGATCACGCAGGTCCCTCTGGGCTATATTGCGATAGATGGCAGAAATATTAACATAGGTCTAGGGAAAAATCATGAATGTGCACCGCTGTCCATTCCAAATCAATGTAAATTGCTTCTAATCCTCTTTTCTGATAGAGATGGAAAAATACATTTGCCATATGAATAGCTGAATGTTATGTACCTGATACTGTATTAATCTCTTTCATTAACAATATCACATTCAGTATAGCAGTTGCATGAGAGTTATTATTTGGTAAACTTTGTGGTAGTCTATTGTCATCCATCATGATGTATCTTGTTTCTGCCAAGGCCAGACTAGTGATATTAGTGATATTATGGAGACAGTGAATTAGTGATATTATGTGATTGTGATTCTTACATCTGTTAGGTCCTTGAAGGTGCCACTAATCAGCAATTTCCCCTGGGTTGCAACATTTTTTTGATTTAATATCTTGTTGGAGTAGAAGGGTAATACAGGTGCTTCCACCTGGTGTTTCTTACTATAATAACTCTTGATTCTATAGGTCAAAGAATCAGTGTGAGGATCTTCAAATGCTTAGTCTATCTATTCTAATTATTTACTTGAAAAGTAGTGAAATAACCATAAAATGGATCCTTGGAATCTCTGTGAGACAGTTATGAGCCAGGACTCTAATTATTATCTGATACAAATATGTCCTTGCTTTAACAGGAGAGCCACAATAGTGCTTTAGATGCCTGAGTCAATATTAACTTGGGTGTGGCATACAAGAAGTATTTTCCTTTCCTCAGTGAATGAATACGTGAGTAAATGCCTGTAGACCCCTTTGGGAGAGAACTTGAGGAATGACTGCTATACACATTTGCGTGATGTTGCTTGATCCTCTTTTTTAGGGGATCTTTGCTACCTTTAGTTGATAAGTTCTGTGTTTGAAAATTAGTCATCTTATTTATACTAATGCTCTAAATGATATTTTTCAAGTTAAAAAAGTAATTGAAACTTTTAAAACTCAACAATAAGAAAACAAGCAATCTGATAAAAAATGAACTAAAGACTTAGATACCTCACCAAAAAAGAAATACAGATGGTAAGCATATGAAAAAAAAATGTTCCACATCATATGTTATCAAGAAAACACATATTAAAACAACATTAAGATACCACCTAACACCAATTAAAATGGCCAAAATTCAGAACACTGAAAACACCAAATGCTGGTGAGGGTATAGAGCAACAGGAATTCTTGTTCATGTTGGTGGGAATGCAATATGGTACAGCCACTTTGGAAGACAGTCTGGCAGTTTCTTACAAAATTAAACATACTATTACATGACCCAGCAATGATGCTACTTGGCATTTACCCAGATGAGTCAAAAACTCATGTCCACATAAAAACCTGCACATAGATGTCTACAGAAGCTTTGTTCATAATTGGTCGAAATTAGAAGCAACAAAGATGTCTTTCAGTAGGTGAATAGGTATATAAATTGTGGTATATCCATACAAAGGAATGTTATTCAGTGCTAAAAAAGATGTGAGCTATCACGCCATAAAAAGACATAGAAGACCCTTAAGTGTGTATTACTAAGTAAAAGAAGCCAATCTGAAAATACTGAATACTATATGGTTCCAACATTCTAAAAAAGCAAAACTATGGAGATAGTAAAAATATCTGTGGCTGCCAGTTTTTGGGGAAGGGAGGAGAGAAATGAATAGGGGGAGCATAGAAATTTTTAGGGTAGTGAAATATTCTTTACAATACTATAATGATAGATACATGTTATTATACATTGGTCCTAAACTATGAAATGTACAACGAATGAAAGTTAATGTGAATATGGCCTTTGGATGATTATGATGTGTCAGTTTAGGTTTACTAATTATAATAAACATATCACCCTGGTAGAGATTGTTGATATGGGTGAGGCTGTGCATGTGTGGGAGTAGAGGATAAATGGGGACTCTCTGTGTCCTCTCAATTTTGTTGTGAACTTTAAACTACTTTAAGCAGATAAAGTCTTAATAAAATACTTGGACAGTAACCAGCAACTGTTGACAAATACAAAAATTGGAAATATGTGTACTTCCCAAGAGGAAAATCCTGTTTCTAGGATGGTACTAGGCAGAGTAATTCCTACCTTCAAGGAGTTCACAAAACAATTACGGAATCAACATCTATACATATGGAAAGGTTGCTGAAGTCTATTAAGTAGGTTGTCTATTACAGTTAAATTTTCTGAGTATATTCAAGCTCACCCAACATTGTTCTGTTATGAGTAATGAGATTTTTAAAATCTGCTTTTACAAGATTAATGGTGTTCCTAGCACTGTATTCCACCTATAAAACTAGAATCCTCTGTAGACTCAACTTCTCTGACAAAATGTAAATTATTTTCTCTTTCAATTTAGGAGGCTTTAATTAGAAGAGCCACATATAATCACTTGCTAGGAATTAGAATCAATGAAAAATTTATATAACTCTTAAAATTGAGTGGATTAAAAATGAAAAAATAAAAAATGAACCCCTTTTGTTAACAAGTAAATATTATACTATCAGCATGGAAAACCCCATGGAAATACGAACTACATTTTCTCGTTAGTAGGGGTATGCTTCCTCAGTATTAGTCATATCTCTTTTTGTTCCCAGGAGATGCTATTTCCAGGGAAATATCTAGAGGAATCAATAGGAGGTAATTTTCATTTGTTTCAAATGATGCATAAGAGATTTCTTTTAAATTTAAGCTTAAATAGATTACATTTACTTTTATTTACTGTCTTTTCAAATAACTCTTTAAACTCATCATTTTCCCTTAAATAAAAATTCTTCACTCATCCCAAGTTCTTTTTTAATTATAAAAATTCAAGTAAAATCCTTTCAAGAAAAAAGTTATCTTAGTTTTGGTGATCATTTTTTAAAAGTAGGAAACTCTTTTTTTCAATGTGCTTATTTTTATAGTTTTTACAATTGATTAGATGCCTCTGAGTCATTATATATGTAAATGTAGTAAATACAAATATAATTATATATATAGCACATTTCCTTTTGTAAGAAGAGGCATTAGAAACACTATTCCATGTTTCCAGCTTCAACATTATATGTGCTTAAAAAAAAATCATGATTAGGCTAAGTAAACTAATAATGAAAGGGTTATAAACAATAATAACCCAAAAAACAATGTCTTTTAAATGTCATCAAGAAAAGGAGGTTCTAACAATATAGAAGTAGTTGCAATTTTCCTTACACATGTTGTTCTGTCACACCTGGGAAACTTAGTTTATATTTTACCCTCTAAAAGAATTTCTTTTCTCTACTTCCTTCTGTGCCCACCCACTACTTTCTACATATCCTCACATTCTTTAAAACCACATCAGTTGCCATCTCCTCGAAGAGTCCCCATGATTCCCACACTGGGCTGGCTTCTCTCTCTTTGAGTCCCTTTAATGTTGAAATGTGGCTTTTTCCATTAGACTATGAGCTCTGGACCTCAGGGACTATATGCCTAATGAGGTGCCCTTCACAGGGTTCTGCCAATGAGAGGAGAACTTTTAAATTCACTGCATTCATTAATAAAATTTATTGTTTTAACTAGCTTGAAGTTAAGCGAATATTGCTATTAGATTGTTGAAGTCATTTAGAATGTAAATATGGTTTTAAAAGATATTGGGCACCAACCATAAAAAACATAGAAGCTAAAGAAAACATACTAGCTTCTCCATGATTTGTTTTGCCTTCTGAGAATTATTTTTTGTGAAATTTAGTAAACCAAAAATTGTTTGTTTTTCCTGAAGCTGTGTTTATGAAATGCTGTGTTTAACAGATATTTTTTTCTGAGTTAGATAAATTTTATACAAGTTCATCCATTTGAGCATAAAACACTTGACCTTCATTTCATTTTAGTCTTCTAATCAATTTAAATGCACCACCAGCCTCGTTCTCACATATTTCAACATTTATCTCTCCCTTTCAACTGCCCCTTCCCCTCAAATAACCTTCAGAAGAAGAGCAATTATTTGAGCAAATGAAATCAAGTAAATAAGCCCTACTAAAAGAGAAACCAAGTAGCCAGCCATATTAAAGATATACAGAGTATGTGTGTGTGGGAGAAACAACAATAAATATTTATCATGATTCTTCTTTTTATGAGCATTTCTGGGCCCATCTGTGGTATTAATGGCTTATCAAGCAAACTTATGCATTAAGAGAAACTGTTTTCATTTAGATAAATGAAAGCAGAGGCAAAGGAAAATGATGCAAGGTTCACCTTGTAAAAGTCACAAATTAGATACGAAGTATTGCCACAGGCAAATCTGAATTCAATAGAATAAAGCTGGCAGCCACAAACACAAGGTAATAGGCTTATCAAATGAGGTTTTGTATTTTTTTTATAATGTACATTTTATGGGGACCAGTGTAAAACTAGTCACTAAAATAAAATATAATATGAAAAGAAAAATTCAATGAGATTCTTTTTCTAAATTGAAAAACAAACTGTCTTGAATTTGTACCAAGTGAAGGGAACAGAAAACTTTGTGAAAAGGACCCCTCACCTCCTAATGCTTTATGACTTACCCATATTCCCCCCTCATGCACCATCTTTTAGCCCTGCCTCAAGAAAAGATAAAAGTGATGGAAAACCCAGGTCAACACTTAGGATATAAAAACCACATGAATTCGACTTAAAAAATAATTATTATTTTTTGGTCAGTGATATTTACCCAACATTTATTGAACACTCAGTATCTTCCAGGCCTTATTCTAGGTGCTCTTATATTTATTATCTGATTTAATTCTCACAAAATTTCCAACAAAAAATGGGATTATGCTTTTTAGAATAAAATTCATTTATATAAAACACAAACTCTGCATGAATGCCCTAAAGGTTTTATGTTAAATCATTTATCTTAACCTAGGGTATTCGGGCTTTGCCCCTATATCAGAATCTGTGTTTCCCTTGAATGTATGCCAAATTTAGAAATCTGTAGGAATGGATGTGTTTTTATCTTGTCTTATTTGCAAGCTTGTGTTGCTGTTACCTAGTGAGTATTTAGCAGCATGTACCAGGATTCCTTCCCTTTGCTGTCCCCATCTTCCAGTGGTTAGCAGCTTCTGCTTCTGATCCTCCATGGATCAGATTAACTTAAAATAAACAGTCTTAATTAGATAGGAACCTAGCATATAGTCATAAATCATCTTTTATGTAGCACCATTCTTCCAGGAGCTTTAGAGTGTGGAAACATGATAAATATGTATGTTGTGAGGTTGACATTTATAAACAGAGAATTCTAAAATATTGTGACAACATATGCACAAGTGGAATTATGTACAAACTAAGGAATACATGCAGGAAGAGAGCTCACTCATAGAATAACAGTCCACAGAAGCTTAGAAGCTGGGTTTTAAGGATTAATTCGAGTTGATTAGGGACAAAGAGGAGAACAAATAGGTAGAGAAAATTAGTATTATAAGTATAAGGATCTGCGTGTATAAACACACAAAAGCATAAAACTGATGGCCGGTCTGGGAAATTGCACATAGGTTGTTATTGCTGAAATATAAAATGCAATATTATATTGCATTCATTATTATAATTCTTGCTGTTGTAATAAGTATATTTCCAAATTTCAGCAGCTTAGTAGAACACAGATTTATTTTTTATTCATGTAAGGAGATAGTGAGGGTATTCCTGATTGGAGGTGCCTTTCTTCAATGCCTGTGCTTTGATCAAGTTACCAAGCTCCTTTCATCTTGTGGGTCTTATATCCCTTAAGATTTTGTCTCTTTTGTATCCAGGTGCCAAAAGAGAAAAGAGGGGGTGAGGAGTGGCACATTTACTTCTTCATATATCCTGGCTCAGAAGTGATGCAACTCACTTCTGTTGACAACCCATCGGCAAGACTAGTCACACTGGCCACACTTAGATGCAAGAAGAGCTAGGAAGTGTACTCTCTGGTTGGGTAGCCACTTCCCAATAGTGGCTTATTTTATGGAAAAGAGGAGCAGCAAGTGTAGGGACAGCCAGCTGTCTCAGACATGAGAAATAACTTGTTTCTTTAGCCATGTCGACTTCTCATTAATCAGTTTAATTAAAGGCTGAAATTAGAGCTGAAGAGGTATGATAGTTGGTAGAGGGAACATGGATGGCAGAAGGTAGTCCTTTTCACACTTCCTGAAGCCCATAATTTTCCAGAGCAAGTGAGGATCCACTGAAGGGATCTGTGCATCTTCTGAATAGATCTTCCCTTCAATGGATCTACACTTGGAAAAATCAGGGGCTTCAGGAAGGGTGGAAAGAACAACTATCTTGTTCTCCCAGCAAGATTATAACTTTTAATTAAATTGAGTCTTGATTTAACTGAGAGGTCAAAGAATTAATGTTCATTTTACCAGTTCACCAATGGAGATCTCAGATGATTTTGTTTAGAAACAGTGTTTATTGTGAAATCATCTGTCTCACGATTTTAACAGTTTTAGACCATGAGTCAAATTTTTAAGTTTTCAGTTTATGGGAAAAGCTTGCATTTATTCATACATTGATTCACTCATTTATTTAATATTTCTAGGCACTAATTGTATACCAAGCTTGCTGTTTGAAGAGGAATAGAGCTGTAAGTATATCTTATGGTGGGTGGAATTTAGAAGAGTATTCTCAATTATTTCTATATCCAAGGGATACCACATAGTCACAGTCAATAGCAGTGGCTCACTGTGGCACTGATTTTCAGCCTCTAGAAGGTGTCTTTCTCTCACATTCCCACCTACCAGGGGAGGCAACACAAATCTCCAGTGAGGAATATCTATAGGTGTAGTTGACCAAATACCAAAGGTGATTCTGATATGACACTCTGGCCGGCCATGTCTTTATCTTTTGACCCATTGTTTATTACTGATTCTGAGATTCAGCTACCACTTCAATAAGGCTGAATAGTTTCCACACAGGTAAGCCAGAGATCTCACTGGTTAGAAAGCAGAAGCTATGGAAAGAAGAAAAGGCAACAGAAAATACTCAAAATGTTGTAACAGAGACAGCTATATCTCAATAAAAACTGTTTTAAAAATATTATATAACAACTCTAGCTAAACTAGCCAACTGTACAATAGCCACCTAATTACTAAAGACAGTTAATTGACAGATGTTATTTGTGTGGATATTTTTGTACCTGACATTAAAAAGTACACACACACACACACACACACACACACACACACACACACACACGCGCAAATTTAAGATAAAAAATACAAGGAGAAAGTTTCAGAACTTGACGTTCTAATGCAGTTTAACAATGTTAATGTGCTTGAGCTACCCATTGAGTAAAATGGCCCAATTAAAATGTTCAGTGAAACGGGTCCCTGGTGAGTCCCAGGTCTTTTGAAAAGCATGCATTATGCAGTCACTAAAAACCATACGAAATCAAGCACTTGGTCTGCTTATACTTTGCTTCATAAAACTCCCTCATATTATTTAGATGAATTAATAACCACTACAGTTGCTAGTTTCATAAGAGGCAGAGGCTCTATCTTGAATGTTTATAAAAGGAAACACTTTGCTACTATTATCAGTTGTCAACTTGAGTTCCACAGGCCTGGAATAGTGTTTACCTTCTGTCACTTTGGGGTCAGTTTCTTATTATGAATGAGAAGCTTTACCCTTCAAGAAAATGAAATAAAACTGGAATAACCTTCATGCTTCCCCTGCCTGCCTTCTCACCCTAGTATTTCAGTATCTGAGGAGTTTATTTTAGGATGTCATTAAATATAGCTAGTGATCCTTTAAATGAAGTAGACTAAATGGCAAATGATTTACCATCTTGTACCCTTAGTTTAGTCACCTAAAAAAAATTCACAATTCAAATATGATTTATAAAGTAACCCTAGCTCATCTCTATTTTTATTTTTCTTAGGGAAAACAAAAAGGTTTCATTGGTGATAAGGCTGCAGTGTATGCTGATATGAGCATCTTTCACTAATATCATATATATATATATATATATATATATATATACACACACACACACATACATAAACAACTATATATATAGTGTATGCAAAAATAAATATGTATATATAGCTGTTAAGATTATTTGAACATTATTAACTAGAAAGTCTTTCTAAAAATAAAAAACATTCTCACATATCTTGTGTAATTTCAAAACTGAATTCTTTTCTTTTTGTAATGAGATTCAGAATTGATTGAACACATGAAAAACTGTGGACCTAAATGTCATTAAATGGAAACGAGTAAAACACCAGGAAAGTTTTTCCTTTAAAGATAACTAAGTGGTTTATTTGTGAAATTTATTGGCTTTAATAAACATGTATAAACATCATCTGTAAGTCTAGAAGGTGAGTATGGGAAGGATGTGTGTGGAGTGAAACACAAAAGAAGTCTTCGAGTTTCAAGAAAGTGACAGTTTAGTACTAGGCTTGATTATGGGGCTTTCCATAATTCACGTAAAAATAAATCACAATCTAATGGTTGCAGTACTTTTTCATCATTATTTTTCTTCCATTTTCAGAACTATTTTAATAGTTTTGGATGTGTAGAAGTAAACATGACCCAAATAATTAGTAACTTTTCTCAAAGAACAATAACATGTAAACTAGATTTCTCACATAAACTCACCATATGTGTTAAGGGATTAAAAGGCAAACTATTTGTAGCTTATCTTTCTTCAGATTTCCCCAGTTACATGAGAAGGTTAACAGAATAGAAGTGCAGGTAGGGAATCTGAGGCAAAGTGTGGTTTTATATTATTATTAATAAAAATAAATAGATTGAAAATTCCATATTTAACAATGTTTTAGAAACTGTGATCTAATAGAGGAGAAATATGTGAATCTTTATAATACAGGCAACCTTCCAGAGAAATATTGATTTATGCAAGTATGATATAACTCACATCTGTCTCACCCTTGCTGACAATAAGTATCATCATTTTGTTTATTCTTTTTGGATCAATAAAACATAAGTAGAATACTATGGCCCACATGGACAGAGGAGTAGAGGGTTAGCAGGTAGAAACAGATGTTCACAGGAGCTGATGATAAGAGTTACAGATGTAAAATCTTTTTGGAGATTACCATGGTGATATGAATCAAGACTTAAAAATACCTTTAGGCCTAGCAGTTCCTCTATGAGAAACTTATCCTAAGGGAAAAAAATCAGAAATGCTCCTTATCAATGAAAGGTGTTAAAAGATTCACAGAATCCAAAGATAACACTTTCAGGGGACTCTGATGTATTTTTCATTGTAATAAAAAATATTCAAGAGATTAAAAAATGAAAATTTCAGCTAGTTAAAGTTTTATTTTGTGCTTTATAAAAGCATCTTGAAGAACCTCATGAGAAGCATTAAAGACAATGAAAATACATAAATAGAGCGATCACTTGCAAAATAAAATTTGAATTAATGTGATGAAAGGTCTAAGTAACATAAAATGATGGTGGAAGATGCTAGGTATAAAGGACAAAATAAAACAGAGGGAATTTGTTGACTGGAAAGAGCTTAGGTAAATAGTGGCATCTCTAATTTTATCTATAGAAGTGGAAGGTAATGATCCTAGACACTAAATTCCAAAAGAATGTGCTATAAGTAGCTATATGCTGAAAAACATTTAAAAGTGCAAAATTTCTGGGAATTGGTAAGAAAAAACAAAAAAGTTTTTTCATAGGTTTTTTATAGCAATAATCTTCCCCTTCCCCAACAATTCAAGAGGCACTGACAAATAAAGCCATCAAGTTTAAGCTGAGAGACTTGTGAAAAGGTTTTTTTAAAATGTACTGAAATTACGTATGGAAAGTCAAATGTATTTCCTTTACCTTTAAAAGCAGAACGATGATAAAGTTGAGAAAAAGAATAGAAAACCAAAATGATAAAAATCTAAGATTTACTGAAAATAGAAAAAGAGAGACATAAAGAAGGCTGTCACATCAAGTCTAAAAAAAACGTTTAGGTTACACTTCCTTACTTTTCTAGGAATATATCTTTTTATATATCACATTTCAAACTTCAGTTATTTGTATAAATACTCTTTCTTCAATGTTTTAATTATACTGATTTGAACATTGTACTCTCTCCAAACAAAACTAAATTGGTCCTTAATAAAGAGCCTCTTAAACTTTTATCCTTAAAGACTATATACCTGGTAGGGCTGCTCTTATGTGTTTATCATCCTGGTGCATGATTTTTCCACTAACTTTACCATCAGAGCCAGGTTTCCAGACTTTCAGGAACAAGATCTTTGCCTTAGCTCCAGTTTAGTGGGCAGAGACTTGGGTGAGAATACTTGCTGAACCCCATCTGGCTGAATGGCCCAAACCTTTTTCTTTCTTCTGACCTTTGCTATCACTTCCTCTTCACCCTAAACCAAGTCTTTCCCCAATCTGAAGTCCAATGTGTAACTCCCATTTTACAGGCCATACCATAGGGATTAAGAACAAGATACTTAATTTGTGAAGACTCCTGGAATTCATCAGATTTTATACCAATGTGAATTATGATAATTTGAAATATGAACTTATTCTATATTTCATTAACAAAATAGTAATAAAATCTTAGTATTGCATCAAATTAGAAATCAAATGACATTGCTGTGGTAACTTTTCTCATACCTTTTTCTTGCAAGCTAAAAGTTCAAGGGAATCTGAGGCGTTTTTTGTGTGTTTTGCATTTAAGTTGAAAATCAAGATCAAGAGAGTTTCTATGTTCCAAATTCAAAACAAAGACAAACCCAACAAAATCAAGTCTTGTGTAATTTCAATGCTGATAGGCCTGCTAAATTGCAAATGAGGCCATTTTTATAGTTGGTAAACAGTAATGACATCTAACCTTGTCACAGTTTTACAAAAAGCCTGGCATTTCCTGTGGCATTCATTCACTGAGTGGTGGAGATAGAGCTGCACAACTCACTGGAAAGTCAGTTACTTTGGAAACACCATGCTAATTTAGGAACTAGCACTCTGAAATATTTGCGATTATGTTGAAGAGATTAAAAAAAAAAAAGCAGTATTAAGCAGAAATATATTCTAAAGACTAGATTTATGCAGGCCAAGAAGTATCCCTCTTATTTTCCATTTTTCACCTTGGGAAAATTAATGTCGAATAATGCCAGTTTTGAATTATGGGGGTCCATTCAGGTATGTATGCCTCCATTGCATAAAATTCAACCACCCTGTAACTCTGAGATTACCAGGAGAAGTAACTCTAATTATAGTTCTTTATCTCCCATTGTACCCTGCAGGCCCAAGGCAACCTAGCAGATTGAGGCTTCAGTTTGCTTGAGATTTTCGAACTCCAATATAGACAACACAAACTCTGGAAAACCAGCAGTACCTGAAAATCTGCAGCTCTGCTTGTTTCACTGTTTCATGATGTCATGCAAGCAAATTTAGTTCAATTTCTTTAGCAAAGAAAATAAATCAATATACTTAATTGTATACTCTTAAAGATTTTTTGTTAAGTTGAATTATTTGCCTAGAATTTTTTTTTTTTTTGGTTCATATAGATCACTGTTGAAAAGCCTTGGTATATATTCCTTATGTAAATCCTGAGTTTCTTGGGATGACAGGGCTTATTATATTAGCCTCCCAGTTTCTTAGACTGTTCCTGATTTTGACATAAACACATGATGAAATGATGGAAAGTATGAAATAAGTTTTGTGGTCTTGCCTAGCTGCCTAAACAATATTCATAACATTTTATCCATAGTAAAATATATTCTGAGTTCCCAATAACTGAGTTACAAGTATTCTCTTGGGATTTTTTTTGTTGTTGTTGATTTAAATTAAGGCTGGTTTATAAAAAATAAATTGAGAATTATTGCTGCAAATGGATTATTTGTGTCCACAGTTACAATGCATAAAGCAAATATGCCACATCTCTTAGGCAGCAAATCCTTTTCTATTCAATCTAGGACAACTGTGTTTTAACTTCCCCATCTTCGAGAAATGAATCCATTCTTTTTTAGCTGTAATCATCTTGGCTCAGAAAAGCTAGGCATTTTTTTTTTTTTTTCTGCAAAGGCCCTATGATTCATCATAAGAAACAGAAATCGGCCAAAATAAACCGTGCAGAAATTCCTCAGGGAAAAGAGCTACATAACTAATCATGGATTCAATTTTCCAGTTGGTGTTCTTTCTATAAGTTAATTGTGTACTTTTAAAGTCACCAAAAAAAACACACACACACACACACAGCAAACAAACAAATATAACGTTTCACTTAAGACATTTTGTTCATGATAGTTTTGTATTTTTAATAAAAATGCACATATAATAGCGTCAATACTCAACTGACAATGCCCAGAGAGTCTATAAAATTGCAGTCTCTGAAAAGACCTGCATCACTGTTACTCTGTTTCTTGGCCTCACATTGATTCAGAAACATAAATACATCTAACGATTATTGTACCACTTAATTACCCACTAGATCCATAAGAAATTTCAAAGATCAAGTTCAAAGAATTTTGAAAAGCAAAATTATGATTTGAATACAAAGTAGAGAGCTTGCAATTTTAACAAAAGACTAAAGGTGGAGGGCAACTTGCAAGTTAGTGAATGTTTATGCCTTATGAATTAAATTCTCCAAATTGTCATGTTTCCTATCTTTTTTCATAGAAAATCCAGATAGAACTTAAAAATTTACAAAAAGAACTCATATGCAGGAAGAATATAAGCTAACATGGAGGATGTTAATAGTGCTATTAGCCAGTGTGATTTCTATCATTATCAGCCATTATTCTAAGAATGGTAAGTGGCAGATAAAGAGCTCAGCTGAAATTTCCATCTTTTTTGTAGTCAGCATGTAAAATGTATCTACTCTATCTCTAAATTGTCACTCTTTTGTCACAAATTGCTCATTATATTTGCTTAGACTTATGAAATGGAAAATATTTTATTTAAAGGAAATAAAAGCAGAAAACATTGAGTAAAAGATCTGTGATTTCTCTAGAATGTGTATTTTTGAATATTTAACAATGGTCATAGACTATGAATGAGTCAATAGAAGCTAAAAATTATCCTGGCAATTAAAAATAAAAAAAAAAAGAAAAGGGAAAAAATGCTGAACTGTGACTAATATAATCTGGAAAAGAGCTCTAGGTTTTATTATTATTATTGTTAAAGGTAATTTTGAAAACCTCTTTTGAAAAGGGTTTCTGCAAAGCAGTTCAAGAAGCTTTTGAAATCATGTAAGTTTTTAATTCAATCAGAAGTTTTACTGGTTAACTTTTGGTGATTATTTGTACATATGTAAGTAAATATGATGCCACACATAAAAAGTTGTTAATACTCAGATGTCACACTCAAAGAATAAAATTCAGTAGAATATAGTAAAATTTTGGTTTGTTCTAAATAAAAAAAGAACAGGAAGCAAGGAAAAATATAAAGTTTACAATGTTCTCTTTAGGAGTGAATGTGGCAATATTAATTTAGTTTCAGGATAATACATTACAGTCTTTACTACTTTTCATTCTTCTTGCGGGGTTATTCTGAGATGCTTAACGTTGGGACAATGGATTAACATCCCAAAAACAAGAGATAGCATGCTGCAGAATTTGAATTTATGTTAAACTTTCCTTTATGCAGAATTTAAACAGTTTTTACTCCATAACATGCCGAGATAGATTTTAAATTCATGTACTGTGTAATGAGAATGGCTACACATAGTAATAATGCACAAACTACCAGACCTCCAAATGATTTTTGAACCATCATGATAAAGAAATTATATTTTGTTCCTGAGTGGCTTTAGTGAAAAACATATTTTAACTGAACTTAAATTCTACAAAAATTTTGAGTGTGTATATAACATGTATGAAATAGGTTATAGAAAAAATTAACTATCTCCTGCCATTCTTGAAATATTAGAACTGACTGCATTGTATTATGATCTCTAAAAATGCTATTTCAAAGTAAAATGTTTCATGAAAGGGTAAACTTTTATAATATAGAGGGCATTATTATAAACATTTTAAAATGTGTTTATTAAAAATAAACATTTTATTTTTATTTATTAGAAGTACCTTAAAAGAATATCTATAGTATGACATCCATCATTTTAAGCCAGTGCATTAAAACATTAAATTCATAGTGTGTGCGGTTTCTAATATATGCTTTTTCATCATTCTTCTTGCTTCCTCAAGCAAAAACAACAACTTACACTCGCCGGCATTAAATGACAGAAATCACAGTTAGTAATTCTGGTTGAAGTTTTTTGTTAATACCTCATATTTATCAAAAAATTTCCTACTCTAGGTTATAATGTATACTGCAATTGAGAAACAGAAATGTTACCAGAAAGCATACGGTTTTCAATTTCCTTAAAAATAAAAAGCTAGGGAATTAAATGCCTGCTAATGAAGTGTTACATTTTTTAGTTTTCTGCAACTCATTTTAATTGAAAAATAAAATTCTTAAAGTGTCTTGCATTTTCCTATTCTTAGAAAAAAAATAAGAATGATCTATAAAAGAACATACAGTTCAGTGACTAAAAAATTGAATAAAAGGAGGCATTTAAAAAAACCTTGCATTTTTTTCATATGTGACAAGAGGTATAGAATTCAGATGTTCAAAAATTCATTTTTAACAGATATTTTCCAAACATTCAGATAAATATTTCAGTAGAATAATCTCAGTAGTTTATGGTAGTGAAAAATGAACATTTTAGGTTCACCTAACCCCCGGCAACACTGAACTAAATTACTTGTTCTCCAAAAGGAGCCCTCTATACCTCTCTATCTTCCTTGAAATGCTGATTAAAACAGCAAGAGGCTGATGAAAAATACGTTGTGTTGACACAGAGATAAAGCAATGATGAAAATGTGTGAAATTAAAGCGTGGATCTGGGACTGGGTAGAACTTGGATTGTAAGATAGAAGACCTCCTGAGGCTCAGTGCCATCTATAAGGAAGGCATTTTTCTGAGGGTTGGGGAAAGCTTGGTATACATAGCTCAAGGGAGGCAAGGTGGGCTCCTGTCTGTAAGGGACGTGAATGACCTAAATGTCTAATTTCTCCTCTGTGCTCTGCCTTTGACTCGAAAAAATAATAGTGCTATTCATGAGGAGCTGTTTCCAAAGCACCACTGGTTTCGAGAAATTTTGTTATTAACCATGGAATGAATGTAAGAAGCCTGGAGAAATGCCACATATTCAGGGCATTGTCTCTATAGCCCCCTTCAGAAGCTAAAGAGGGAGAAAATAGTAGAAAATATGGAAGAAAGAAGAGGGAGAGGATGCCTGAAGGGAAAGCAAGAAAGGAGGAAGAAGAGGGAGGAAAAAAAGAAAGAGTGAGAGAAGGTTGATGTCTTTGTCTTTTCAAGTGAAGCATGCTCACAGAGAATCATAAGCATGAGAGTGCCTTTTCAGTGGTCAAATACTATGTGTGTGTGTAGCTATTATACATAGGTCCCCATGCAAGTGTGTGTGCAGTCTTTGCTTGCTTATTCTAGCCCTCAGCTTTCTCTCCTGGAATGCAGAGGAGTGCCTGGCCTCAGGGAGGCAGGGTTCTCAGAGGCACAGTGGATTTGGTTCTGTATTCTCTGAGAAGACTGTGGACAGTTCTGTTAGGACTGTGGGGCTTTACCACATATTCAGGCTGAGGAAAAGTCTTTTCACACTCCACCAAAACCCTGTGCTATTAGGATGTCCAGTCTCTACAATTCTGAGGATGCCTAGAACATATTTCCAACTTTGCTTTAAAGGAATTTTAGTACCTGAGGTATCTTGGTATCTAACCATTTGACACAATTATTTTATTTACCTAGTCACTGCCTCTTCCTGGAAGAAAATTGTATCTTATAGTTGGAGCAGGGAAAAATTATAATATCTATTTTAAAAACATGAAGATTAGTGGGGTTATATTTGAATAAACATCTTTTTGAATAGAAATGTACTCTTCTAGAAAATATAAACCATTTACAGTATGCAACATTTACACATTTCCCCAGAGTATAAATATTTATCTTACTCATTTATGTATTTATTTTTCCTACATGGGATTCAAAGTACCAGTAGAGACCATGTCTACAAGTCTGCTGTTTTTAGAAAATTGATCATGAGAATAGTTGAGCAGTAAGTGAATAAAGTAGGAGGTGAATAAATCTATAATAAAGAAATTGCTCCCTGTATAAACAAGTTTATCAAGGATTTAAATTAAAAGTTAAGCTGATTGCATACAATGAGTATTGATTTACTTGATACAGATGGAGGAAAGAATAATAAAGTTAAAATTTAGGTACTATAGCTGGGTGAAGGTTAGTTTCAATAAGGATAGAGGAAGGAAAAAGATTATTAATTGCCACAATTTCAATTCATGTACATTCTCCCCCTTCCAACCTCCAGAGTTAAATTCTGAGACTTTTGGGGGAACTGATTAGACAAGTTCAAACTGATTAGACAAGTTCACCAGAGGTCTTTTTGCATGGGGGCAGAGGATTCTCTTGAAAAGCACTTACCCTGAAGAAAAAAGCACTCGAACAAAGACGTTGAATGAGAAAGTCTCTTTAAGTAGAATGCAGTAACTGCCCTTCAGGATTACCTTCTGGCTCCAGCATCCTTACCCCTGACTCATGGCTGAGTCTCATGCAGATTATTCACAAGAGACCTGTTGACCTGAAAGCTTGGTAAGTCATTGGAACACAAATAGCACACCTTTAGAGATGCCACTAACAGAGCGAATCAAGGGCTAGGAGGGATAGGCATCCTGTGAACCCTCAAGTGCTTTGGGTATGGTGCTTACTTGGACTGTGGAGGTATCAGCTGGCAAGTTTGGTTCTTGGTGAAAAATGAAAGAACAGTATCACAGTTAGAGACTGTGGTGTCTCAGAGGAGTATTCTTATTTGTGAGGCACTTCTTGGGAATCTCTACAAATATTTGATGGAGATTTTTGTAGGACACCAAAGATTGACTCTTCTGTCAAAGACCAGAGCCAGTGAAATATGAGTTTTAATTTTTTGTTGTGATTTTATTCTTTCATAGAACTCAAGAATATTGAGTTTAAACAGAAATCTATATTTTGGAGTATGATGAGCTGGGAATGTTGGGCTGGCTTTATATTTCTGTGGGTTTGAAATAATGTTTTTGATGACATTTTAGATGATTCTCACTGTGGAGAAGAGACTTGAAACTATCAGATTGCTGAGCACTCTAGAGGATCTAGACTAAAGATTGCGGTTTTGCCAATAGAAATTGGGATGTAACACAACTCTAGACTCATAGTTAAATAAGCTTAAACCATGACAAATATTCTAGATTTCCTGTAGTGTGTCTAGAAAGTGTTTCTACATAAGTTTGTTGCTACACCAGTCACAATCACCTGGAAGAATGGTAATCTGGCTTCCTTGATGAAACCCCATATTAGATCTCTATTAAATTTATACACAGTAATGTCCAACATGATCAGAGGTCAGACTCCCAGCACCCTTTGTTCCCTGTATTGCAAATCCATAAATAAGTCAAAAAAGGTCCTTGAGCACCCAAAATAGTTTCCATGTCCCCGGACTAAAGCCATGGACTCTCCTTCTTAACATCTTATGTGTTCCCACCTAGAGATTGTTTATTTTTATTTAACTGAGGTCATAATAATTGTGGTTTTTTTTTGTTTCCCAGCTCAATGTAAGTTATAAATAACAAATTAAAATGGAGTGAAGGAATGCTAGAGGCAAGCAAACTGGCAGTAACAAAGTGACAGTTGTTAGATAAGGAAGGAAGAAGCAGACAATTAAGTACATAGACAGAACTGTGTGTATTTTACAGAATAACAGCAATAGCGATTCATAATGATGACACAGTTATCAAAAGGCCACATTATGTTCAGCGTTAGCTATTCTAAAAAGGCAAGGAGAAATTTAATATAGTTTTCAAAATTTGCATAAAATGATATAAAAAATAGGTTTGAGCATCCTAAGGGATGAGTTTGAGCTATCTAGATAAAACGTGTGGCCTGCTTCCTTCCTAAAGACGATTACTGTATTTGAATTCTCAGAGCACTTTATTTGTTCTTCTCTAAGGGTGCTTGTATTACAGTCATTTGAGTTCATGCTAAATGCCATTTAACACACTCAGAGGCATGGAGGAAGCTGGATTTAGTCTCTATCATGCCATGATGTATGTGATTTTGATAAGTCAGTCAGTCTTTCTGTGCTTTAACTTTTTAGTTATAAGATATGGGATTTGGAATAAATGAACTCAAGGTCCTCCTAGTTTGTAAATTTTATTCCTTTATGTAGTAAATTATGAGTTTCATAGTGAGATGCAGAGGTATTGTTGGATCTAAATTTTATACACTAAGAATATGTGCAGTCACAACCAAACTAATTACAAGGGCCTATTGCCTGATAAATATTCATACCTTGTAACATAAATAAAGTTATAGTTGACATCTGTTGTTCTTACTTGCTTGGCAACCATTTTCTCTTCTGATATTACTTTGGGAAAAATGCCTTTGCTATTATTTCAGTCTATGTGGTTCTAGTGAGGTGATCTCATCCATTGGTTCTAGCACTGTCACATGACTCAGGCTTTATCAATCAATCAGCATATGCCATCCTTTAGGGCATAGTGATCAGTTCAATGATGGACATTTGACTCAAACTGATCCAATAAAAGGCAATTGTAGGCATTTTCCTGGAACTATTCACACAGTTGGGAAATGTGTAGATGATATACCTTGGTAATGTTTTATATTTTTTAGAAAAGTAGATTCCTATAAAAATGTAAGTGCATTGAGTTATAGCTCCCATTAATTAATATATAAATTAATATATGTCAATAATTAAAATATTTTTTATTTCCTAAATAAATTAAATTATTTAGTTGTACAAATGATCATAAATCATCCAGATAAGTTCCAAAATTTTGTTGATTTTAGATGTTATCGATGTGAGCTCTTTGTTGTTGCACACATCTGTTTCCTGCTAAATAATGTGCGTTCGAGACCATTATTTCAAATAGAAAGTGACAGTAAATCTTTCCAATGACTTCTTATCATCACAATCTAATTTTAGGACATTTTTGTCTTCCCCCAAAGAAACTCCGTATCGATTAGAAATTATTTCTCATTCCTCCTCCACCAATACCAACTCCCACCTCACTATATTCTCCTTGCTGTCCCCATGCAACCACTAATTTATTTTCTGTTTCTATAAATTTGCCTGTTTTAAACATTTTATATAAATAAAATCATACAATATGTTTTTTTTTACTGACTTCTTTCACTTAGCATAATGTTTCAAAGTTCATCAATGTTGTGGCATATATCAGTAGTTCATTCCTTTTTATTTCTGAAATAGCTCATTGAATGGATATGCTACATTTTATCTATTCATTAGTGAAGAGAAATTTGGTTGTATTCATTTTGGGGATATTGAAAATAATACTGCTATAAACATCTGTGTACACGTTTTTGTATGGACATGTTTTCATTTCTCTTGGGCATATATGTAATATGGAATTACTGGGCCATGTGGACATAAGAGATCTAATTATAAATGCTGTTTTCTTCCAGTTACTCAACTTGATTTTTCCATCTTCTATGCAATTTATAGAGAAAAATGTTCACTGAGACTTTAACTTTAACTTTGTTTTTACTTCTATGAAAAATTAAATCAATATTAAGTAATTTTTCCCATCTGTTCCTCACATTACCCAACACACCACCTTTCGAAGATGGTCTTGCCAGTTTGTTCTTGGATATCTTGTGTCAAGGGAAATTAAAACTACTTTGTGTTTCAAAGGCATTAAACAAGCCCAAGGCCATTTGGGGCAAAGATGAGTGAAGAAAGAGGGATTGGGAGAATATAGGGTCTGGTTTTGATGAGTTTTTGTGAGATACTGGGGATGTGTTCTTTAAATGGAGAGAATGTTTGTTGTATTTATTGGGAAAATTCTGGTGAACAGTGGGTGAGAGATCCCTGTGGCTGTAGATGCTGCCAATGTTATCCCTGTGACCTGTCTGGAGATACAGTGAAGAACCAGAAGACAACAATAGTAAATGATATTGTAGTAAAGGAAGTGACTACCAAGGATCAGACCCGTTCCCTGGTCTCCTGGAACTACATAAATTCTTAGGGTCCATTCATACTTTTGAAGGTGACAACCTCAATAA
The DNA here is from genome assembly GCA_004027375.1 of Macroglossus sobrinus. Taxonomy (NCBI): domain Eukaryota; kingdom Metazoa; phylum Chordata; class Mammalia; order Chiroptera; family Pteropodidae; genus Macroglossus; species Macroglossus sobrinus. The sequence continues at coordinate 180,002 of PVKZ01000820.1, read as the reverse complement.
TGATCTGAACTGGACCAATCCTGCCAAACATGGTAGGTAAACTATATTGATTTGGGAAAAAGAATAAGCGCCAAAAAAGGGACGAGTTATGGCTGCTTTAAGTTTGAAGGATGACAAATTGTATACCAGTTTTTCAAGGTATAAGTCATAATGCTTTTAAACAGTATCACTGTTATTGATTATATAATTTCCCTTATTTCAAATAAATGATAACTAATAAGAGAATTTAACTGAGCCATAGAGAAAATGATTACCAATATAAGGACCATTTGACATTCCATAATGTCTATATGTAAAATTTGGCAGCTATAGTCATGACTTTTTTTCTCTTAAGCCATTGGAAAGCCATTTTAAAAACAGGAAATGGCTATGAAACCTGTTTGACAGTTAGAACGTTATATTGAAATGTACACATTTAGTACGTTATATTAAAATGTACACAACTTTCAATGATTTTTTTCTTTTTTAAAAGTTTATTTTGGCCTCAATTTTTTTTAATGCATCTGATTCTAGGTACACAAGTGTGTATATAAACAATCACTTTGAGAAAGCAATAATAATTAATCATTTATTGATGGCTTACTATTCTTGATACTTACTGGAAGGTTTAAATATATTGTCTTCTCTGACTTTTACAGTAAAGTTTTTGGTGGATGTTATTTTCATTTTTTTAGGGGCTCAGAAGATCAAGGAATCTGCCTAGGGTCATACATGTAGTAATTGGTCAAACTAGCTTTTGATCTTTGTCTTACCACTAGGTTTTGCTCTGATAATCATTAATTAATTCAAATTATACTACTGAGCACCTACTATGTGCTAGACATTGGGATCGAGTACCTGGGATAGAGCAACTTTGAGCTGAGTCCTCCCATGCTGTCACTTAAATTTTAACTATCTAACATTTTCCTCTCATCTCTTGCTTGGCTACTTGTTTTTTCCTTTTTACTTCCCCATTTATAAGCCATCAGCACTACCACATTTTAGTAGTATCCTGAGAGAACACTTCCTGCTCAAGATGTTCTAGTAAAGCAAGTTATATATGACATAAAATAAGGGGAAAAAAAACATCAAAGATGCAGTGAATTTTTAGCTCTGCATTCACCAGGTTTCCTGGGAACAGCTGAGTGCGAACATTGAATACAAGTTTAAAGTTTAAGGTTTAAGGGGAAAAATAATTTAGAATGTTAAGTATCATATGGATATATCTACATTTTATACCACAACCAACAAAAATACAATCTTTAAAGCAAAGCCTTAATGTAATAACATACAGAGTAGCCTCAAGATAGGTTTAGCAATTTGAAAGTGCAAGAATCATTCATTTAAGGATTTAATCCCAAGCTCAGTCTACAATATCACATGGATTCATCCACTTTTTTCAATTATGGGAACTGGAAAAAAAGAATTACTTAATTAGGTATGGACCAAAATATAAATACACAGGAAAATTCAACTAAAAAGATGAAAGTGGAACACCAATTCTCAGCAGGCTGAACTTTCTTTCTAACCTGATATACACAAAAAATTAAAAAATAAATGAAAACAAAAACCCTCAAATGCCAAAAATGAACCAGAGTGAAAACTATGTAAAGTATTTCTTCTTTCTACCCTAAATATTTCTGTGGAGTACGTCAACTTGAAGGAATTCAAGTTCTGTTTTGATTCTTTCGCCTTTGATTATTACATTGCCTATCCCAGGGATCTATGCCTTGCCTGACTCAGCACCAAAATCCTGAAAACAGAGTGAGCATTTGGTGTGTACACCCCACTTGAAGAATATTGGAAGTATTAAACTCAAGACTCAGACAAATGCACTAAATGGGTCTACAGATAAAGAACAATTGTGTTTGAACTTGTTTATTTTTGCCATTGGATTAATTAAATTTTAACTTATGTATTATTGTATACCAGGAATGAATTAATATTGTTTCAAAGTAAATGTGTAAAATCCAAATTTTTAAATTTCTTTGTTTTAAAAAATTATCAGATTCTGACATTTTTTCACATTCCTTTTTTATTAGTGAAGACAATATTTTTTAAATTACAGAATTGTAAAAACACCTTTTTATTTTGCATCAACTTAATCCTTTATCTAAATGTGCAACTGTTCTTGTTTATTTTATTACTTACACACATTTTACATCATGGCTGCTTCCTTAAGTGAAAGAGAAATGTATTGAAATGATCCAACTCAATATATATGAAATGATCCAACTCAATATATATACATATATATTTTTTAAAAGCAGGTTAATACAGAACAGTGCTTTGAGGATAATCAGCTAGGTCTGAGGACTATTTATATAAATTTTTAATTTCATTTACCAATACTTTAGTATACTTGAGATTTTCTTTTTCACTGTTGACCTGTTCCAACCATTTCCAGTCAACATTTAACATGTAACTGGCATTTTTTTTTTAATCATGATGACCTTGAGAGAGTAATGATTCTGTGACTTTTTGGGAACACAGTGAAGAAATAAGGGAAAAACATCATTTGTGCATATATCATAAGTATATGGCTCAATCACAAAGTGAACATATTCATATAAATACCATTCAGTTCCAGAAATACATCCAAGAAGTCCTCGGATCTCCTCCCAATAACACCTCTCTATTCCTTCCAAAGATAACATTATTCTAACTTCTATCACCAGGACAGTCTTGAATTTTTTTATTTACCTGCTAGCATAGTGATGTTTGGGTCTGGCTGTTTTCACTAACATATGCTTGTGGAATCATTCGTGTTCTTTGTAGAAGTTTGCATTTATATTGTCTTCTATTATATGGCTATACTGTGAATTATTAAATTTTTTAATCACTTTACTATTGATGGAACTTCAAATTGTCCAATTTTTAGCTATTACAATTAATGCTACAATGAACATTCTTGTACATGTCTTCTAATTAATATATGCACCATTTTCTGTTGGGCATATACATAGGGGTAAAATTGTTGTGTCAAAGAGTCTGAATATATTCATTCAACTTCACTAGATATTGTCAGGCTGGTTTTTTTTTTTTTCAAATATGGTGCCAGATTACACTTTTATCAGTAGAGAATGAATTCCAGTTTCTCTACATTCTCAATATCACTTGGTATTGTTAGTCCTTTTAAAAATTTTTTATTTTATCCATTTTGATGTGTGTAGAGTGATATCTTGTTTTGGATTTAACTTGCATTTCCTTGATGATTAATGAAGTTGAGCACATTTTAATATATTTACTGTGCAGTTGAATACCCTCTTGTGAAATGTCCATTCCAGTCTTTTGCCTATTTGTCTTGCTTTATTTGTATGATTTGTATGAGTTCTTTATATATTTGAAATAGAAGCCCTTTGTCAATTATATATATTACAATTCTCTACTATTGTAGCTTGCTAGTTTACACATTAAAAATATGTTATTGAAAAGAATTTCTAAATTGTCATAGTCCAACTAACCAAGTTTTTTTTATGGTTAGGGCTCTTTGTGTCTTACTTAAGTAATCTTTATTGCCCAAAGTTCATAACAATATTCTCTCACGTTATCATCTTGAACCTCTAACGTTACCCTTTTATCTTTAGACCTGCAATTGCTTGGAATTGACTTTTTCTGTGTAGTGTAAGGAAGGGTTCTGGTTTCATTCTTTTCCATATGAATAGCTAATTATTCTAGCACCATATAAGAAGTCTTTATCCACTGCTCTACAGTGCCACTTTTGTCATAAATCAAATTTCCCCAAACGTGTAGGTCAGTTTCTGAATTTCTGTTTTGCTCCATTGATCTATATTTGCCTATTTTTGCACCAGTAAAATTTTGGCCTTAATTACTATACCTTAGCATAAATTTTGATGTCCAGTAAAATAAGTTATAGTCCTTCAGAATAAGTCCAATAAAATAAGTTATAGTCCTTCTCATTTTTTCTTCAAGATCATTTGGCTATTCTTGGCCATTTAAATTCATATGCCTTTGATAATCTGATTGACACACAGCAATTCTGCTGGAATTTTTATTTGTATTGCATTAAATCTGAAGATTAATTTGGTAAGAATTCACATTTTTTATAATTTTGTATCTTCTGGTCCAAGAACTTAATGTCTGTTTAAATATTCTTTATTCTTTTATAATAATATTTTATAGTTTTTTTTGGTGAAGTTTTTGTTACACTGTTGAGAGGTCTTTGTTGTATTCATTTCTTAGGTATTAGAAGCCTTTAATTCTACTCTATGATTTTTTAAAATTTTATTTTCTAATTATTGTGGTTGATATTGATTTTTATATTGATTTTGTATTCAGTTCTCTTTCTAAATTTACTTAGTAATTCTAAACTTTACTTATAGAGTCTATCAAATTATCTACATAAAGAATTATATCAATCACATTTTCTTTTGTTATTTTTTGGAAAGGTATGCACTAAATTGGTATAATTTCTTTCATAAAAGGTTTGTACAATTTACAAGTGAAGCATATCTGGTCTTGGCATTATCTTTGTGTAAACAGTTTTAATAATCATTTTTATTTTTTATTAGGCATAGAAATAGAATTTCTACTTTTTATATCAGTTTGGTAAGTAGGTTTTATATTATTTATTTATTTATTTATTTAATTTAGAAATTTGTCTGTTATCTGCTTACTTTGGATTTAATTGTTTTTATAACTCTTTGAGATAGGGCTTAGATAATTTTAGCCCTTTTTTCCTAAAAAGTCCATTTAAGGCCATGAATTCCCTTTAAGCACAGTTTTGCAACATCTCCTACATTAGATTTAAAATATTTTCTAATTTTCATTGTGATTCCTAATTAGGCTCAAAGGTTAATTGGAAGTAGATTGCTTAATTTCCAAACCTAAGAGGATTTTTAGTTTCTTTTTGTTATTAGAAAACATCTTATATATGATGCTTATCTTTAAAAAAGTTGTTGACACTTGTTTTGTCTACTAATGTATGGATAATTTTGGTAAACATTCCATATACACTCGAAAGTAATATGTTGTTTTGGTGCAGTGTTCTTTACTTATCAAGTACATAGGTTTGAGGTAAAAATTTTAACTTAAGTTTGAAAGGCAGCTGTGCTCACAAGTATTCCACCAATGCTGCATTAATTTCCCTTTGGGACAGTTCTTTTCTGAGGCAAAAAATGAAACATTTAATTTTGGTTTTAAATCTCGGTACAATCATGGTACTTAGAAAAGCCTTTTGTGGAAATGGTCTAAATGCAGATATTCATGAGGGAGTTGTATTTCATTGACTACTATAAGTTAGGATTGTCTTTTATAACATCTATGTTTTTGGAAATTGTGGTTCTTATAGGACAAACATTGAAGAAAATCATTTATAAGCAAGGGTTTTTTTGCACAGTTCTGCTTGTTTTCCTTTAACCAACTGACTGTAGGAGACAGAGAGCTGTGTGAACACTCTAAGGCTAGATTTTTCCTAGACCTTGGTTTGTTATTTAAGATGAAATAACACAGTGCTCTAATGTCTTGTTGGGAATGGGAGGCAAAGGGCAAGACAATGAGTGAGACCAAGGATAAAACAATAAGCTTGATTTATGTTTTACCATGATTGGGAAGATGTTTTCTTTAAGGAAGTCAATAATGTCTTTTGTTAGTCCTGTTCTATGAAATGAGCTCTTGAAGGTGAATCTAAGACAAGTAAGAGGAATTCTACCTTCTCTAAGCCTTGTGTACGTTTGATCTGGTAAAACATATTTGTGAGTTCTTTGGGGATGCTGAACATTCATTCATTCATTCATTTATTCATTCAATTTTAATAGAACCTTACTTTCCTATTAGAGATCACCTCTTTCTTACTGTCTAGAATTAATGAAGAGACATGCCCTCTCCTTCCTTACCAAGGAAAGGGCGCTTGACAAGTTCAGCTAATCAGGTGTACCTTCTCAAAACACATAAGCTGAAAGTAGTGGGTGTTCAGTAATTTCCAAGAGTGTTGTCCTCAGGCCACACCTGCTGCAGGCCAGTCCCTGCCATTTCTGATTTGTGCCCTCAGGGCATCACTTGATAACTGCTTGTTTACAAACCCAGTTCTTCAGCTTTCTCATTAATTTTCTAAACTGATAGTATTCTAAGTAGATACCTTTATTGTAAGTAATGGATCTCTCTTTCTCCTCAGCTGCCATTCCTGGTTAGCGCAGAAAAAATTTAATCTTAGATTGTGCTGGATTCCTCTTGCTTAGAATAATTTGGGGATAGCTCTTCATTTTAAGGGTAAATATTCAAATCGATTTTAAGCTAAACTCTTTTATGGCTTTTACTTACTTCTCAGGAAATTCACCTTTTCCTTCTCCTTTTTAAATCAGAAGATGGCTCTAAGGATCAGTTTACATCTTTGAATGGGGGCATATGTAGAAGCCTTAGGTCCATGTGTTGTCCTTTGTGCTCTTCATTCATCTCCAATTTACCACATTGGTATGCTAAGATGTTGGTATCCCCTCATATCTATTTTTTTTTTCCAGTGAAAATTTAGTTCATATCTAGCCTCAGTTTGCAAACTTGCAAAAATATGTAGCCTTCTTTTTAAAACCCTAGGCCTCTTCTTGTCTATGCTTCACTCAGAACTTCCCAGATTGCCTGTCCCCACCCCACCTAACAGCCCACACACCTCCAGGATATGGTCCACTAGAGTTTCCGAATTCTCTGCATTATGTGCAGACTACTATGCACAAACACTTCCTTTGTTATTCTTAGACTGTTGTCTGAGTGGCACCGTGTTGTTCCACCATCATATTAATTTTTTTCTCCTCTTTAATTCCCCCACCCCCCCCACACACACTTCTACCCCTGATCTATAGATGTTGCCATTTTCTCTTAAGAACTGGATCTCTGAAGGTGGGGTGTCTCCTCCCACATGCTTGTGTGTACCGGGGGCCTGGGGCACCCGGGGTATAGTCTGTGGCTCCACGTGGGGTGCGAACCCAGGACCTTCTGCATGTAAAGCAGATGTGCTAACCACTACACTATGGAGCTACCCCCCTACCCCCACCATCACATTAAACTGGATATTTGAGTTAGGGACTTGCAATTTTCTAGGGCTGCACTCTAAAAAGTGAAAAGAAAGTATTCCTCTCTCCCACCATAGGAGGCACCCAATTGGGTATTTTATTATCCCTCTTTCTCCTATCAGGACTTATTTTTTAAATCTTAATAATGGAATCTTAGTCCTTAGGGACATCTTGAGGGACATCTTTCTCTTTTTTCCTTTTATTCTTTATTTCTAGGACTTGTAGGCTTCCTGTTGAAGGACAACTTCTGTTATATAATATGTATTTGAATAATGAATCCCAGGGGTTTAACACAATAACATTTCATTTTTTACTCCTGCCAAGACCAATAGAGTTAGTGGGGAAAGGAGGCAGGGTATCCTGTGTTTGTCCCCTCCCAGAGCGAACTTGGGGAGTTAGGGTACTTCCATCATGTGTTTCTTCAACCTCAACATTTTTCACATCTAGTAATATGGAGAGCAGTAAAGAGAGTGTGTGAAAGATCTCAAGCACATTTAATGGGTATGTATTGGTGAGGACAAGAATTAGTATTTCTTATTGGCCACATCTTAAATATATGGTTCCGCTTATATGTAAGTGTATGGCAGTTGAGAAAGGTAGTTTTCTTGTATATGCAAGAGAAAAATGAAATGGTTTGATAAACATTATTTCCATTGCATCATATGCTTCTTCTTCCTAGTGCTGTAGTAATTGCTTTCCCTTTTCTTAGCCAGTAATGGCAGAAATTTTTGCCATCTAATCAAAGGCAAAAATGCACCAGGAGATATTTCAAAAAAATTATCCTCATTACATTTCTAAAGTCTGTGTTGTGGTTCTCCATTGCTCTTGTTAATCCTTTGATATTTCAGGTCAGAATTTTGACTAAGAAGGGGTAATTTATTTTTGTTCTGTCTCTTAATTTGTGGACTGGGACCCTTAAAACAACTGACCTGCCAGGTATGTAATTGAAAGTGGCAAAATAATTGCTAAGCGTTCAGAAAAGGAGTTCAAAGGCATTATTTTTTTTGTATATTTGGGTTTCCAAACATGACACTTTTGTTGGCAAAAGTGAACAAATGTTAAAGCCAATTATAATAAATATAATTCACAAAATGTTTTTAAAAGCAAGGTATATAATAGCTGGACATGTTTATGTGAGTTTCTATATACATTAAAAATTATACTTTGTATAATTGTAAATGGGCATTTCCTTTTCCTGAATCCTTACTGTAGGCTTGAAATACTAACATATAATAACCACTAAATAACAATTAACATGTAATATATTAAAATATAAATATGTAATAACTAATAAATTCAAAAGCAATGGATTTTTTGGAATGATTTCAAAATAGCATAAAATGCTTAAGGTTGTCTTGGAAAACAGAAATAATGTAAAAATATAATTATATAATTATGTATTATATTATATATATGTACAGATATATGTATACACTCACACACACACACACACACATATATAAATATAATAACAACTAATTTTTCTTGATATATTTGTTGGGACCCAGGGTAAATAGCCCCCCAAAATCCCACAATGGCAGATAGATGATTTTAAATTAAAGTTACTTGAACAGAAGCCAGTGCAAGAAGGGCATGTTGACTCTTCTTTGTCTCCTTGAAATACATAAAGTAAATTTCCCCTATGAAAGTTGCTCTTCTTGCTCTAAGAGGGTTGAGAGAAACACCCTTATTACCAGAGTTAAGAAATTCTAGGCCAAAAAGCTTGTATCAACAAACCTTTTTCTTTACCACTTAGGTACCTCAATCCCTTTTTTTGTCTAGATTTCTTAGTAATGAGTACCCAAACTACTTTTCTTTGTCCTGTCAACTCCTCACAAATTTATTGTGTCTTTGTCTAAAAAAATATAAAAGGCTTCCTGCTTTGATCATTTCTTTGAGCATCATTTATCATTTCCCATGTGCACATATTAAATTGGTTTTCCTCATGTTAATCTGATTTTGTGTCAATTTTATTATTAACCCAGCCATATGAACTCAAGAGGGATAAGCAGAGGGATTCTCTTTCTCCCCAACACATTTTTAATTTATAGTTGACATTTCTTCTTTTTGCCTCCAAAAAATATAGTAGATTAACTTGCACCATTAAATTATAGACCTTTTAATTTTCATTACTAGTATTTTGTCAGAGAATTAATATGTACTTTTAAATAATTTTGCATCTCATCATCATGAAAGTATCATGCAGAAAATGAATAATGAGAAAATTGATGTTAATGCCTTCTGGCTTAGGATGTAAGTTACCATTTGATAGTTATGTTCAAAATAATGAAAACTGGTGCCCTCCTGCACAGTGACTTAATTTTTATGTCTGGTTTCATGTCACGTAAAATATTTCCTGTAAATATTTCCCAATGTGAGGTGATGTGTTAAAAAATTCACTGGCAGGGACTCATAACAACCAGTATAATTTAATATAGGTATTAATGACTTAAAAGCAATAGTCAGTGTTCTTAGTCTTTTTTTCTTTGGAAATGGCTAATTTTATTCATCTCACATACTCGTTTCTGGAATATTTCAGTGATCTTTTCTTAGAATCCTGTTATTGCTTCATGAAAGTTTGAAACACATTAGCAATTATCATTGGTGACAGGTATCACAGTTCTGGAAAGCAACATATGTTTCCTTTATGTGGGAAATAGAAAAAAACAATTTAAGGCAAGAATGAGTGTTTTTCCTATATAATAAACTTTTTTATTTTATACAGGGAAATAACTTATGTCTTTCTGCTATTTTGTGACTAGAAAAGTATATGCTGTATTTCCAATCCGTGGTTGGGATTTTGCATATTCCACCTGGAAGGCCATCCTGAATTATACAGTTGGATTTTCAACTTCACCGAAAGGGACAGGGAGATGAGTGGCATCCCTAAACCCCGCATTGTCAACGGTCTACTGAACTGTTAAAAAATCAGAGCCTCTTGGACATAATTTCATAATTCATATTTCATACTTAGTTTACATTAGTTTTAATGGCTCTTAACAATATAGAAAATTTTAGAATGACCTTGAAAACAGAAAAAATATTAAAAATTTCAAATAAAAATGTTTGGGATTATTATAAAACAAAATGCTTAATACTGTTTCAAATTTATCCATGTTCAAGTTCTGCTAGTCATAAATTCTGCCCATTCTTCTCATTCTTGATTTCCAGAGGATCCAATAATACAGTATTTCTTAGAGAATGTGACTAATTCTTGCAATAAAGAGGAAGTCCTAAGAATTTTTTCCTAGAAATTGTTTTATGGTACATTGATAATAATCAAATAACGACAGAATTTATCCATTAAGAATTACTTAGTTTTAAAATAATTACTAATCATTTATTTACAATATCGCCCATTAAACCCTATAGATATTTTCATCATTAATCTATTGATATATGTAAGCAACTGTGTATTTGTATCTTACCTAGAATGTCATTATTCCTATTTTTGGGAAGGAATGTCATATGTATGGCATACAATTGTTTATTAAATTTGAGTATTTTTAGCAGTTCTGTTTTAACTGACTTTGTGATCTACAGTAAGGCATTTAAACTTTCTAGACCTGGAGACCTTAGTTTCTTCATTTGTAAAAAAGAGGATTAGACTAAAGCGTTTCTCTGGTTCTTCCAATTCTAAAGTTTTATGAGTCTTTCATACTATTATTCTAGTATGGCAGTCCTGCCTCAGAATTCTCAGATTAGATAGCATGAAAATGACTGAAATGGATGCTGTTAAATATTTCCCTGGTATCCATTCTTCCCTTCCTCTAGCCTAAATTATTCTAATTTTGTTCTGGTATCTTTTCCTCCCCTTCCTGCTACACATGCACACACACACACACCCACACACACACCTATAGTAAGTCTAGAAGTGAACTCTGTTTAGTTAAGGCAAATCAGAGCCATCATACCCCTTGGCCAGTGATTGATTCAGGAATAGACATGTAATGTGATTTGGAACAATGAAAAGCCTCAGTGAAGAATTTTTGGGAAAACATTTTCATTCATCTTCTGAAAGGACTTTCAAGGGAGACACTCTTCAACTGCACATGTAAGAGGAAGGCTATAACTCCAGTTCTATTTTTGGAAGCTGTCTTCTGACATAAAGCAGCCATGATAAAGTTGACATTGGAAAGCAGAGCAGAAAATTAGGATCCTTGATGACTTCATTAAGCTGTCAGGTTAGTAAACACTGAAAAATTTTAATATCTTCAGAAACTTTGTTTTAGTATTGATTAGCCAGTTTGAGTTAGATTTTCTGTTAAAGATAGTTAAAACATCCGAATACAATGTATTGTAGCTGATCAGACAATACATGTGAAAGCACCTCCAGAAATAAAAAATGTTGTAAAAATTCAAGGGCTAAATTGTTTGATAGAACTACTTTTCTGCAATTAATGTGCTTATATAAATGTATTTGTCCTATAAATATTTAAAGAGAGTTTAAGATATGCTGGGTACCATATTAGGAGGTTAATTTTTAGAGCACATTCCAATTAACTGACTTTCTCAGGGCCACACAGGGAGACTGAAGCAGAGATAGACAAAAAAACCCAAGAATCTAGACCTTTCAAAGAACTTTATTATTGGTCTTTTAGTAACCTGATACTTTTTTTTTTTTTTTTTTTGCTTTCAGGAAAAAGGCATTTAAATTTAGGACATACTACTCATAAGACAAATGTTCTAGGCTATACCCAGCTAAAAACTGGATATTGCACAATTTTCTGACACTGTTCTAGAAGGGAAACTAGGTGATAATATGAGCAAACTATTTCAAATCCATAATTTTTACAGGGAAATTGGATATTTGGGAAAGTAGTGTGTGCTGCCTTTTAGTGCATCACATCTGAAACTCACACTTGTTGATGAATATCTCATTGTTTTCATTACCGCTTTCTGTAGTGGTAATGACCTTTTAAACCTCATAATTTGGTTAATGTCAAACTTCATTCATTCAACACATATTAAACTCTTAGTATATGCCAGGTGTTACGCTGCTAGGGTCTGTTCTTTTTGCTTCATAGCCTTCATGTCTCCCAAACTTTCTAGTAAGTTGGCAAAAATCTTTACCTGTCCTTCAAGATTTTTACATTCTATTTACCTTGTGACTTTATTGTTTACTACTCCATTTGGGGATTTTTTTTTTCTGCTGTAAGTAGTCCTTCTTGGTCCCAAAATGCTCTTTGTAGTTAACCACTCACTACTTTTATTCTTCCTTTTCTTGGTTAATTTCCTTTAATTTTCCCTATATGGTTTAATTCTCTGTTTTGAAGATAATTATAAAACTAGGCTTTTGCATCCAGAGTATTAAGTATGAGGGCAAAATAACAGTTTTGAAAAACACATTCCTCTCCTAAAATCATTGCTTGAAGGTATAATTTAGTAAAACAAAAAAGGAATATAAGAAATAGAACAATATGAAAAACAACAAATGGTATGCTAATAACTTCCCTTAATTCCAAAGATAAAGTGAAATTTAATTCTTTAGATAGAATTGAATACTTAATATTAACAGTAGCTATGGCTTATGTGTGTGTTTCTGTGTGCGTAGTGAGATTAGAATGTTTTTATTTTCTTCACTATATTTTTCTATATTTTGTGAATTTTCTACTGTGAACAGGCATTATTTTGACAATTAAAAGACAAAAAATAATTTAAAGATATATAACCGTTGCTTTATAATAGAGAGAAAATAAATTTTTATTTGGCATAATTTTAATGTCACAATCAGAAAGACATTCAGAGACAGTAATCGGTTATTATTGCTCTCATAAAATGCCTTACTTCTACTGCAAATATCCAAAATACCCTCCATAGAGATTTTGTTTATATTAATTTTGATATATTAATATCAAAACTATGCAGTACTAAAAACTGATGACATGAAGGCATGTTTATTGACATGAAAGACTATTAGTAATATTTCATTCAGTGGAAAAAACTGTGATTTTGTTATTCTAAATAAAACATGGGAAGGATACACATGAAAATGATAGTGATTTTTCCTATGTAATTGAATTATGAGCAATTTTTAATTTCTGCATTCTACTTTCTATATTTGATACAGTGAATATGTATTTCATATATGTAACACATCTTCTTTATTCAGTCATCCATCAAAGGACACTTCAGTTGTTTTCATATCTTGGCCACTGTGAATAATATTGCAATAAGCATAAGAGTACACATATGTGTATCTTTACAAATAAATATTTTCAAAATTTTCAGGTAGATATCCAGAAAAGAGATTGCTGGGTCATATCATAACTCGTTTCTTAATTTTTTGAAGAACCTCTATACAGTTTTCCACAGTGGCTATATCAATTTAAATTGAAATTTTTATTAATAACTTTATGACCTACATTCTAAGGACATTTTCTTTTCTTTGATTGCTCCTTTTCATAGCAATATATTCTACTTTTATGAATGTAGATGTTGTTTAATTTATCTGACATTAATTTAGAATTATTTCAAATTTCTCTTTTGCAACACTATTGTTTCTTTTAGGGTTAGAGTTCTGTTTATTTATAACAGTCCTCTTTTACACTGTTCATTTTCTTCAGATGCTTGTTGATTCTAGGTTGTCCTTTCATATTTATGAAGAACTCATTTGATAATTTGTGACAACTACTATTGTGGTTCTTCTGCTGTTGTGTGGGCCAATTTACACAGAAAGTCTCTCACTACAATGGGGAGGCTAACTAAGGGCTCCCCTTTAGGGTGTGTGAAAAATAAATAGTCAGGTGAGCTTAGGCCCCCACAACTGGTGAAGTTAAAAGTCCAGGGTTATGTCAGGATCTGTTGTATTTTTTTCTGGCCCTGAAACCTTTGCTGAAACAGCTTGCCAGGATGGCCTTTTACTTCCTTTAGAAATATCCATGCTGGTCTGGAGCATGGTAAGCTAACTCACAGGCTGTCTTTCCTGGGTCACGTCTAAGATGGTTCTGACCGAGTTTCGCCAATGGGAGACAAAAGCAGCAGACTAGGACATGCGGGAGGAAAATGGAAAGGCTTTCCCTCCCTCTGGCTGTCTGTCTCAGGCAGTGTCTCCAAAAGTACCATCAGCTTTCCCTGGATGTGGTTCCTCTAAGCTCCCACTGAGTGATATGACCTTTGTCTTCATGACACCATGTTCACCTGCTTCCTGCTTTTGCCCTCAATTCCCTGTGTGGCTTCTCAGTGACACCATACCCTGTGTAATTTGTTTCCTGTATTACATTCTCTCTGGTATAAATACTTTCTGTTTAATTGGTTGAGTCATGACTGATACAGAAGCCTATTTTAGGGTGAGGACAAATTCTGCAGCTGCATTGTATTTTGGGGTGAGGGAGAATGGCTAATTAGTTCAGATGTATTATAGACATTTCTTAACATTCAATATCCTAATGATGATCTTCCCCATAGCTTGCTGCAGCTCTTATGATTTTACTGCTTCCATAAATGCATTTTCTGTCTTCCAGAAATCTTTCAAAAATTTTGGTTGACTGAAAGAACCGTTTCTTATTTTCATCACTTTTATTTATTGATTTTTTTTCCCCACTTACTTTCTTCCTCCTCCCCCTCTTTCATTTCTTTACTGGCAGTGTAACATAGGGACTCCCTTTATGGACTCTGGACTAAAACCCTGGCTTCATCAAATACTAGCTTTGGGATTTGACACAAGTTTATTAATTTTTCGTGCCTCCATTTGTTTATTTGTAGAGTAGAAATTGCTGAGAATTAAATGATATACTTGCAGAAGAGTGGCACATCATATGTGTTCAATAGAAATTAGTATTTTAACTTTAGCTGTCATTATCATTTTTTAAATTTTAATCAGATTTTGAAATGGAAGGTTAATAAATGTCTGGGCTCAGTTTACAATTTTAACTGAAAGAATGTAGCCTGATTTTGAACTTTTAGAATGTCATTTAGCATTTAATGAAATAGCACACACAAGAGGAAAAATGAAAAGGAAAGTGGGTAAACTTGCTTTTGATAAAGATAAGAAGACAGATAGTAATTACAAAGAGCAATCTAACAGCCTACATTCACAAGTGGATGCCACATGAAATTTCTTTTCAGAGTAACTTGGTTTCTAGTATTTGTTTACCTATCTCAATTCTTTTTCAGCTATATTGTGTATCAGGGCTTTTTTTTTTTTCCTAGGATAAATTAAGTGAGGGTTTTCTTTCTCAAATGCAGTTTTAATGCCTGGAATAATAATTCCTATTGGCAGTATGTCTTCTTTGTAATTATTTTTGTCATCTGCTTGAATACGTCTTCTTTTCAACAGGAGGTAAATAACAACACAAAATGTTCTTATACAAACTCTGAAAAATTATTTTCTCATATTTGTAAAAAATGGCATTGTAAAACTCAGCAAAAATAGTTTGAGCCAATTTCAATCTTTTGGGTTTTTCTTCATTTAAGCCAATAATTCCACTTGGAATTTGGTTTTAATTATCTACAAGATAAAAGAGTAAAAGTTTTTTAGAAGTTATCTGAATGCCAGGTTGATAATATTACATTTCTTTCTAGAAAACTTATCTTTCCATACATAAAGGCCTCAAATTCTTGGCGGATACAAAGTCTTGAGTTTTTACTTAATTTCTGTCCATCTTTATCTTGGTGGCAAGAATCTTCTTGGGGAGAAAATGACAAACTTTGATAGTACTCAGATATCTTTAATGTCTGTATGATTCTGACTTTATTGTGAAATTTGTGTTTTATGTAAAACAAAAGCTTTCTTCTTCAGCAGTTAATGAGCTATTACAAAAGCTATATTTCTTTGTTTTTTAACATATTTATAAATCTTAAATTGTAAAATTATTTGAAAAACAAAAGTAAGTTGTAATAGATGTATAAGGAAAGATTGTATTTTTAAATAAATGCAAAACTCATGTTGGATAGTTTTAAAAGAAAAAATGACTTAAAGAAATTTATTCTTTAATAGAGACTGTTTTAAAAAGCTATATTTTAACTATAACTTTCAAAAGTTATATTTTACACACAAAAGTCTTTGTCTTATGTCAATTGTCCTTTAAGTGAAAAAAATGTACATCTAGCGATAACATAGAAAAAATCTGCATGAAGTTCATGCTTTGTTGTTGTTGTTGCTGAGTGTTTGTTTAAAAATATCTATATGATGAGAAACAGGTGATTTCTGGTCCCTGAATATTACAGCTGTAGAACTCTAAACATAGATTTAATATAAAAAACACATTTACTATATTTATTATGTTTAAAAAATACTTCACAAAATGCCCTTTGCACTAAAAAAATGAAAGATTTGAGCATGGGAATAAACTTTTTTTGGGAGCGTCTTTAGAAAATTCAATAGCTGCCAAAGTGTCTCTGTTTATTTTACAGTGTTTACTACTAATCTGTTCTTAGAGTTCAGCAACTCTTCAGGTTTATGACATGTGGCAAAACTGCTTTTTTTCATGAGAATAAATTAAAAATTAATCTCAATAATCCAAAAAAATCTCTAGAAGTTTCTATTTATTTGTGTTCGAAAACCACAACAACTTTAGTTCTTATTCAAGAATCCAAGAAAGAAAAAGAACACACTGTGCCTTAGGAAGTATCTGGGATACTTTAAAGGTTTAGTGACCTATGGGGAACATTTCCAGTCAAGTCAAGTAAGTACCAATAATTGCTGGGAGATACAGTGGAATATCAGAAAATGAAAATTTGACAAAGTGATAATACTTAAACAACCACATCTTCCTGTTACAGTTTTCAATATGGTAAAAAAAAGTTTGAAAATAGTAAAATAAAAAATAAATTATTCTAAATAGGTATAAACCTTTCATCTTGATCTGTCTATAGAATCAGATGTTTCATGTGAAAGTAACAAATAAAATCATTTGCATGTGACTGCATAAGAGAGAAATATAATTACAGTAAAATATAATTTTTAATCATTAATTTCAGCTGAATAAGACTAATGAAGTTTAATGCAGGCTCTTCTATTTCTACACACAAATGCCAATTATCTCAATTCTTTCTGAAGAACAAAATCTCCAAACACATTTACTTTAATAAAATGAGTTTATTAAGCCTAGGTTCTAAGTAAAAGACAACCCAGAAAGTGAACAAACAGAAATATACTCAAGGACATAATGTTCAGAAAACAGTGATTTACATATTTAATTGAAGAAAATAACTAATATTTCAGAGAAAAATTTTAGGATTCAATATGATCAAAAGTGGTAAAAATATGATATATACATATGCAGGCATATTGAGTTTTTAAAAAATTGTTATAGCAATACAGCCAATGCCACCATATATTTAACATAATGAAAATGTAACAATAATTTAATTTCATTATGTGGAAATGAGAAGTAAAAATTATTCAGAAGCCCAGATCCTCTTCTATGCACAATGTACAGCCCAGACATAAACAACCATCCATACTGAGCGAATCCTACTTTTAGGACTAAGTCTTGTCATAAAAAGTTATAATATCTTTTTTTTCAAAATTTCTTTGTGTTCTTGTTATGAGATTTTCATTGTATTTATTATCTGTGCCATTATTTGCTTAACACTTTAACTTAAAATAACTTACATTTTTTTAAAAAGAAAGTTTATCAAAAGAGAAATATTACTGTCATTATTATATAATCAGCATCATTTTCCATAAATAGAAAACAAAAACAGAATAATGATAATAGGTTCTAGCTAGGTGTTTATGCCCACCAAATGTTCTGAGCATTGGGAGTGCTCTATCTATCTGTGTTAAAACATTGCATGTTAAAGCGTAACTCCAAACTAAGATCTTTTCCTGATGGAATTAAAGGATTGAAGGAAAATATTTTAAAAAATTAACTTTCTTCTTATAATCTTTAATATGATTTTCTTGGTTAGAGTATCACCTGAAATCAATAGTCTTGCATACCAACCAGAGTCATCTCAAATACTAAGAGTATCCCACATTTTGGAAGGCAATGCTCTTCTTTAGTAGCTATCACTATTTCAGTATCTGTTTCTTCTGTTTTAGATGGGAGAATTAGAAAGAGTGAAGTACCTCAGTAATATGCATTTTTCTACTTTCTTTAGAAGGCAGGAAGTGGTTAAAGAATGGGAAGAGTGTGGTGTCTAATCTGGTAAGCACAAAAAGAACTCATTATACAATCTGCACCAATGGTGTAAGATTGGCAACTCTATGTAGGAGATGTCATCAGTAATAGAGTGTCTCCTTTCTTTACTGCCCAATAGTGACCCAGAATTAAAAGACAAACATGAACTTGGGATTGGAAGTTAATAAATGGAACACTTTTTCTGGGAGGCTGAGGGTAGCAGGGTTAATGAGTTACAGATGAAATTGTTTACATGGGTGAGTACTGTTTGCTTTTCTTGCCATTAGTTTTATCCTTTCCAGTAAGAGTAAGTTCATTTACAGTAGAAATGGGTGACAGAAACTAACATAGCTTTGAAACAATGTTTAATTTTTTTAAAAAATATATTTTTAAAAGAATGTTTTTGTTGCCTCTTTCTGATACTGTAGAAATGTTAATTTCTAGTTGACTCCTAATGATTACAAGCCTTACTGCCTGATAGAAAATGTTTCTGAAACAAGAGGTGCTAGTTTAGGGACAGAGCTGGTGTGGGCTTACATGTGAGGGTGGTATTGTGTGAATTCTTCACTCTTTATTAATCTAAGATAAATTTTAGAAGTTATCCTGTGATCTAAATAGGTTTGAGATATAATTATCAAGTGAACAGATCTCTACTTCCTTTTGCCTCATATTGTTAAAATTAGCATAATTCAGAAGGGGGCAACAACTCAATTATGAATCCTCTCAGAGTTGGCCTTGAAAAATATTAGTGAAAAGGAACATCCAGAATGGGCAGGACATCAGGTGTTTCATGTGGTTAAACCCATATTTTGGAAAGAAAGATGGTTTGAGCATGTATGTAGTTGATTCATGATCTATGGCTAATAGATTGATGGACTGGTCATTGATTTGAAATGAACACATTTGAAGGACTGGTGACAAAAGAAGTCTAGGGAACAAGTAAGGTATATAGATAGACCCGTTAAAATGGGAGCTGAGTAAAAAATATTTGTCATTCACATAGATATTTACTAGGGCTTCATTTGCAAAGAAGATGCTTAATAATTAAATAGACAACTTGATTCATCATGTATGTCAGTCAGCTTCTTATCCTAGGATCCTGGTGTCTGTTTCATGGATTCACTACAAAGTGGCCATGGCGTCAAGAGTGGAGGTCATGCATGAGCTCAACAACATGGACCTGTTCTCACCGATGCTGATCTGGCTTCTGGAAACTCAGCTGAGTGTCCAACCTGACTGTAACAAAGGCCAACGATGAGTTTCTGCACCACTCACTAAAGGAGCAGCTGGGTGTTTGCTCATCAGGGACAGATTTATTGAGGAACATATTTGCCTTCTCTGTCATTAAGGCTTCTTCTAGCATATTGGTTCATGGATTACATATTGCTGTAAACATGCTTTCTATAAAACCTCACCACTGACCAAGGGAATCATTTTATAATGAAAGAAGTGTGACATCGGACTCATGCCCATGAAATTCACTTTGGTCTTACTATGTGCCCCATTCCCCTCAAACAGTTTTGACAGAATAGTGCAATTGCCTGAGGAAGGCTTAGTTACAGTGTCAGCTAGGAAAAAATATTCTGTGTGGTTTCATACCACTCTATAAGATGGAGCTAAATTCCTTAAGCCAGTAGCTAATATTTGGTTTTATTTACAAAGTCAGAATATGTCTAGGAACCAAGGGATAGAGATAAGATTAGCCTCTCTTACTATTTTGCTTAATAACTTACTAGTAGAAATTTTGCCTCTTATTCCATGACTTTGGGTTCTGTTGAGTCATAATGTTCTAGAGAGGACTGCTTCTACCAGGGGATACAACCATGTTTTTATATAAGTTAGATGCACCCTGGACACTTTAGGTTCTAAATTCTTCTAAACCATCCATCTATCCTTGGGGTTCTGGTTGGGTTTAGGCAATGAAGAACCTTAGTGGAAGAGTGGAGGGAGGAAGAAATGTGAGGTCAGGCTATTTATTTTCACAGTCCCCTGCTTGTAATGAGCAGATTGGGGACCACTTGTTCTTTGCATCTTATCTGATAGGTGAGGAACCTGAACTGAGAGGTAATGTGACATATCAGAGGAACAATTTTAAAAGATTTTTATCAGAGCAATCCTTAGATACAGTTTGGGTAGCATCAAATAGAGTCAGAGGTTGTAAACTCAAATGACAACACTTGTAACATAAAGTGTCAAATAGATGAGGGAAGGTGGTTTGATAATTCACATGAGTTATTGGGAACCGGAGAATGTATTATTTCCTGTCCAAATGCAGCACCTACTTAGCCTTAGCTAATTATCACAATGTTGAGAATGCAGAGCCAGGTGTTGCCAATTTTTTTAGTTTTGGAGAAGAGATAAAAATATGGAATTTTGCGTGAAGTCTCTCATTTTAAACAGCAGTTCATTTTAACTTTAAATACTAAAATAGGCCTTTGAGCAGCCCTTCTCTTGCTTGGGCCACTTCCACATCTGGAAGTTACTGTATCTTTGCTTTCTCTTCTAATAGAGCTATTCTTTTCTGCTGTAAAACAAACAAACAAACTAAACAACAACAACAAAAACTAAAAGAACTAGCAAAACAAACAAATAATCGTCAGTTATATTAGCTGGTATAAGCTGCCACTGAAGAATCTTACTAAGGACAATCATCTGTAGTGAGCGATACCATGCTGGGAGCCTTCGGGGAAAAAAATTGAGCCATTGCTGAGGGAGATGGAGACAAGGAAGGCACTTGGATCTACTGTGATTTAATAAACTAGGGATAATAAGAACCCGAAGAGTGGCAGGACTTGGGAAGAGGGCTTGTACTGAGATAGTAAGGAGGAAAAATTAAATGCATATCATAGGAGACAGGAAATAACTAAACCAATTTTTGGGACTTTGGGTGGGTGAAATACCATTCACTAAAGTGGGGAAAGCATGAGAAAGCTAGTTATGCAGGTAGAGTGGGGCATCCAGTAAGTTAGCTTGTTCAATTGGAAATATAAACTTGGAGGTGTGTTGGAAGTTAGGTCAACTGGGAGCAGCAATTGGGATTTGAAATCTTGATAATAGCAAGGTGAGAAGTAAGGAAGGCTAAGTTTAATACCAGGGAGTATCGACCTTTAAGGTGGTATTTATCAAATTTATTAGCTCAGAGAAATCTTTTATAATGATAATACATAAACAGAATTCACACAGGGGCTCATCAATTATAATATGTTTAAAGAAAATGTAGAGAAATATATAATTTTTCTGATAAATTAATTGCTGCAATATATGAAAAATGGTGTTCTTATGTACATTTTTACTTTGTAACAAAAAGTTACCATAACTTACAAAATTATTTTATTTTATTTTTATTTTATAACTATACAGTATATCAAAATTTTAATAAAATATAACATATATTGGATATTTTACATGGTAATATCTCTGTGTGTTTTATATTTTGTTACTTGGTTGGGTCAGATTCTCATTTTTCATTAGGGATCATGTTGCTGAGCTGGACCCTTCCATATTGGGCTTTCATGGATGTGCAGTGTGAATATGTAGTTTTATGCAAATATGTTGTGGGAAATGTAAGAGCATATGCATTTTTGAAAATTTAGCCACTTCTTAATTAGGCTAATAAAGAATTTATGTGTTGGGAATCTCAGTTTCCCAGTTTTTTCCCAAGAATTGTGATTGTTTATCTTCGTTTTTACTTGTTGACATTTCAAAAAATAAGATTTTTCTTTTATTTAAATATTTTTTCTCCTAGTCACAAATTAATTAGATCAGAGTTTATGTAAAATTAACATTTAATATATAGAAAACATTGTATGATACTAAGTTCATGTAATATAAATATTTAATATAGGATAAGAAAGGCTAAAAAGTATTTATTCATTCAATAAATATTTACTGCATGCCAACTTTGTACAATCTCTTTTAAATATTTGCTATCTATCCATGAATAAAATAAATAAAAATCTCTACCCAGTGAATTTCACATTTTGGTGAGAAGAAACACAAAATAAATAATTTATGTGTACGAACATATTACATTTTTGAGTATTTGGATTTTGT
Organism: Macroglossus sobrinus; assembly: GCA_004027375.1. Classification (NCBI taxonomy): domain Eukaryota; kingdom Metazoa; phylum Chordata; class Mammalia; order Chiroptera; family Pteropodidae; genus Macroglossus; species Macroglossus sobrinus. The sequence continues at coordinate 157,879 of PVKZ01000820.1, read as the reverse complement.
CTCTCTTAGAAGAGTGCTTGTGGATCAGCTTCATTTTATTCAAGTTTAGATTTAAGTTTTGTTAGAGAAGGTATAGAAGAGCTAGAGCTAGTTTAGTCCCACTACCAAGTTGTGACCCCTTTTGGGGTCTTTATTAAATGCACTGGATGTTCAAGGAGGTCACTCTACTCTGACTGGTTAGACCTGGAATATCTCCTGGCCCTAGGCAAGCTTTGGGAAGTGTTTACCTTTAACTCCACAGTTATCCTTTGCCTGTCCTTGTGGAGATTCACTCTGTGCCTGTAGAGCTTAGTATTCAGACAAATATTCTAAGATGGCTCTTATGCACATTTTTAGAGCTCTGGCTCTGCATAACTTCCTCCTCTGAGGATCCTTGATTCCTCAACTCAGGGAGACTGATGTGCTTCACTTATGGACCCCGTCTTTGGGGCAGAATTTTGAAAGTGTCTCTAGGCAGAAATCCAGAGAAATTGGAGGACTCATTTCATTTGTTTCCTTCTCAGAGGAAACACAGTCCTGGATTGTCATTGTCAAATGTTATGTATTTTGTCTAGTTGTCCAATTTTTTAATGTGATCTGGAACCTATCACTCTGAAGCAGAGTCCACTGTTACTTGGAATGGTCACTTTTCTCACTGGAGTGTAATTGATTTGATTTTTTTAATTAGAAAAGCAGAAGTAAAAATAAAACCAAACAAAATATAATTTAAAAACAACCTCAACCAATTTTCTGTGTCTCAAAAATACAAGGCAACATTGATATTAGTGTAAAGGCAATGAGGGGCTCAGTTCAGAAGAAAAGGTGACAACTTTGGAGTGATCCAGGCAGGGTCCAAAGAGAAGATAAATTTGTGACCCATAGTTTGGGGCTCTTTTCTCCACCAATATCTATTGATTGCTGCTTTCTCTCTTTCTCTCTCTCTCTCTCACTCTCTCTCTCTCTCTCTCTCTCTCTCTCTCTCTCTCTCTCTCTCTCTCTCTCTCACACACACACACACACACACACACACACACACACACATACACACAGAAACACACATGCATGTGTGCATCAACCATTAGTAAACTGAAACAGTGCGTGATAACATAAGCCTATTTTGCCCACTCTCAATACACTTCCTTCAAACTTTAAATCCACCTCTATTCAAGTAAAAACTAAAATATAAGAAAGCGACAATGATTAGTTCAAAAGTTCATCTTCAATATTTCTTCTCTGACAGAAATAGTTCAGTTTGCTTTCTGAAAGCTTAATATTAAAATGTATAAGGTAAATTTCCAGACATCTCATAGTACTTCAATGACTTGCTGTGGATCATCAAGACTAAATTACTTAGCCTTTCTTATATCTATTTTATAATTAATCAACACATTAATTATTAAACAGATTATATATATGATATGAAATCCAAAATGGATAAAATAATATGCCTCTTCTCCATAGAAACTCAGTTCTCTTCCCTGGAGGCAATCACTGTAAATTATTTTGCATGTGATTTTCCAGAGATTATAAATACAAACCTATACGCATATATACCTATATATGTGTTTATGAAAAAATGAAAATACATATATGTATATGTATGTATACATACTTTTTTATGCAATGCTTTTCTCAAAATATATTAATGTAACTGTTTTAACAAACACACATATGAATAGCATCATAGTATTCTTTTGTGTGGATATATCTTAATTTAGCTATTTCATTATTTATGAACTTTTAGTTTATTTTAACTGTCTAGATATGATTAATATTAGTACAAGAAGTACTCAAGTACAAAAATCAGTTTTGAAATATGTGTATATAAAACATTTCTAAAAGTGTAATGATTGTTTTAAATTTCATATATATCTTTAGTTATCACAGACATAGCAAATTACCACATATAGATGTGGTATAGATTTTTATGCCCTTCAAAAATGTAAGAGTGCTTATTTCTTCATGTCTTTGTAACACATTATACATGCTTTTTGATCTTTGGCAATCAGATAGATTAAAAATGAGTCATCTTTTTTGAGTTATGATTTGCATAGTTTTTTTTACATATGAAGAGCTATTCAAATTTCTGTTCTTTGCAGTTTGTCTATTGCTCCTTTCGCCATTGGGTTTTTGATTTATATGTGGGAACTTCTAGTTTAGTAAATTTCTTCTTTTCTGTGATGTGTGTTGTAAATATTTTCCCTATTTTTATATGACTTTCACTATTAATAATAATATTTTTGCCATGCAGATGTTTCTAACTTTTAAATAATTGAAATTATCAATTTTTTCTTTTATGACTTTTAGGTTTTCATACTTCAGTACTACAAGTTTATAAATAAATTCTCTCATGTTTTTTACTTTTCTTGTTTACACTTTTCACATTTAAAATCTTAATCTACCTAAACTTTATCTCAATGTAAGAAATAAGTAAGGAAAAATACTATGTTATTTCAGATGACTACCAGTGATACCACATAACTTTTGACATCATTTCCTCCTTGATACTTATATTCAAATAAATTCATTTGGAATTCAGGTTTATTCTGTTCCATTAATCTTTTTTCATTTTACTTATTTTTTCAGATTTTGTATTATTGTTTATTTTTCCATAAGAATGGAAAACAAAATTCTCATTCTAAAATTAAAATTGATAGTATATTTTTTAAAAATCACTAAATCTATAGGTTAAAAAAGGAAAATTTGACATCTTTATGATATTCAGAGGTAGAAATACCTCTAATATGTATATAACACCAGACTGCCAGACAACCTGTTTTTAAGTCCAGACTCTACCATTTACCAGCTTTGTGACCTTGGCTAAGTGACTTTATCTGTCTCTGCTTGGATGATAAAAAAAAAAGAAAAATACTGGTACTAATATCATATGGAACTTGTGAAGATTAAGTTAATAAATATAAAAGACTTAGGACAGCACACTTGTTATAAATCTTACCTATTATTGAATTTTCCTATACAATGAGATGATTTTCTATTTATTAGTCACACTTTATATCCTTTATAATATCTTAAGTTATTTTATTTTCATGTATATGTTATTTTTCCATGTAGATCTCACACATACTTGTATTTATTCCCAGTTATTTTTTTTCCTTTTTTTGTGGCTGTTGTAAGTGGAATTTAAAAAATATGTTGAGATATACAGTATATACAACTATCTTTTGCACTAATTTAAAGTTTACAATTTGATGCATTATAACAAGTGTATATGCTGCATAACAACCAATATAATTATAATACAGAATATTTCTATCATCCCAGAAAGTTCCTATGTACTCCTTTTCAGTTAATCTTCTTCCCTCACCTTAACTCCTTATTTCTGGCATCAACTTATGGCTTTCTGTCTTTACAATTGCACACTTTCTAGAATTTAATATAATGGAATTATGCAATACATAAACTTCTGTGTTTGACTTTTTTCCTTAGTAAGTATATTGTTTTTAAGATTCATCCATGTTGCTGTGTACTTTTTTTTGCTGTGTAGTATTCCATTTTATGGATGGGTACACTGCATTTTTAAAATTTATTCATCTGTTGATAGATAATTGAGTTGTTTCCAGTTTTATGCTATTATGAATTAAGCTGTTCTGCTATGAACAATCAAGTACAATTTTTGGTGTAGACATAGGGTTTTATTTTCCTTGGGCAAAAACCTAGAATTGAGATTATTGGATTGTATAATAAATGCATATTTAACCTTAAAATAAATTGCTAGAATGTCTTCCAAGTATGCTTGTATTATTTTGCATTTTACCAGTAATATATGAGTTTTCCAGTTTTTCTACATCCTCTCCAACACTTGGTATTTTCAGCCTTTTAAATTTTAGCCAGTTTAGTGAATGTGTAGTGGTATTTCTCTAATGACTAATGATGTTCAGCATCTTTCATGTGTTTATCTGCTCACTTCTTGAGTTAATTACTTAGTGCATTAGGAGAGTTTATATATACCGGATATAGTCCTTTATCAGATATATCTTTTTATAGTCTCTCATTTACCTTTTCATTTTCTTAACTGTCTTTTGAAGAACTTTGTTGAATCCCAAACTAAGAAATATTTGCCTAGTATAATGTTACAAACATTTTCTTACATGTTTTCTTCTAGAAAGTTTACTGTTTTGGCTTTTATGTTTCAGTCTAGTTTTTTTTTTTTGGTTCTTTTATTTTATATGATATAAGGTAATGGTTAAATGTGTGTGTGTGTGTGTGTGTGTGTGTGTGTGTGTGTGTGTGTTTTAGGGGAATGTATGTATATTCAATTGTTTTAGTATTACTTTTGAAAAGACTATCTTTTCCTCATTGAATTATGTACAACTTTTGTTTAAAATCAATTAACTATATAGGTGTGGGTCAATTTCTTGGCTCTTAATTACATCTCATGGGTATATTTCTGTCCTTACTCTAAAGTCCTTTGATTATCATAGCTTTATATTAAGATTTAAAACCAGTGTGTGTCCTTCAAATTTGTTTTATTTTTCAAAATTATATTGGCCATTCTAGTTGTTCTGCTTTTTATATAAATTTTAGAATCATCTTATTAATGTCTTCAGAAAAAGCTATCTGTATTTTTACTGGGGATGTATCTATAGATCAATTTGATTGGTAATGAATCAAGAGATCAGTCTGGGGAAAATTGACAACTTAAAATATTGGGTCCATTTGTATATAAGCATATCATATAGCTCCATTTTTTGGATCTTCTTTAATTTCTATTAATAATGTTTTGTTTTCAGCATTCAAATTTTGAACATTTTATTAAATTTATTCTTAAGTATTTCTTATTTGCAGGTATTATTAAAACTAATATATATTTATATATATTTATATATGTATATTTACATATATGTCAGTTTTACTTGTGTCTTATGACCCTGATAAACTCACTTTTTTGTTCTAGTACCTTTGTATTTTGTAGATTCCTTAAGATTTTCTACATAGAAGATTATGTCTTCTGAGAAAATTTTTACCTCTTCCTTTTCGACATGTATGTCTTTAATTGTTTTTCTTGCCTTATTGTATTTGGCTGGACCTAGAGTGCAATGGTAAATAAATGTGGTAAGAATGGACATCTTTGCTTTGTTTCTGATCTAAGCAGAAAACATTCAGTTTAACAGTGAGGTAAGATATTAGTTTTCAGATATTAGCTTTGTAGTTATCTCTTATGAGATTGAGTTTCTATTTCTAATTTACTGATAGTTCTTGTCATTAATGAATATTGAATTTTGTTAAATGTGTTTTCCTACAGCTATCAAGATGATCATATATTTCTTCTTTTTTTTTTAAATTGTGAGTTACATTGATTGACTTTTGAATGCTAACAGAACAGTCCTAAGATAAAACACAATTCAACATAATATGTTGTCCTTTGTACATATTTCTGGATTCTAGTTGCTTCAGCTTTCTAAAGAATTTTTGTGTTTATGTTACTGAGGTATATTTGTCAATAATTTTCTTTTCTTGTAATGTCTATCTTCATTGTGTACCAAGGTAAAGCGTAAGGTAATGTTTGCTCTTTTATTTTTGAGAAGATTTAGTGTAGACCTGACATTATTCTTTCTAAATGCTTAGAAGAATTCATCATTTAAACTGGGCCTCAATTTAAGTTTGTAAAACATTTTTAAGATTTTAATTCAATTCTTTAATAGATATAGAGTTATTTGGGTTATTTACTTCCTCTTGAATGAGCTTTGTCAGTTTTTGTCTTTCAAGCCACTTTCAAGTGAACAAATTTATTAACATAGAGTTTTTACTAATGTTTTATTTTTATTTTGATGTTTGTAAAAACTCTAAAGATGTCTGTCTTTAATTTTTGATGTTAGAAATTTGTGTCTTCTCTCTTATCTAATCATTCTTGCTAGAAGGTTATGAATTTTATAGGTCTTTTTAAGGATCCAGCTTTTGGTTTCATTGCTTTTCCTCTATTTTCATTTTATGTTTTTTTTTCTTTTTAACTTCATTGACTTATTCTATCATTATTTTCTTCTTTTCACTTTCACTGTTTCAATTTATTCTTCACTGGTTTCATAATATAGAAGTGTAGGTCATTTATTTCAATCCTCTCTTCTTTTAAAGACATGTAGAATGATATAAATTTTCCTCAAACTACTGCTTTAGCTTAACTCCACAAATTTTGACATAGTATATTTTCATTTTCATTTAATATCAAATATTTTTTAAGTTTCCTTGCGAATTATTCTTTGATTGAGTTATTTATAAGTGTTGTTTGATTTCCCAATATTTGATGGATTTTTCCAAATATCTTTCTATTAATCATCATTTTAATTCCATTGTGGTCAAAGAATATATATTGCATGATTTCTATATCTTTTAGTTAATATATTTATTATTTATTAATTGTAATTATCACCAGGCATACAATTTATCTCTATTTGTGAAAGTTTTATGTGTACTTGGAAAGTATATGTATTCTGTACTTGTTGGTTTGAGTATTCTGTTTATACCATTTAAGTCAAGGTGGTTGACAGTAAAGTTCAGGTCTTCTATATTCTTGATTTTCTGTCTGCAGTCTGATAACCTTCACTTTTAATTGAAGTGTTTATACCATTTACAAAATCATTATCAATATTGTTCTATTTAAATCCACCTTTTCTATTTGTCTGCTTTATCTGATCTAATCTACTTTATTTGGTATTAATATAGTCACTATATCTTTCATTTGATTGGTAGTTATATATTTGTTTCATTCTTTAACTTTTATCCTGTGCCCTTATATTTATTGTGATTTACTGTGTACAGTGTATATTTGTGTCTTAAAAAAATGTGAAAATCTGTGCCTTTTAATTGGGCATGTTTAAGACATCTATATTGGATGCTATTTTTGCTATCATTGCTTTTAAATCCATTTTGCTATTTTTCTATTTGTCTCATCTTCTTTTTGCACATTTTTTTCCTCCTTCATTTTCTATTATTCTACGAATTTTTAAGTTTTATTTTTTTTGATATAATTTTATCACCACTATTTTCTTATTACCTATATTTCTTTAAAAATTTTAGGTAGATACACTAAGGTTTAAAATAAAAACTTTAATTAACTTATCACTGTTTACCTTCAAATAATATCATACCACTTCACATATAGTATAAGAACCTTAAAACATTATACCCTTATACCCCTTCTGTCTCTTGTGCTTCTGTTGTGATATACTTTTCTTCTCAAATCCTTTTAAATTTTAAAAATTTGAAAAAAAAACTTTATATGTGATTACATATTTCCCAAATATTTGTGCTTTCCAACACCCTTCATATTTTGTGGATAAGATTTCCATCTGGTATAATTCATCTGACATGAATTTTGTTTTTTCTTCTTTAAATATCTTTTAAATTACCTTTTCCATTTCTTCTTTTCTTCTGGAATTCCAATCATAATATTTAATGATTTGAGATGATTGAGAATATTTAATGATTTAATGATTTTCTTCTCTGTTCTTCAGTCTAATTAGTTTTATCCATATGAGTTCAAGATCTTTATTTTCTCATCTTATCTAAATGTGCTATTTATTCCAATTCAGTGTATTTCATTTTAAATATTGCATTTTCATCTCTAGACAATCTATTTGGATCTTTTAAATATTTTTTTCTTTCATTATCATGTTATGTTTTTCATTAACTTCTTGAAAATATGGAGCATATATGTAATGGCTATTTTAATATCAGTATTTGCTAATTCTTTCCTCTCTATCATTTCTTGTTCTGTTTTTATTTATTAATTTTTTAAAAAATCTTGGTTATTTGTATTTTCCAGTTTCTTTATGGGCTTGGTAAGTTTAGAGTGGATGCTGAGAATTGTGAATATTCCATTGTTGAACACTAGGTTTTTCTCATATTCCTTTAAATTGTATAGAATTTTACTCAGTAGAGCAACTTAGTTGGAATTATCAGGGTCTTTTCAAGGTTGGCTTTTAAAAATTTGATAAAATTTGATATACAAATCAGCCTTAATCTAGGATTAACTTAATTCTATTACTAAATTGATATTTTTCTTATTACTTTATGCTCCATGTATTAAAATTTCTTCTCACTTATTCCCAACCCTGTGTCATCTCCAACAATTTTTCTGCTTACTGTTTTCCACCAATTCTATCTTCAGTCCTAGAATGTTTCCTCTCATGCATATGCACAGTAATACTTAGTCATAGACTTAGAAAATCTTTTGTAACATTTCAATGTTTTTTTTTTGTCTGTGTGTGTGTGTGCAGATCCTATTTTTTGATATTCTGCTTTTTTCCAGTTTTGTTGAGATATAATTGATGTACATCACTGTACATGTTTAAGGTATACAGCATAATGGTTTGACTTACATATATTTTAAAATGATTACTGCAGTAAGTTTAATTAGCATCCATCATTTTCTATAGGTACAATAAATTTTAAAAAACAATAAAATTTTATTCTTGAGATAAGAACTCTTAGGATTTACTCTCTTAACATCTTTCATATGTATCAATCAGCAGTGTTAGCTATAGTCATCATGTTGTACATTACATCTCTAGTATGTATTTATCTTGTAACTGGAAGTTTGTGCTTTTGAAAATCATAGGTGTCTCAGTCTCCCCAAACTCATTTCTGTCTCTCCAACTAAGTGAAATAACCAGAATCTGTTTGGATTGCCTCTCCATTTGTTGTAGTTTGGAAAATGACTCCACACAGGAAACTGGTACAATGATAGGAACCAGCTTAGTCAGCTTCTCTTTTACCAGGCATCAGTCTTATGCTCCCTATTGTTCAACATCTAAAAATTGTTGTTTCATTTATGGTGTGTGATTTTTTAGTTGTTTAAAGTAGGAGGCTAAATTCTGTCCTTGTTATTCAGTCTTTTCTGGAAGTGAAATTAAATAGGTTGCTTTACTTTATTAAAATATCTAAATTATTTGTTTATGTATATGAACACTTTTGGTATGTACCTATTAATTTTGTACCCATCAATCTCACAGGATTATCTTATTTTGGCAATTGTTTGTAATAAAATAGAGTTTTCCTAGTACATTCTCATATAATATTCTATGTGGCCTACTATTTTTTTTTCAGTTTTATACCTTTTTTTTCTTTTACCTAATTGCACTGGATAATACTTCCAGAATTAATATTAAATGATAGTAATGATAGTGCATAAACCATGTATTTGCATATCTAATTAGTGTCAAATGTTTGGGATATAAATTCTGAATATATACAATTTACTAAAATGGTACTTTCTTTTTTTCTTAAAATTACTTTTAACTTTCATTCAAACATATTAAATATTTAATAATGATACTTTGTACCTCATTCTTTGCTCCCCCCTTCCCCCAAGACTTCATTTTTTTCCATCCAAAACATTTCTAATTGTAGTCAGCAAAATACTGCTTTCCCCTGTTATTGTACTTTTTCCTCCAGGTAATTTAAAAAATTCATTATTAAATTAAAATTTGTTTCAAGACTTTTTAATAACACATAACTTATTTTTGCTTTAAATGGCATTTTCAGAGAACAGTTTATAACACCAAATCCCATTTGGGGGGCTGCAATTACTAGTTCTGAGCCTGTTAAAAGATTTTACACAATTTCTGCTATTTAGGATTTATTTTTGTTCTTAAACCTACTTTTAGAGAAACTCAACAGTAACATGTTTGCCCATTTTCCCTTTCATCTAACCTCATAACGTGATGTAATATTTTTATATTTATATGGTTCTTTTAACTCCTGAAAAATCTTTAATCTCTGTGGCTAGGTAACTGTTTTCTTAGATCAGCTGGGCCCAAAGAATTCTCCTGGCATGTACAATACCTTCAGATAGCCTCCTACATGACCTCTTCTTTGGAGATTCTTGATGTCCTAGATAAACTTTAAATATCTCAAATCTAGAACAATATAATTACTATTATAATGTAAATATTTACCTTAGTTTTGAATTTAATTTTACATTCATAACCCATGTCATTTACTTTTCAAAATACTATTTTTTTATTTCATGTTGGAAAAAATCACAAATTTTATTCCAAAAAGATAAAAGACAAAATCTTAATACACAAAAAAAATTGGTTTTGCTAAATAAATTAACCCAAAGTGTAATTTTATTAAGTATATATAGTAATCTCAATAGTAATGAATCATGGATTACAACTTGCAGTCTTTGAGGGAGCTATTTAAAGAGGAGATAAAACAATTTAACTTCTCATTTTAAGTAGGTTCTTCAAAAGTGATTAAAATATTTTGCCATCTTAAGTATGATATAATTACTCATAATTTGGTTTTTACATTTTTTTTTAGTATCAAAATCAAATTTTTATAGGACAAAATTAAACTTAAAAACAATTCTAATGTTATAAATTGTTACATATCTAACTTGACCTTACAAGTGTTTAAAGAAAAAAAAGAATGGAGCTTAATGGCATGAATCTACAACTATACAATTAGTCTTCGATTCTATGGTAATATAGTCTACCTCCTGCTTTTTGGTTTGTATATTGATAAAAATATTTTAACTCCAAGTTCTGAGAACAGTGTAATCATTCAATAAATAGTTTTTGTGGCAGAATGAATTATTGGCATCAATTCTCTCCTCTCTTTGTGTCCAAAGCCTTTGTCATGCAGCTTTTTGCTGCCCTCCACTTGGACTCTGGACTCAGCAATGTGATTTTCTTTGGCCAATGGATGCTTGAAGATTTGTTGCACTAGAAGATTTAATGGACTGTTCTCATTTCCACTTTTTTGTCATTGTTATAAAAAAAATGCTGGGCTATCTTTATGGAGAATCAGGCACACGAGGAATAAGCGAACCCAGAGATAGATAAGTAAACTAGTCAAACTACAGAGGTATGAGTGAGTATAGCCAAGGCCAACCTTGATTAGCAAGCCAACCTATGCAGCCAGCTCCAGATGAATGAATGAGTTATTTAGATCAGCAGAGCCATTAATGACCACTCAGATAAGCAATAAAATTTTAGTTTTATGTCACTGAGACTGTCTTGCTGCTTTCCTTATGTAGCATTATTGTGGTAATAGGTAACTGATATGACCATTAAATGAACAAATCTTATTTTCATTTCATTTTTTTCACACATACATTTATTGAGTTTCTAAATAGGAAGGGAACTTATGGTCAAGAAGTCTGCTTTTTGATATCATATACTTCACCCTATATTAATCATCCTACTCCATGCTCTGGTGAATTTTCAACAAAATCGTCACCTTTATCAGTCAAATTTTTAAATTTGTTTATTTTAAACTTGTGGTATTAAATTTTAATCCTTTCTGAAAGATTTGTTTTGGCGCTCTTAATTCTTATTGCTTCATTGTTGTACCATTTTAAACAAATTTTTATCAATTAAATGAAATTATATCTTTTAAAAAATTTCAATCTATTTAGTCAACAAAAATTTATAAATTGCTTTAAAAATTATTCAAATAAGATTTTATAACTGAATTTGAATTGATATTAAAATATACATACACACAAATACAAAACATACATACTTATATAGACAATTAAAATGTTAAATGATTTTTTACTATTTTTTGCTTTAAAAAATTACCACTTTGCCACTTAAATTATTTTATATGAATTCTTAAACCAATAAAGAAAATCGACCTTTGCTAAGGGAATCCAACCTTGCATTTTTTTCTCTTTTAATTCCAAATATGCAATCTTAACATTATATTAATATTGATTTTTGCATTTAATATGCAATAAAGTGAGCTGGTAAACATTAAATTGTAACAGTGTTAAGCTTTCAATGTAGTTAAATATGGCAAAACAAATCAGGACTTGGTTCTAAATTAATTTTGATTATAATGTACAGACAATCTCATTGGATTATGTGTTCATTATGGAAAAGAAAGCAAAATCAAAACAAACAAACCAGTACTCTAGCATTTTCAGCCCTGTATCCATCCACATGCACTCTTCAGTGTGAATATTAAAGGAAATTAATTTTGAACCATTGACACTAATAATGTCATTTCCTGAAGAATCCATTTAGTTATCCTGAAATGTAGAAATAATTTTTAAAAATTCTAATGCAGATCAACTAATTACAAAAGAAGAGGCCCTACTGTTTTCAAAATTATCGTTCAAAGAGTTGTAGATCAGTACATTAAGACAATATTGAAACACATTTAGATAACTGTTCAAATATAAATTGTTTAATATGTAGCCATATGTATCTCACGTTCTGTGTTTATTCATGTTACCTAAAAAAGTTTAAACATCAGACTAATATATGGGAATTCTATTCTACATATTCTATTCAATAATGGGAATTCTAAGGTATCTCAAAATAATGTAACTGTTGGCTCTAAGAATTAATGAAGTCATATTTTTATTCTAAATAATTTTTTTTCTGAAAAACTGGAATGACATCAATGGATACTGTCTGACTAATTTGATATCACTGGTAAAGTGTAAAAAAATTAGGAATTACCTGAGTAATTTTATAGTTCATGATTCCTTTTGCTAAAATATAAGATTGGTTGATTGTTGTGAGGCCAGTTTCCCTATATCAGAATCTAAGTAGCAATTCCTGTGCAGATTATTACTATTATTACTTTTTTTTGGAAGGCATGCTCTCAGAAAAAAAGGGGGAAAAACATAAGGAAATAACAGGTGATAGAAGAGATGAAGAAATTAAACAGAAAGGATGTATTTTCAGTAGAATCTAGGCTCAGCCTGATCCCAGGTGGAACACCCCAGACCTGTTCCATTGAGACAAATTAGATTTTGTACCTCTATATTAATTATTGACTGTGGTCTAAGCTACTTCCTGGGGTGTGTAGGATCTTCTATAATCACAAAGAAGTGTCTCCTCTTGGTGCAGGACAATTATTATCTGGAGATGGAGCAACTGTGAGTCATTGTAGTAAAATCTTACAACAGCTGAGAGAGGAGTACGCTGTCAGGTAAGTGGGTCTAGAAGGGGCATTAATGCATCTACTACAGTTGTAATGTAGTTCCAAACACTTGGTTAAATGTTATTTTCTACACTTCCAGTGCTCTTTTAGCCCTCTATTTTCTCATATTTCTTACTGCTTAAAACATTTTTCTATTTGTTTATTATTGTTTCAAACTAATTCTAACCTCTTTTAAAAGATGTCTACATTTTGAAATGACTTATGTTTTTGAATATTCAATTAAGTATATTAATTGTCAATTTATTAATTACCTATTATTGCTTAATGAAAAGTAAATTCAAACTTATCAATGACATTTTTAATTTATCAAAAACATATAATGAGAGAATACTTAGTTGTTTCTGGGAAAACCTTTTTCTTAATCTAGCTTTATCTGTGAAGATAGAGGTTCCCTTAAAAAAATTTTGGAATAAATGTAGAGTTGATCTTTTCACAGAGGATGCATAACAGGCTAGGAAAACTGGCATATTATGTGACATATTCTTTTTTATTTACTTATATAGCAAACTGATCATTTAAAACTACTTTGAACTAATGGTCACATTGAATTTTTTATGGAAAAAAGCACTCTGTTTTTTTGTTAAAACTTTCTTTTTTTCCTATTGCTATTTATGTTAATTCTAGAAGATTTAGAGGAAAAAAAATCTATTCTTTAGTGTTCAGGAAATAGCAGCAAAAATTGTATTAATTTCAGAATCTTTATTAGTTAATTTCCTTTCTCTGAAAATATTTGAAAATATTGAAAATTCAGTTATAGTGAAATTTAAATCCTTTGTACATAAATAAATGACTTTATTTTATGAAATCATAAATTGGTCTCATGACTTCCAAATTCACATTATCAATACTGAGAATGAAGCCCATTGAACATTTTCCTGATAAAAGTTCAGAATAAGATTATAAATGCTTCATCATCATTAAAGACAAGTTTTCTTCCTTTTTTCTTTTATATTTTTGTAAGAAAAAGAAACCTCAGCTATAAAAGAGAAAAATGGTGCATTTTAATAGAATTTTATACCGTTTCTTGATTAATTCAAATTATAAAATAATATAAGAATCATGTATCTTTTTAATAAATATATGATTATATTACCAAACCAAATATTTCCAGGCTGTTGCATATCATGGTAACTCAAGTTTTTCATGGTGAGTTACGCCATAATTCCAAAAGAAAGTATTGCTGCTGCTGCTGCTGCTACCGCTGCTGCTGGTAGAGCCAACACTGCATCTAGGCCCCACCCTGGGATCTCAGCATCAGGTTTGGGGGACAGAGGACAATGCTTCCTGCTCTGCCTGATTGATTGATGGTAAAGGAGGAAGGGCCTTATCAAGACTGCTAGGAATGGTTTCTTAGCATTTTAATGCATTTTTTTTTCCCTGTGGATAGGAATCTCATTGCTCTTGAGGGTAATACAGTGTCATTATTATTGCATACAGATATTTTACTGCCAAGTAACCATTAAGAATTCGAAGCTCATGTTCTGCTGTATTTATTTCGCTCATTGTGCGTTTACTCTCACCTCCAAGTACTGTAGGGAGACTTTGTCTAATCACATTTTACTTATATTGAAAGAAGTTTTGCATTAGAAGTGACAAAGGGAGTAACCAGCATTGGGCACATATAAATTCATCTGGCAGATACAGATGAACTTCATTGGCACGTGATAAAGTTTCCGAGACATAATCTTAATTTAATTTTTAAAACAGTTGTGCATATTACCCTTAATATAAACTAACTTTTAGTTTTTGGAAAATAAAACCAATACGTTTTAAAAAAATATTTATCTGTTTGACTATCTGGACTTACTTTAGGAGTAACCATAACAATAAATCTGGGGTAAAAGTCAATCCAAGCCCTTTGGCATAAGCAGCAAACTATTCATACTCCACTACTTAGGAGTTCCTTATTTTATATAATCTATTCAAAGTAGTTTAAACTTTTTAGGGTAGAGGTCTTTCATTTCTTTGTCTCTACTCTAGTATCTAGAATATTCTTAGCTATGTTCATACATGCTTTGGTTGAACTGAATGGATTTTGAGAGAAATGTACTTTATTGCTAGATTATAGTGTTTGCGGGATCAGTATGTTGGGATTAGTTAGTTGGCATGAACTGTATTCAAATCAGTACAGAGAGGGTCAAGAAGTCCAAACACTCTTGCTAAAGTTGATGGAAGAAACAGTGATTCTAAACACACCCCCTACCACAGTGGCTGGTGGTGGTGGACTGAGACCAAGGCATTATGTAATAAGTGCCTTTTTATTAATTATAACTTAATATTAGCCAGAGTGTGGCCTTTTGCCACTCAAAACTTACATTTACGTTTAAGGTGGTGTATTTTCTCTACCTGTATGTTTGTATATGAATGCAGACATGTCGACTTACAGGTAAACATCAACACACAGACTTTATACAGCACTAAATAAAACACTTCTCAGAAACTTTTTGCAAACTGATATGAACTAGAGTTAGTAGTTCTTCCTAAAGGAAAGCTTCATTAAAATTGAAGAAGAGACTAAAAATTTTCATACCAGTCAAAGAATAAGAAGACACATGGATAAATTTAATTTTGTCCTCTTGCAGTAAAAACATCATCATTTTGTTGAACGGTTCCTGACATTTTGGCATTTCTAAACTCCTTTGGTAGAAAGAAAAGAAGAAAACTAATAGTTTAATTCCTGGATGTCAACTCTTTTAGACAAAACAGGTCTTTAATGTATTTTTTTTCTCAAATGCATGTCCTAGCCAGCTACTTCTGAGGAGTGATGGCATACAACGCATCTTATATAATGCTAAAAACAGAAATTTACCAGTATGAGAATCCAAGCTTATATTAATGTAAACTGACTGGCCTGGTAATAGTTTCTAAAATAATATTTATTTTATTTAAATTAATTGAGTGTTGTTTTTAACATGTTATCATTTTTATACAATTAGTTTTTAATGTTTTAAGTTATCATAGTAATAAGCATTTGAACAATGAACTCTATGGAATAACAAACCTTTGAATTTAAAAACATTTGTTCTGATCATTAAGTAGTGACATCAGAATTTGACCTAGAAACTATGAATGCATAATTGTGTGACTGGGTCAGTGTAAAATTAGCCAAACTTTTTTGGAGGTAGAGAAAATTTCTTTTAGTAGACTGAGATAATTGCTGACAAAGGAACTGAACCAAGTAACCTGTCACATGCTCATGTTCCAGTTATGAGCTTATTAAGTCCCACCATGCTGGTGCTTCATGTATCAGTGTTTTATCCCTGCTTTGTTCCACTGTACTCTATACCACAGAGGCTTGCAAAACAATGACATGACCCGTTTACTCAGCTACTCAAACTCTGAGGTCTTTTTCTTCAGATGTATATTTATATGGTCTCTACTTTAAGACAACATATTGGGCTTAGCTTTTTTTTTTTAACTTTCTATTTCGAAATAATTATAGATTCACAGTAAGTGGCAAAATTGTACAGGAGGTCCCATGTACCTTTCACCTAATTTCTTCCAATGATAACATCTTACATAAAAATAGTATGGTAATAAAACAAGGGAATTAACATTGATATGGTCCACAGAACTTATTCACATGTCATCAGTTGACACACACTCATTTGTGTGTGTGTGTGTGTTTAGTTCTATGCAATTTTATCATTTGTGTAGATTTATGTAACCTCTACTATAACTGAGATACAAAACTGTTTCATTACCATAAGGCTTGCTCCTGCTACCATTTGTAAGAATGTCTCTTCCCCTCCTCCTCCCCACCTCTAACACTTGGAAACCAATTCATCCTACATGACTATAGTTATGTTATTCAAGAATGATATAAATAAAATTATACGGTATGTACCTTTGTGAGATTGGCTTTTTCATCCAGTGTAATTCTCTTGAGATCTATCCAAGTTGTTAGTGTTTTAATGATCTTTTTTTTTTTTTAAATTGTTGAGTAGCAATCTGTGGTATGAAAAACTGGCGATACCATGAACTATTTAGCCATTTACTCATTGAAGGCTATATAGGTTGTTTCTAATTTTTGGCTATAATAAATGAAGCTGCTTTCAACATCCATCTATGGGTTTTTGTATAAACACAATTTTCTATTTTTATGGAATAAATGTCAAAGAGTATAATTGCTAGATTGCACAGTAAGTGCATGTTTAGCTTGAGAGAAAATCTTTTCCACATTATTTTTCAGAGTGGCTGTATCATTTTATATTCCCAACAGCAATGTATAAGTAATCTAGTTTCTCTGCATCCTCACCAGCATTTAGTATCATCCCTATTTTTTAATTTTTATTTTAGACGTTCTAATAGTTGTGTAATGATATCTCACTGTGGCTTAGATTTGCATTTCCCTTATAACTAATAATGTGTCTTTTCAAATGCTTATTTGCCACCAATATATCTTCTTTGGTGAAATGTGTCTTTATGTATTTTGTCCATGAAAAATTTTTTAGTTGATTTTTTTAATATTGATTTTGAGGGTTCTTTATATATTCTAGAGACAAATCCTTTGTCAGATAAGTTTTCTCTCACTATGTAGCTCCTCTAAGTACCTCTTAACCAGGTCTTTTGCAGAACACACTTCTTTATTTTGAAGTCCAGTTTATCAATTTTTTCTGTTTTGACTGTGCTTTTGGTGTCAAGTCTAAGAACTCTTTGCCTGCTTTCAATTTCTAAAGATTTTCTCCTTTGTTGTTTTCTAAAAGTCTTATGTTTTACATCTAAGTCCATAATCCATTTCAAGTTAATTTTTGTATAAGGTGTAAGGGTTAAGCCACGATTCTTTTTTTCTCTTCTTCCTGCCAATGAATTTTTAATTGCTCCAACACCATTTATTGAAATGTCTATACTGTTTTCATTGAATTGATTTTTCATCTTTGTCAACATCTCTTAGACATATATATGTGGAACTACTTCTAGGCTCTCAATTCTGTTCCATTGACTATTCTTCCACCCATACCACACAGGCTTATCATTGAACAGAGTAATTTTTCTTATTTTATTCTTCCATTTAAAAATTGTTTTCACAATAATAGGCCCTTTAGCTTTACATATATTTTTTTAGAACAAGATTATCTATGTCTACAAAAAAATTGCTACAATTTTGAAAGGAATTTTATTAAACCTATAGATCGATTTCAGGAGATTAACACATTTATTATGTTGTATCTTTAAACCCATGAACACAATATGTTTCTATTTATGTAGGTTTTTGTTTTCTTTCATCAACATATTAAGCAAACAGTTCCTGTACATGTTTTGTTAGTTTCATACCAAAATATTTTGTTTTCTTTGGAATAAATGTAAATAATATTTTGTTTTAAATTTTGCTTCCTATATGTTGTTAGAAATATGTGTTCTATTTTTTTTGTGTCAATCTAATATCTTGCAACCTTACTGAATTAACTTCATAAGTCTAGGAGTTTTTTGTGGATTTCTTATAATTTCCTATGCAGAAAATTGTCATCTGCAAGTAAGAGAGCCTTAGTTTGAGAGTTTATATACCTGTGCTTTTATATTTATTTAAAAAAATTGTTCTTTAGGTTATTGCTCATTATATGTTGTTTTCTATAACATTAAGTGGATTAATGATTTTCTAAAATAATTCTTAGGTCAGTGGATCTTAAAGTGTGATTAGACACTCCTAGGAGTGCTTTGAAACATTTTCATTGGGTCCATAGAATAAAAATTTTACTCAAAATTATATTAAGATGTTATTTGCCATTTTTATTCTTATTTCTAATAAACATGTGGTGTAATTTTCCAGAGATTACATGACATGTGATGTAGTAACAGATTTAGAAATGGTAGAAACCGACTTAGAAATCCAACAGTCTTCTGTTATGTCACACATTGAAGAGATTTGCAAAGTGCAAAATAATGCCACTCACTAATTTTTTAAAATAGTTATTTTTCATAGAAATGATTTGATTGTTAACATGCAATGAAATTATTATTTTAAAAACAAATTATTAAATATTTTAAAATTTTCTCAGAAATTAAAACAACTCATATGAAAAATATTGATAGAAATGACCCTTATATAGAAAAACTCTTTGAGGTCTGTAGGAATTTTTAAGGGTTTAAAGAGCTTCTGAAATGAAAAAGTTTGAGAATCTCTAATTTAGGTCAATTCTATTTAGGTGAATTCTTTTGTTTACCAATTTGTCACTGAACATATTGTCTGGTGTTGAATAAATATAGGTTGATTTCAGAAAAGTATCTTTTTGCCTTGCTAGTTTATGGCAGAGGAGGAGGTTTCTGTTAGTTTTGCAACTCTTTCCTTAAATAAAATATGACGTGAAAGTCTAATAAATGTAAAAATGAGAACAAAAACAGGGTTAAACTTAAAATTTAGGCTGTGTGAATTTTTCCCCTATACCACAGTAAGATAAATTTTAGAGACGCTTAGAGTTTAATAAGAAAATTATGACTAGATAATTAATCAAAAACTATATAAACAAGTCCAGAATATTGCCTAGTGTCTGATATAGTAGGATTCAATAAATGTGTTACATGAATGATGACTAATAGGATGTGGACATAACTTCAGATCATTTTTGAAATAGTAGTTATTAAAGTGAAACTTTATCAATAGAAAAATCAAGCTTTATTACAATGGGGTCATAATCACTTAAATATGTCATAGCTACATATATTAGGACAAATATCTGAGTTCCAAACAATCAAAAAATAAATATAAGAGAAAATTTAGTCAGGCAAGAAGTCACTGTCAAAGTTATGTTCCTGGGGGAAAAGAGAACATATGTAAGGTAAGAGGAAGGCTACTTTAGTTGTAGAAAGTAAGGAAAATGACCAGTTAAAAGTAATTTTCAACAACATTCTATTTAATGCATAAATTATACCAAATTAAATCACTTTAAATTTTCTGACTTACACAATTAAGCACATTCAAGTACTTAGTGATGATGTTCTCAGAGGAGGGAAGTGTTATAAGCATAAGACTCATCTACCAGACAAGTTCATCAGTGGAAGAAATAACATGTGTTATTCCTGAGGCTATTCCAGAAATGAAAAAAAAAGGATGATTATATTAACAAATGCACAAAAATTAAAACACACACGTACATACAACTTGATGGGCTATTTTAAGGCAGTTGCTTGTTAAACCAAGAAGCCTTCTGCATGCTCTGGATTGCCACATTTTTATTTTTATGGGAGTTCCATGAGCTGTGACATTGGCCCTATTTGGCTGCAGCTTGAGTGATTTCTAGCATCTTTCGTATCTCAAGACAAGGCTAAATGCAAACAAACTAAATCCAGCACACCACCTAGGACACTGTTTCTCACAGTCAGCAGGAAACACATTCTTCATAAGACTGCTATTTTTATTTATAAAAAAAATGTAGGGCTGTTTGTTGTATCATCATTAAAACAGTCAAAGGGTAAGGAAAAGTTGATGGATAACTTCCTGATATAAATGAATTTTTTTTTAATTCCCCTAAGAGTAGAGGTCAGTAACATGTTCTAGCACAGTAGTACAGATTTTAGTACTTTTAAGAAGAAACCTTGACAATAATGTCCCAAGCTTGGTAAGCACTCTATGCAAGGCAAAGCAAAGGAAGAAGGGTTAAGGAAAAGTGAAGTAAAGAACTTCCATCAGTGATAAACTACATGTTCTCATTAATATTTGTAATCTATCAGAAGTGTCTTTTATGCCAGGACTTCTTAGCCCTGGTGCAAGAGAGGCCTGAACTGGCTGCATTTCCATGCCTCTCTACCCTACAGAATACATTGTATGTTATTATCTGCTTATTTTCTTTTCTTGAAACTAGAAGACAAGCTTCTGAAAGCAAATATTTCTATTTTCCTTACCATTGTAAACCCAATGAATAAAATAATCATTCAATATTTGTTGAATGTATGTATAATTATGTAAAGTTTCCAAAAGTGAATTTTTATTTTGGTTGTATTGTCTTTTATTAGCTGAAAAAGACTATTCCTAGTTAATATCACAGATCTTTTAAAAATTTAACAAAAAGCATGTAAAAGTCTTTGTAACTGTGACTCATACACATATTTATAGAAATTATGTCTCCAGTAATATTTCTATTATGCAGGATGAATACTAGAAATTAAATACATCTAATAAAATTTAAAAATTTCTGTGAGTCTATAACAACGATTCTCAAACTTTTTAGAATCACTTGACACTTTTAAAATTGAGAACCCCAAAGAGTTTTGTTTTTTTGTGGATTATATCTGTAGATATTTACCACATCAGAAATTGAAATTGATAAAATTTAAAATATTTAGTGATTAATAAATTTAAAAATAACATAGCTTGTTTTTATAAACAATTATTATAATTTTCAACACAAAAAGTGAAAATGAAAGAGTAGTAGTTTTTACAGATATTGTTAACATCTAACTTAATAAAAGAAAGCTAGATACTTTTTTTTTAGGCAGGGCAAACCTTGGTTGACCTCACAGATTGCAAGGACCTTGTCCATTTACAATCTCTTATTTTTTTTTCAATCCCTCACTTTTTTTTATTCTTTTATTTTTTACACCTACAGCACCTGGTCTTCCTAGGTGGTCTTCCATTCAAGTACTAACCAGACCCAACCCTGCTTAGCTTCCAAGATTAGATGGGATCAGGCTTTTCAGGGTAGCATGGCCGTAGACAAGGCAGCTAGATTATTAAACTGCTTCTATATTCAGTTTGTTGCAAGACTCACATCATAAAGTTAAAAAATGTCTTTTGTTCAAATGTATTTTCTTCCACTTATGCCTCTCTTCTTCCACATTGTACTGAAAGTGCTAGCCAGAGCAATAGGGAAAGGATAAGAAAAGGCATAAAGATTGGAAGAGAAGAAATATTTCTGTTTGCAGATGACATAATTGTTCATATAGAAAACCCAAGGAATCTACAAAACCAAACCAAAGCCAAACCAATCAATAAACAAAAAAAACCCTAAAAATTGCTGGAACTAGTAAGTGAGTACAGTAAGATAACAGGATATAAGATCAATATTTTACATTAAAAAATTTTTATGTTAGCAATAAAAATGTGGACATAAAAATTAAAACTATAATATAATTCATAATCACTCAAAGATAAATTTTAAAAAATAAAAATTTTTAGGCTTAAAATTATGACATAATGAAAGAAATAAAACTGTTCTAATAAATATTCATGGATTAGAAGACTCAACATAGTAGAGATATCAATTCTTCCCAAATGATATACAGATATAATACAATTCTCATCAAAACATCAATTTTTTCTCTAGATATAAACAAAATTATTTTAAAATTTATATGTAATCTAAAAGGACTTCAACAGCTAAAATATTTGAAAGAAGAAAAAAGTGAGAGGAATCTTAATGCATTGGTTTAATAATCAATACTGTGTAATATTGGCAGGATAGATTATTGCAAATAAAATAGATAACCTAGAAATAGACCCATGCAAAAATACACAGGAGATATTTGACAAAGTTGCAAAACCAATTCAATGAAGAAAATTTAGCTTTTCAGCAAATGGTGCTGAAGAAATTAAATATCCAGAGACAAAAATAAATAAATAATAAAAATTGAACCTTAATCTAAATCACATGTCATATACATAAATTAAAGTGTATTATGAACTTAAATGTAAAATTATACAAATTTTAGAGAAAATTATGAGATAATTTTTGAGTTTTAGAGATAGGCCAATAGTTCTTAGACTTGACTTCAAAAATACAGTCCATAAAAAGAAAATTTGGTAAACTCAGTCTCATCAAAATTAAAAACTTTTGCTCTGTGAAAGACGCTGTTAAAAGGATAAAAAGGTAGGCTACATACTTGGAAAAATGTTTGCAAAGACCCTATTAAAAGGATAAAAAGGTAGGCTACATACTTGGAAAAATGTTTATTATCTGACAAAACACTGTCTAGAATATATAACAAAATCTCAAAGCTCAAAAAAAAAAAGAGCATTCAAATCTAAATGAACAAAAGAAATGAAGAGACACTTCACTGAAGAGAATATACAGATAGAGAATAAGCACATGAAAGTTATTCAATATTATTAACCCATCGGGAAATTGCAAATTTAAGCCATGATGAGGTATCATTATACTGTTATCAGATTGGATAATATAAAAAATAGTGACAACACCAAATGCTAGTGAGGATGTGGAGAAACTGGTTTACTTAACATATACATGGTTGATAGGAATACAATTATGTTAGTTTAATTGTGGCAAGGTTTAACAGTTTCTTAAAAACTCAACATTCAACTACTATATGACCTAGCAATGGCACTCCTTGACATTTATCTCAGAGAAATGAAGACATGTTTACATAAAAACCTATACATAAATGTTTATAGCAACTTTATTCATAATTACCCTAAATTAGAATCAGTCCAGATGTCCTTCAATGAGTGAATAGGTAAAAATATACTCTGGTGCATCCATACCATGGAATATCAGGAAGAAACAATTTGGACAGATATCCAAAAACCAAAAGGTTACACATTATATAATTTCATTTGTATAGCATCCTCTAAATGTCAAAGTTATAGAAGTAAAAAACTGATTATTTGTTGCTAGCTGCTATGGACAGCAGGCAGGGTCGAAGGAGGAAGTCATTGCTACTTCAAAAGAGTAACAGGAAGAATTCTTGTTGTGATGGAATTGTTCTGTATCTTGACTGTATCAATGTCAATGTCCTTGTGATATTGTACTACAGTTTTGAAGATGTTAAGTTACTGTTGGAAACTGAGTAAGGGGCACATTAGATTTCTCTGTATTACTTCAAATTCATTTGAAACTACAATTATCTCTCAAAATATGTATATATATTTTAATTTGAAAACTGAAGATAATTTCACTGGTTTTGAAAGGGTGGTATCTTAATGGCAAAGAGGTAGTTAAAAATTAGGTTCTCTTTTCATTTTTAAAAATCAAAAAACATCATGACTAGTACTGTTCTAAGAGTTTAAGTAAATACTTTTCATAATTATGGGAGAAAGAATTTATTGGGAGTGTTAAAAATTTTCTTCTAAATATGGTCTGAGATAATTAAACTAGTGTATTCTTACTATTCTAAAGATTCATCAGCAAGCTTTTTAAGATTTTGCACACCTCATAAGTACTAAAAATGTTGCCAAGGAAAGCTGCTCACTTTCAACTGTTTTTCACTGTCTTGAAGGACTTTTTCAGGAGTTCTTGCTAGCAATGATAGTAAGAGGAATGTAAAGTAATAGATAAACCTAATAAATATACTGAAAAATGGTATTTTTATGCCTATAACCCAATTTTCTTTCAAATAATCAGAGTTTTGTACCTTAAGCGGGGACAACATCAAGGGAGTTTTGGTGCATTGGTTTTTAAATTTTTTATATTTTTATTTTTTAAAATTATAGTTGACATACAATATTATTAGTTTCAGGTGTACAATGGAGTGATTATAGAACTTATGAAGTGATCACCCTGATAAATTCAGTACCCATCTGACATCATACATAGTTATTGCAATACTACTGACTATATTTTCCATGCTATACTCTATATCTCAATGACCACATTGTAACTACTAATTTGGACCTCTTAATCTCCTCCCCATCTTTACCCATCCCCTACCCCAAACTGACAACTTTACCCATCCCCCACCCATCTCACTTTACCCATCCTCCACTTCAATCTGACAACTATCAAAATGCTCTCTGTATCTATGAGCTTTTTTTGTTTGTTTGCTTACATTATTCCTTAGATTCCACATATAAATGAAATCATATTTGTCTTTCTCTGTCTGACTTACTGCACTCAGAACAATAATCTGTAGGTCCATTCATGTTCTTGCAGATGGCAAGATTTCATTCTTTTTTATGGCTGTGGTTCATTATATATACATACCACTTCTTCTTTATCCATTTATCTATTGATGGACACCCAGATTGCTTCCATGTCTTGTCCATTGTAAATAATGCTGCAATGAACATATGGATGCACCTATTCCTTTTGGGTTTCTTTGAATAAATACCCAGAAGTGAGATTACTCTTGATGTCATCTCAGAGGCCCCTTAAACTGTCCTCATTTGGGGGGATTCTGTTTTCTTATTGTTGTTCCGATTGAATATTACTAGGTCTTATCTAGTGTTCTTCATGTTTTGAGAGGCTGGGAAGCAAAAACTTGCATTTTCAGGATTCTCTTGTGGGTAGATTTTTGGATACGTTGTGGTTCTACCAATCACAAACATTATGACAAGACTTGGACTAAGGTCTGAGTTATGAAGAAAAGAAGGCAAGGAGTGAGGCATCCATTTCATGGCATGGTGTTGGTAGAGCCAGCTGGCTTCTGCAGTTGTTATTTTCTGCTGTCTCTTTCCTATTCTCAAAAGATGCAGTGTGATTCTTAGGACTGGGAGTTGCCTGGAGGGCTACCTGGAGCTCATTCCACATTCCCACCAGTACCTGGTGATAAATCCCTTTCTGCTTAACTTAATTAGAAATATTTCTGTTATCTTCAACTGAACCCTAATCAACACAGCAAAGAACATATTGTAAAACATACTAAAATGCAGAAATAGAAACCTGAAGGTCTTGAGCTAAAAAATGAAAGCATGCTTTGGGCTGAGGTTAGGAGATGGGATCTGCTTTGTGGAAGGGAAAAGAAAACAAGGAAAGGACACATGATTCCAAGTCCTAGAAGAAATCACTGACAACAGAATCACTCTTAGATTATTACATTCTAAAAATTAATCTCCAATGAGCACTTGGATTCCATCTGAGTATCTCTATTATCATTTAGCCTCCTGGAAACTGCATTAAGAGAAGTGGCTTTCTAGTAGTAGAACTTCTGTGTTGGCAAAGATCTGATCTGCTTGCTGATGCCTGAAATTTCTTTAACAGGGAATGAATTGTATATAATGAGAAATAAAAGTGTCAAAATGCTGATTGAGATGGTGTGCAAAATTGATCAATAGCAAAGGGTGTTAGGTTAATGAAATTAAAGTTAATGATAATTTCAGGACCCTTTTGTTTCGGTGATGGAACTGATTAACATTTACAGTGTACTTACTGTGAACCTGGCACAGGGCCTCATGTTTCTACACACTCCACTTTACTGGGTGTCTCTACAACTTTGTGGTTCTGTACAGTAGCTTTATTCCCATTTTCCAGGTATACAGATTTAGATTCGGAAGGATGAAAAAGCTTGTCTGAGTCACAAAGACAAAGCCTGGGACAGAAGCTTCTTCAATTCCATAATTTTGAATTAGGTCAAACCTCTTTGCCATTACATGGTTAGGGATAAATTGAAACTATGCTCAGATATTAGTTTTCTCATGGGAAGGCAGACAGGAAATTCTGTTCTATGTGATTTATGCTTTTTTTCCTTTCAAAATGGCTTACTTTTTTTTTAATTAAAGGGTTTATTTGGCCCAGAGGATTTATTAGTAACAACCACAACAAACAGCATTTGTATATCAGTTTATGATCTACTCTATTTTTTGGAATGCATTTTTTTATACGTTGTCTTAATTTTATCTTCACTACTTCCCAGTAGAGGCAGGTACTATTTCCTTCTAATTTCTAACAAACTGACCTACAAAATTTGAAGTTACTGCCTCAAAGCACAAAGCAAATAGAGAGTCTTGATCCTAAATGCAAGGATTCAGTGCACAGTCTTCACTAGAATCTATTATTGTTTATGAGAGATAAATACCGACCTAGAGACCCACAAAGACATCCTGAACCACACAAAAGCCTGAGGCTACAAAAAAAAGGGTTTTGTTTAATATTTAATCCATTTCATTCCCAGTAGCCACCAATATTATTGATTACATTATGTGGTAACTGTTTATGTTTGTCTTCTCAACATTTCGTACAGTGCAGACTGTGAGGGCTGGCAGTTTAACTTATTCATTCTAATATTTCTAGCACCTAACACAATGACTTGCATAGAGTTGGCATCCAATATATTTTCATTAATGAATACCTCCAAAATATTAACTTTCAAATCAGAATAGAAAGAATAAACTTTTCTTTCTAATGTTTTAGCTGATTTTTTTTTTCTTTTTCACAATGATGAATTTAGTGTATGGTGACAAGTACAATACATAAGAAATATTAGTATTGAAGTAATTCAAGAATGTAGAAACACCCCATTTTTGTTATCAGCTATACCTGGTCAAATATTTTACTATTAATTTAAAAATCTTTAGAGAAGAACCTTTTCTAGAAGAGTACACTACTGTGATTTCCTTCCCCATTCCACACAAAATAAAACAAATCACATTAGACAAGTAATTTTTTTGGTGCCAAAACCAAATGGCAGTGGTACCTGCCTTTGGAATCATGATAAATGAAGTTGCCCAAAAGTGAAATTCAATCTGGGCCTTGAGTTATATTGCCAAGTACTGGCAAATGAAAATAACCATTAAGAGAAAGAATCCTGATTTATTTCTTTAATTTTCTCATCAGACAGAGCATTTGTGGTCAAATGGAACTTAAATTGAATAAAAATATTGCAATTTTAAGTCTTTATGTTTTGACCTTTGTATATGATAAAAGACTATTGCAAATCTGCTCTGGAAATCTCCCAGGTTTGAATGGATGTTTGCATTACAAAATGTCCTAGGTTTTGTTGTGTGCCCTTAAGGTGGTGGTTACTGTATAAAGCTTTTCTTTTCTTTACTTTTCTTTTTAACTGCAGGAAACATCTAACTCCGGTGAAAATGTTCATATAGCTTTCAGGTAATTTTGCAGCTCCAGATACATAAATACTTCAAAGAATTGTTGACTCAGCTATCACAGCTGCGGCCTACAGGATTTACAACGTTTGAAAGGCAGAAGGAAATAGAACAGAAGTCTGATGATTCCAAACCATTCTAAATCACCTCACTGCTAGAAAATTTGCTTTTCTTGTCAATTGTTGTCTCTCATAACAAAAAATAGTAACTTCTGTTTGGAGATGTTTATTTCAAAGGATTCTGAATTAATTTGCGCATACTAGGTTTATTTAGGAATCAGTAAGTAGTAGTTACAGAGATAATGGCCTCTGAGGGGTCAGGAAGAATCACGTAAGATAGGAACACAAAATGAAAGTTGATTCAGAATTGGGTCAAACCAATAAACTTTTCATTTCATGTATTGATTTTGGAACTATTTACATTATAGGGCCGAGTGAGCCCTTTCTTCTGATACATCCACTGATTTATCTATTTACTATCTTATCAAGGTTAAAGGTTGAATTTTGTTTCTCTTTGCAAAATCTAAATGTTACCTGTAATTCAGCACCATTATTAAGCCAGTTCATAACATGTAATAATAAGTACATAATTGTTGAGTCTTCAGATATTCTCTATATATGGTATATGAATGATGACCTTTAGTTGTATTCTATGATAAACATATATTAAGTAGATTTAAATTATTTACTTTAATACAAAGTAAATTCTATAACACAACTAACAGTTCAGATTATAGTTTGTTTAAATTAGATCATTTGGAAATAATGATACTAAAATTTTAAATGTTTTCTTCTCACATTCAGATAGAGAGAGATTCTTGAAATAAATTAAGCAAATAACAATATACAGTGTATTTTAGTTGTTTACAATTTATATGGAAATATAATATATACCTTTTGTTCCTCCAACAAATATGGTGAGGTATAAATATTAAGTGTATTATTATTATTATTATTATTATTATTATTATTATTATTATCTCCACTTTACAAAAGAGAAAGACAACTTTCAGAAAATTCAAGTGAACTTTAAAAATTTATCGAATGGGTATTGCGCAAAGGTTTGGGGCACAGATTTTCTGACTTCAGATGCTCTGAATTTTTCTATTATATCCTGTATTTTATTTTAGTCTATAATTGATGAGGTTAAAATTTGTTGACCTGAAGTTGTTGGTAGTTAAACTTAGAAAATTGTGTTTCTTTTAGTTTATTCCATAAATATGAAACTGCTCTCTGAATCTGAGAATATGTTTGAAGTCAGAGTTTGAATCTCAGCTGTACAACATGGATATGACTTTAATTATAAATCTCTATATAATTCTTCAATAAACTACAAATGAACAAAATAATAAAGAACAAATGAGATACCAGAAAAATCTGTGTGAATTTGAAAAATTACTTAACTATTTGGTAACATAATTTTCTCATCTTTAAAATAGGGCTGATCATACTTATCACACAGGATTGGATTAAGGATAAAATGAAAAGCATCCATGACTTGAATTTGAATATTGTATTGACTATAATGCAACTGGTAGCTGAAGTCTGCTAGAAAGGCGGATAATTCATTTGTCCTCCTATATTTATCTGAATATATTTGTGTTTAAATACAATCTGTAATTTAAAAATTACCGATAAAGTGTCTCATGTATATTGTCATACTTTCTAAAAGTATATATAAACTCTCTATGTTGTAACTTTTGCAGTTCTATGTTTTAGATGAATTTTAAGATAACATAGTATCAGATAACTTCATAAAACATTATATCTACTTATTGAAGTATTATACTGTCATTTGTGCTATTGGTATTTGGATAGGATTTAAAACAACTTTTTCTCATTCAAAAATGTTTATGAAATTGCATGACTAAGAGGATATACCTCACTCTTTAAAGCCCATTTACGGTGGTCATCCAAGCCCTTTCTGGCTTAATTTATAAATAAGATTAATGCGATGGGGGAAATTATCTTTTATTGGATCATCTATTTTAACAATTTTCAGTATAAATAGCAATTTATTTTCTTAGTGTTTGAACTTTGGCCTCTTTCTGGAAGTTGTATCTTAAAAAATGCAAAAAAAAAGAAGTCTTTTAAGTATAATATGTTTGACATTAATTAGTTTCCATTTTTGGATACTTGTATAAAAGGCATAAATTTATGTCTTAGACTCAGGAAACCACATTTAATAAGTAGATAAATGTTTAAAAACAAAACCCAAAACAGCATTGCATGTAAAATGCTCTAATTAAGTAAGAGCCCATATTAAGAGAAAAGAATAGAAAACAGTTCTATATACTATGTATTCAGAATAAAAGTTCTGTTAATGGCAGGTAGGGCTCTCTTATATATAGAAGACTCCTCACATTTGGTAGTGGTACTTGAAACATTTCCATAAACAGTTACTTCCACTTATATTTCATATGTCACATACCTTTAAGTTTTTTAAACATTACTAAAATATACATTGATCTTGCTCAGTGGCCCTTT
Source organism: Macroglossus sobrinus (assembly GCA_004027375.1). NCBI lineage: Eukaryota > Metazoa > Chordata > Mammalia > Chiroptera > Pteropodidae > Macroglossus > Macroglossus sobrinus. The sequence goes on along the minus strand of PVKZ01000820.1, from coordinate 127,783 downwards.
CCCTCAAAACGATGCAGGTTTGATACTTCCTAAGGATTCTGATTGTCAGGCAATTTGTAGAGAACAGAGTGCATTGCAACACTGACGCTGGGGCCAGGAGCTCAATTAGGTGGCTGGACAATGATCATTCTTATATAAAAACTAGGTTTATAAAAAATAGTTTTATTAAAATGCTATCTTTTTTTAAATTTGGTTTTCTTTTAAAGATAGTTGTTTAGTTGATATGAAAGGAGTTAAAAAGCCACTGCTGAGATAAAGTTGTCCTACTCTCCTAGGAAAGCCACAGTGAAATGTGAAAATGTAGATGATGATTTATGAAAAATGTAGAGACTTGAATGTGAAAAAACTCAAACTTTTTTTCTCAGGACTTTTCTAATGATTATGAACACCTACGCTGCCATAGTGGATAAAATGACTGGAGAATCAGTAGTAGGAAAGCAGGCAACAGTCATGGGAACAGTTTTCTTTAGAGGCCTATCAGAAAAGGCAGGAAAACTTCTCTATATCATCCTTCTGGTAGGAAAGACCCCTTAATTATAATTCACTCAATAGTAAGTGCAGTCCCTATCGCTCTTGGTCATCACCAGAGAGAATAGGTGTGAAGGCCTGGGTAAGAGCACACCGATGGTCTGGGGAAAACTTTTGGGTAATCTGACACATTATAATGCTTCAACAGTCCTTTAAATTTAAATTTTGCTTAAATTAGATTTCTATCTTTAATTGCATTTCTATATGTCATAGGGGCCACAGATGTGCTTTAAGAGCATCTGCAAGTCATTGAAATTTTGCACAAAATTTTGTTTTCAAACATATTTTTTTTTGTAATAATGTCCACAACTTTATCTTACTTATTTTATATTTCTGCTCTGTATGCTAAAATTTTGTTTCTATTTTATTTCCTGTCCTAACATTTTAATTCTCAGCAAGTGATATTCTTACTTTTAGCTGATACATTGACTTTGGTGGGGTCAACGGGGATGCTAGCAAAACATTTTCTGTGCAACGATAAATCTCTGAATCTTCATTTCTATTATATTTGTTTTTGTTAAAGTTGTCATCTGTATCTTCTTGAGTTCTACTTCCCTATAACTACTTTGGGGTGTTCTTGTTGTCTTCTGGTTGCCGGTTTTCCTTAAGTGCATTTTTTTCTTATCAAGTCATAACTCTTTTTACCCTTATGAATCAAATCAAACTTTTGGTTTTCTCACCTTTCAGAAAAAAGTCAGAGTTCTCTGCACCTACAGAACAGGTGTGGAAAATCTTCAACCTTCTCTTGAGGGTGTTATGTGCTTCTACATCTTCCCAGCCGTGGGTGTCATTCATAACCATTAAGGAAAAAAGAAATTCAGCCTTTGTGTAGCTTTCTTCCAGTTATTCCAGGGCCAAAGCAGTTTGTCCTCTCAATACACACACACACACACACACACACACGGAAAGAGAAAGAGAGAAGCAAGAAGAGCTCTTCCTTAGGAGAAATAAAAGGTGTGGGTTTGGTTTTGTTGTTGTTGTTGTTGTTTTTGTTTTTTTGTTTTTTGTTTTTTGTTTTTTGTTTTGGCCAACCTCTCTGGAAAACAGAGTTCCAGAGACTTTCCCAAGCTTTTTCCTCTTACTGGCTTTCATCTGTCCCTGAGGTAACAAAATCCTTTTTTTTTGTCATCCAGAAATTTCAGCTAGCTTCTCTGCCCTTAAGAAGTAGTAAAATGTTGCTACAAGGGAAAAATGAGTTTTGAACTGCCACTAACTCCTATCATCTTCTCAAAGACATCTGTGACACCAAAATTATTAAAATCCACTGCCTTCTGGTGTATATGTGTTGTATAATATGTATATATTATTACTGAAGACAAGGATGTGTTTTTATCGTTGTTTCATTTGTAGGTACCTGGGAAGTCTTAGGAGAATATTTAAGATGAGGCAGTAACACATTGCTAGTTTTGTATGTGTTCTCTTCAAAATAAGGTATTTAAAAAAACCCCTCATTTTAAAAACAATTCTGTAATATATATATATATATACACACACATATATATATATATATATGTATATATATGTATACTTGAGTCTATACCATACAGAAATTTAATAATATAGAACAAAGAAGGCGGGTAGAAACAAAGTTGTATTAAGGCAAGGAAATAACATCAGATGGTAGCTAAAATACACAGGAAGAAATAAAGAGAACCAATAAGAAAATTAATATAAGAAACTCTATAGCAATATAGTTATTCTTTTTTCTCTTAGCTTCTTTAAAGACATAAAATTATAAAAAGCAGTAATTATAACAATTATTGTTGTGTTATATAATAATAGCATAGAAAGGGAGAAGAAATCGAGCAATATGAGTAACATTTGGATATTTCACTGCACCTAAGACAGTATAATATAAACAGATTTTGACAAGATGTCTGTGGTAAGCTTTAGATCAATTACTAAGAAAATAACAAAATATATAGTAAAAAAAATTATTAGCAGATAAATAAAATGTTACTCTAGAAAGTATTCACTTAATGTAAAAGAAGGCAGTAAAAGAGAAATAGTGGGGAAAAAGATATCTAAATGTAGAAAAGAAAATGTAAAATGGCAGCTGTAGAGTCAATAGTCAAAAATAAAATACAGAATATTAATAAATTAAACAATTCAGTAAAAAGTCAAGGATGGTCAGACAACATAAAAATGTCATAACACATAAACCTATGACCTATAAACCCACAATCTTCACAATAAGAGATACACTTTACATTCAAGGACTGAAATAGCTTGAAAGTGAAAGAATAAAAAAGATATATCATGTAAGTGGTTACCATAAATAAATCTGTCAGATTATATTAATATCAAATAAAATATACTTTAAAATAAATATACTAGAGATAAGAAGGATATTTTGTAATGATAATCCATCAGGATTAACCCATCAGGAACATATAACATTTATAGCATGCATGCACCTAACAATAGAACACCAAAATGTTTAAAACAAACCTACTGAATTGAAGGGAAAAGTAGATGATTCAACAATAATAGCTGGAGTCTTCAACATCATACTTTCAATAATGTACAACACAACTAGACAGAAGATTATGAAATATGTGACTTAGACAATACAAAACCACTTAGGTCTAATAAATATTGGAAGAACATTATACCTCAAATTACCAGAAGACAGTTTTTCCCAAGTACACATGGAAAATTCTCTAGGATAGACCATATGCTAGGCCATAAAACAAGCTTCAGTAAATTTTAAAATAATACTATGTTAGATAATTAAAATGGAATAAAGTTAGAAATCAATAACAATAATATTTGCAAAATGTCAAATATGTGGAAATTAAACAATGCACTCCTAAGTAACAAGAATAAATTACAAAGGAAATTAGAAAATTCTTTTACATGTATGAAAAGGGAGACAAAATATACTGAAATAAAGAATACAATGAGAGCAGTTATTGGAGAGCAATTTGTAGCTGTAAACATTGTAATTAAAAAAAAAGAAGAAAGATCTTAAATTAAAAATCTAACCTTTCAGCTTAAAACACTGAGAAAGGAAGAGCAAATTAAACCTAATGAAATAGAATGAAAGGAATAATAAAGTTTAAGTGGAAAAATAATCAAATAGAAAATAGAAAAAAAAGAAAAGAAAAGCAAAAGTTTATTCTCTGTAAAGATCAACAAAATTGACAAATCTTTAGTTGGACTGATAAAGAAAAATTAGAGAAGATTCAAATTACAAAAATCAGAAATGAAAGTTGAGACAATACTAATAAACCTTATAGATATAAAAATGACTATAAGAGAATACTATGAAAAACTATGTGCCAATAAATTAGATAATTTAGATGAAATGGAAAAATTTCTAGGAAGACACAAACTATTAAATGTGACTCAAGAAAAAAAAAAATAAACCATAAAAAGTAAAGAGATTAAATCAAACATTTAAAACTTTACAACAACAAAAGACCAGAATCAGATAGTTCCATTGGTACATACTACCAAACATTTTAAAAATAAGATCGATACCAATTATTTATAAACTCTTCCAAAAATAAAAGAAGAGGGAATAATTTTCATTCTATTTCATGAGTCCAGGATTACTCTAATATCAAACCAGACAACAAATATCAAACAAGAAAATGACAGACCATTATATCATAAATATAAATCCAAAAATTTCCAGAAAAATACTAGCACACAGAATTCAGAGGAATATGGAAATGATTATATACTATTACCAAGTAGGACTTATTCAAGAAGGGCAATGTTGGTTTAACATATAAAATTAATTAATGTAATACATTATATCAGTAAAATATTTTATGGGCAATTGATTTTCAATAATTCTAAGACTTCAATGGAAGAGAGAATAGTCTTTTCAACAAATAGGGCTCGGACAAAAGAAAATTCACTTGCAAAAGAATAAGGTTGGATCTTTTTTTACATCATAAACAAGAACTATTTTGTACACAAAAACATCTCATAGAAGAAAATATGGGAAAATATCTCTATGACCTCACATTAGGCAAAGCTTTCTTAGATATGAAACTAAAAGAACAAGCAGCAAAAGAAAAAAAAATAGATAAGTTGGACTCTATCAAAATTAAAAGTTTCTGTGCTGCAAAGGATACAATTGAGTGAAAAGACAACTCAGAATCAGAAAATTTTTGCATATCATAGATTTAAATATGGAATATATAAAGAACTCTTAACAGCTAAATAATATAAATATAAAAAATCTAACTTAAAAAATAAGCAAAGAAATTAAACAGATATCTCTCCAAAGAATGGCCAATAAACACATAAATATGCTTCACATCATTAGTCATCAAGGAAATAGAAATCAAAACTATAATTTATTATAACTTCACAACTAGCAGGATGACTATAATAAAAAGACATAACAAAATGTGTTGGTAAGGATATGGAAAGATTATAGCCCTTATAGCTGCTGGTGGGGCTATAAAATGGAGCAGCCATTTTTGAAAACAGTTTGGAATTTCCTCAGAAAGTTAAACATAGAATTATCATATGATCTAACAATTCTGCACCTAGGTATATACTCCACCAAAATGAAAACATATTTCTACAAAAAAATTGTGCACAAATTTTTGTTGTGACATTATTCACAATAATCAAAAATGTGGAAAGAACTCAAATGTTCATAAACTGATAAATGCATAAACAGTGTGTTATATCTATACATTGGAATATTATTCAGCAATAAATAGAAATTAAATAATGATAGATTCCACATGAATGCACCTTATGTTATTGAAAAAGATAGCAAAAGTCAACATTTTGTGTGAACCTATTTATATATTATCCAATCAGAATAAGTAAATCCACAGAGACAGAGAGTATATTAATGTTTGCCTAGGGCTGGGAAGGGAGTAGATGTGGGGATGACTGTTAGTCTGTATTGGGTTTCTTTTTTTGGGTGAAAAAAATATTCTAAAATTATGTTGTAGTGAAAGCTGTACAATTTGAATTTTCTAAAAGCTGCTTAACTATACACTTTAAATAAGTGTATTTTATGGTATTTGAATTATATTTCAATAAAGCTGTTTCATATATGTGTATGTATAGATGATGTATTAACTATTTTCTAGACACTATACAAAGGGCTGAGGACACTGGTGAAAAAATATGCATCATCTATTAAATCTTAACATAGATGCACAATAATCAAGATGGTGTGGTATTGGTAGAGAAATAGACATCTTAAATAAAATTTAAAAAAAGAACTCACAGTTACATTGACAGAAATATCTTCAATTGTTTCTGTTTTTGACAAAGATGTAAGAACAATTCAATGTATAAAAGATAGCCTTTTTAATAAATGGTGCTGGAACAGTTGGACATTTGTCATTCCAAAAAAATAAATAAATAAAGAGAAAAAAAACCTTAACTTAAACCTCCTACTTCATGTAAAAAATTAACCCAAAATGAATCATAGACTTACATGCAAAACATACAACAATAAAACTTTTAGGAAAAAGAATAGTAGAAAATCTTTAGAATTTAGAGAGAGGCAAAGATTCTTAGAGTTGACACTAAAAACACTAACTATAATAAGTGATAAATTGGATCTCATCAAAATTAAAAACTTTTGCTTTGTGAAAGACTCTATGTGATAGTTAATTTCATGTGTCAACTTAATTGGGCCAAGGGGTGCTCAGATATTTGGTCCAACAATTCTAGATGTGTTTCTGAGAGTGTCTCTGGATGTGATAAACATTTAATCACATGGTAGACCGAATAAAAGAAATTTCACTTCCTAATATAGAGAGGCCGCATCTAATCAATTCAACCTGAATATCAAAAAGGTCCACTTACATGGTAATATTTTTCAATAAATATATTGGAAAACTTTTTGGACATTTCTACATTACCATGAAGTAATCATGTTGATTACATTAGGTTGCCATAAGGCAATTTTATTGTTGCTTCCTCATTATCTGTGCATAAATCATTATACATGTAAATAATTTTTAATTTATTTTTTACATTATCTTTTCATTTTTAATTTATAGTTTTAGCAATATGTACGACACCTACAGTATTTTGTATTATGTAAGACAATATTGATGTAGGTACTGACAGATGATTTATCTTATAAACGGATGATGTAAACTTACATTAGTAAATACAGTTCAGAACTATAAATGTATTTTCTCTCTTCATGATTTTCTTAACATTTTTTTTCTCTAGCTTACTCTATTGTAAGAATACAATATATAATACATATAACATACAAAATATGTATTACTTGACTATGCCATGGGTAAGACTTCTGGTCAATTAAATAAGCTATATCAGTAATTAATTAGGGGGGAGTCAAAAGTTATATATGAATTTGTGACTGTGTAGGGGTTGGCACCCCTAACTCCAACAATTGTTCAAGGGCCAACTGTACAATTATTTCAAAATGAAAAGTTAATTTAAAAAGAGCATAAGGGAGTCCATTGGAAGGCAAAATAACACCCTTTAGTGTGGGCTATCATGAATGTCAGAGACATGTTTCTAAAGCAGGGCTTCCCCAACTTTATTAAGTTGTGACACAGTAGACAATTGTAGTTCTGAGATGACCCAATTTCAGCTCCATCTGGCTGCCCTAAAGGCTGAGGGTACAATATTATTGGCAAACCTTGATCCCACATTTGGTGTACCAGCTTGTTATAGTTGAGAAGCTCTTGTTTGGAAAGCTTAATATGGCTTTGAGAAGATTCTTAAATGATTCTACCATCTGAGTGTGTAGCACAGATCAGTCACAGAAATTACTATGAAAGAGTAAATTTATAAATTCATTGTACTTTGTTTCAACCAATATTACATGGCTGACTAAATGACTATTTTAGAGGGAGAGTTAATATCAAAGATCATAATAAACATTTATTTATTTATTTGTCATTGTCAATACATGACTACTTCCTTCTCTAAATAAGTAACCATAGAAATAAAAGGTATGCCTACAAATATTATCATTAATTTATACATCAAGGATTCTAAATTTCTCAGATTAATAATCACCAAATACTCCAATTATCAGACTATTTCTTTGTGACTAAAAGAAAACTATTTAATTGTAAGAAATTTGATAAGCCACTTTTTAAAGAAAAATAAAGAAATAGATAAACCGACCTTCATAAATTCCAAAGTGTAACAACATTGAAACCCCCAAAATAATATTTAAGATATGCATAAAATGCAACTTTATTTTCTTTCAAATTAAGTCATTTTGAATGTTTATTATAAAGATTAACCTACTTTACAAGTCCAAATAATTCTATCATAACAACAAAAGCCCTCCTTGAATTATCCCCCAAGAGCAATAAAAGCAACATTATTCTACTTCAAGGCATTCACATCTCTAAAGGGTGTGTGTGGGAAATGGTTATCTTTGAGGGCTAATTTGTTTTTAAACACAAAAATGTTAAATGTTACTGACCATAAGAAATATATTTAATGGTGAATAAGAAACAACAATGAAAATCTTGAAGCTTGTTTCTCTTTTATAAATGTGTATGATATTTTAGTGGTTAAATACCTCATGGAACATAGATTACTACTTAGATTTCTTTTGAGCTCTTGATTGTATTTCCTCATTCTTGAAACTAGGATAAGGAGGTCCCAGTTAACTTTGTAGCTGATGCTAATTTTTGCAGTATCTTTCTCATAAAGTTCAAGATGTTCTTTTCTGTAAGCACAGTTTCCCAGCTGCCTGTTTTCTGACCCATTAATCTAAAAGCCACTTTGAGTCTTCAGTAAACTCAAAATTTCTCCTCAAATATAAATAACAATAATAATAGTACTTCTGTGATGATAGTGAGGGTAAATGAGTCAATTGACTTAAAATGGCCAGAACCATGCCTGTAACATGGTAAAAAAAAAAAAAAAAAAAATTAACTGCTCTTATCTTTACTACCCCTGTTATATTTGAAAATGAAAGGATACCCATAAAATTAAGCAGTATTCATCTAAAAGCACTTAATCCAAAATATTATCAAGGCAAAAATGGATCAAGTGGCCTCTATTTTATCTTGATTCTAATCTCAAAATAGATTACTATTTATATACTATTTGTTTTCATTTTGGTTTCCAGGAAAGACTTTCAATCAGAACAATCTGTTTTGAATCTTGTCACTTCTCTTTACTAGTTACATGACCCTAATAAAGTTAATTTTCTAACCTTCCCTTTATTCAGCTATAAAGTAAGAATAATCCTCATGGGGCTGTTAGTAAAAATCAAAGAAAAAATGTGTGTAAATATTTAATACACAACTTGACCCATGATAGTACTCAGTAACAAATTATTCCTTTTCCAAATTCTGTTTCATTTTATTCAAAGTGATGATCCTAAAATACTAATAACTTTGGTAAGAGTAGAGCAAATTTAGCTCAATGCAACAGGCTAATTTTAATTTATTCTCCATTGCTTAAACTAAAGAAAATCTTATAGTCATGTATAAATTTGATTTTTCTGTTAACTAAAGTGAACTAGGTATGAAATTTTGAGACTAAGAAAGAATTTTGAACTTTTTACTAAATTTGTTCTTTATGTAATACATACCGAAGAAACTTGTGCTAATTCTTTTCAGAAAATGTTATAATAAAAAAGCTTGTATTATATTTTCCCTGTGAAATCCTTATTGATCATTTTTACCTAGGTCAGAGAAACATTATATATAACATATCTACAAACATTTAGATTTGTCCAGGAAATAATTCTTATGTTTTTTAACCCCATTTTTTAATGTTATCAAGGAAATTAATGCTTATTTAATTATGCTGGAGAAATTTAGAGTGATGAAAAGTAACAAAAAATAGAACACACTCAGAATCATTGTGTAACATATTTTTATCTTTTAAATTTTTTCAGAAAATTCAGTTTATTTTAAAATATTTTACAAACATCTCACATTGGAAAAACAATGAAAAACTTCACAAAAGTGAAGATTTTGGCACATGCTAGTACACATAATGCTGGAGCCTGCCAGCTAAGAGTGAACAGTTCCCGAGAGGAGGAGTGAGGATTGAGAAAAAAAGAGAGAGAGACAGAAGATAGACTCAGGAGGACTAACAGTGAATACTGTGCCCTGAATTTATTTAGCACAACATATACATACCCTTGGAGAAGCAACACCCACACATATGCAAATGATTGCTGGCCTTTGCCTAAATTCTGGCAAAACATCCTTGTTCCTGTTTTCTTCTCTTATTCCCTGGGGCAAGAAACATTCAACATTAAGCCAAACTTCCTCCTTCAGTAATGAGCTATCCATTAAGCCAAACTTCCTCCTTCAGTAAATGAGCCCACCTGCTCTGCAAACTTCTAGTTTGCAGGCAATTCCAACCCTGTCTGCAGGACATTCAGCAAGAATGGCTCCCAACAACATAGGATGGATGTCTTGGGTGAGGAAACTGGAATAAGCTCCTCAATGCCATCTCAGGCAGTGGAGCCACCTGGAGTCCTCAGTATGTTGGACAGGGAGGAAATGAAATTATATAAAAATGCCTGGCACTTTCTTGGGTTGGAAAGGCAGGTGGAGCCTCTGAGATTGATAAAGTTATATCACTCTCTCTCCTACTTTTTTCCTCCTCTTTTGCGAAGACCACAGAGTTGAATTTTGATAAGTTAAATGTTTATGTGAAATAACCTTATTACTTTGCACTTATTTTTCTTGTAGCTTTTAAACATATTTAGTATGAGTGTAAGGGAGTTTGCATTTTTAATTAAAGCAAACTCTATGATTATATTACTACATATTTGATTATATATGCTTATATATCAATCCTAGAAACTTCTCCAACCTTTCTTTGAAAGGTAACTTAGAAAAAATATGCTCAGCGTTCATCTATTTGTTGTGCTCTTCTCTTCTGGGACTTCTAGAGTTAGTATGAGTTTGGGAGGTGATGCTGGATAAGAGCCAGATCTGGGCTTTTCTCCACCTCAACACAAATAGGAGTCTATTAGTAGTATAAAATCTTACAAATTCTATAAACCTAATATGGATCTAGAAAGAACTGGAGCTGCTCTATCAGGTACTGTAGGATGACTTGAAATTCTTTTCACAACACTCTTCTTTCACTTTTCTAGTAAATGCAAGACACTTGGTAGACCAGAGAGAAGTGTTCTGAGTATGGACCATTTGCCTGATGGCTCAGGAAGAAACACCTTCATTATACGTGGAATTACTTTGTAATAATTTAGGGTAGGAAAGAAGCATAACAAGGCCGGGATTTTATTTCATGTGGAATAAGATCAAAGTCATTTATTAGTTAAAGAAAAACACAAGTTTAAGACTAAAGATGCTCTTTGGAGTAAATTAATCCCCCTGGTGCCAAGTTGTATTTGACTTCAGACACAAGAAAATCAGCCATAGTCTGGAGTGAAAGCACACAGTCGCAATTTTCTTTTTTTCCAACCCAGAGCTCACTTCTCTCCTTTTGAGAGAAGAAGAGAGCTATGGACAAATGGAAAACACCTTAGGTGGAAAATGTATTTACAAGACCTATGTCAGAACTGGGGGGATGAATACTCATTAGCTTGTGGAAAAGTGTGGTGGTGTATCACAGAAAGAAAGGGCTGGGTAAGGGCTTTAGAAATAAATTTTGGAGTGGAAGAAAACAAAGTTATAGAACCAGGGAAAACATATGGAATAAACAAGTAGACCTAGATCCTTACAGGGCTCAAAAGACTTTATTAGCTAAACTAGAGGACTGGTCTTCTCTCCATCAAAGTCTACAAGTTTATAATTCTTGCTCAAATATTTTTGCTAAGAATGGCTTCAATCTCCTTTGCCAAGGTGTTATGAACTAGATAAGGAGTGCTAAAACAGAATTTGGAACAGAGAAAAGGTAGTATCTTGTTCTGATTTGCCCCTTCATTATGACCTGTAGGGAAAGGAAGTGGGCAATTTCCTGTTCCCTAGATCATAAAAGAGAAGATCATAACTAAAAACCTGAGTTAGACATTATGACATCAATAAAATCTCTCAGCTTTATTTCTCTGATGACTGGTGAGAGAAAAAAATGAATTGACAACTATTATTTTTTCACCTTTATTGAGGTATAATTGACAAATAAAATTGTAATACACTAAAAGTGCATTATGTGATGATTTGATATACATGTACATTGTGAAAGGAGTCCCATAATCAAGTTAATTAACCCATCCATCATCTCACATATTTACTTCTTTTTCCTTTTCTAATGAGAACACCTCAGATCTACCTGCTTAGCAAATTTCAATTATTCAGTATAGTATAATCAACTCTAGCCACCATGCTATACATTAGATCTTCAGACCTGTTCATCTTATAATTGAAGTTTGTACTCTCTGCATTTTTCCCACCCCCCTCTTCCCAGCCCTGACAACTATTAATTATTGATCAGGTAATCAAAAAGTTAATTTTGAGAGAGGAAAGAAAAGAGGAAGCTAAAGTATATATTTAACAAAACAACAACAACAAAAATTTTTTTTCATAAATGTACTATACATGTGACTAAGATAAAGCTTCCAGAACCCCAAGGACAAAGACCAAATACTGAAATGTAAATACCCTTTAAAGGTAGTGAATTTGATATATAGCTAAAAATGAAGGTAGGTGGCTTGCCTTCTTAATTACAACTCCTATGGGAGAAGACCAAGTATGTGTTGATCTTCTTGGAAATATTTTTATTTCAAGCATAAGAAATAAGAGATTGTATTTCTGTTGACTCAAGCTAATTGGATAATTTAATGTTAATTTGAAGATGAGAAGTTTTACAGAATAAACATTAGGCAAAAAAGTTTTGAATGGGGTGTTTTTTTTTTGTTTGTTGTTGTTGTTGTTGTTGTTTACAGCTGACATAAAGGCCTCCACTAGTACACATAGTGTTTTTCATAAAAATCAGAAAAGACACCCTCATTACTGCCTCTTAGGAAGTTGATACATGAATTTAATACAACAAAAATGATCTCTGTGACATTAAGTATAAGTTTTCCAGATACCTCATGGAAAAGACTAATGGAATTAGATTAAATTCAGGTTCAATGACATTTGTTGCATGCTAAATATGAAAGATGAAAAGGCAACCCAGACAAGAAAAGCCCTTTCATCAAGCAAATTTTACTCATGAGGAGAGAAACATAAAGGACTGAGTCCATTTGTGGCAGACTTCATTTCCCAAAGGGTTATATTATACCTGCTGTTTACTCATGCTCTCCTATAATGCAAATTGTCACTCCTGAATCAAAAGTTAGAGTCACACTCCCTTCCCCTTGAATCTGGGTGAGCTTTGAATCTGCTTTGACTGAGAATACAGCTGAAATGATACTGTCTGACCACCCAAGCTGCTTTGTAAAAAGCTAAGGAGTTTTCATGTTGTTCACTGTAACACTATTCCTTGAAGATATCAAATGCCAGATAAAAGATCCAGAAACCCCAAGGTGGCATGTAGTATATAGGTACTCTGGTTGATGTTTATAATCTATAAGTCATCCTAGCTCAGACACCAGCCATGCTGAGACAAGGAACATCTAAATTATTTCAGTCTTCAGTCATCCTGAGTCCCTAGAGTTGTAGTCTTCAGAACCCCAAACACCTGGCCTCATTCCCATGGGATCCATGAGCATAGTAAAATGGTTGTCACTTTATACCATTAAATTTGAGCTTGATTTGCTATGTAGCAATAGTAACAGAAACACTATTCTCCCAAGTCTACAGTTGTGTGTGGCAGGGGTATACTGACAGGGTCTGCATAAGATGTACCTTTTTGTTCCCATCTAGCTTCATCTAGCACTTTTTATAAAGGGAAACATAAAAGAATTTGAAGAGTAGTAAACCACTCTAACTTTAAGGTTCTATTTCTCAAATGGTTTCTAATTTTAGAAATACTATAATAGTGTTTTCTCAAATTGAACAAAAATATACATAAAGTATTCCAAAGAAAAGAGTACAGTATGTTTTAAGACAAATAAACATTTAAAAAACTTCCCAAGACACTCTCCTTGATATTATTTTAAACACTAACAGACGAAGAAGTTCTGTCATTATTTTATTATATATTATTTGGTGCCTGAGTTATATCTTATCCAGGATAAAAAAACCTCTATGCCCTCAGGGTGTACGATTTAAATCAGAGAAACATTATAAGTGTCTCTGACAGAACACAGAGTGTTCTGGTTTTTTAATGCTGATTTGGAAGTTTTCAAACAAACTAATCACCACAAAGTAAAAATATCAAGTGAAATGAAAGCAATGGCAAAACTCTCTCTGAAATTTCAAGTCTTTATTTCAACAGGATAAATCTCTATTTTCAGTTCTTCATAAAAGAAGCCAATTGCTTGCTCCATAATAGTTATAAGAATTACAAGATGCTGAGTTCAGTGATGTACAGAGAACAGTTTAAATGAATTAAGTTAAGAAAAAAGACATAACTTTGAAACTTGGCTATATATGTGTTAAAAAAAATTAAAAATCTACAAATTAGATTCAAGGACAATCTGAATTAGTAATAAGTCTGAATCACATATTATGATAAGGAAATGTGATTTTATTACTTTACAATAAAATAAAATAAAATATTTTCTACATTCAAAAACTATTTCTTAGTACAAGTTTTGCATGACTATTTTTTATTAAATGAAGAATTTATAATTTGCATCATTGATCACCTGGCTCCACCACCCCTCTGCACTCTCCACCTCACATCTACTGAGAAGTTTCACTTGCTAAGAACTCAACAAACATTCAGCAAGTGTGAAACCTGTGTGTAGTTACTAGTCTAAAGAGTGTGGAGAATTCTAGTAAAAACAAAGATACCACATTTCCTCTCCAGGAGCTTAAATTCTGATTAATAATTTATTTTAAAGAACAACTAATTAAGTCTACAAAATGAGTTAAAATTTTACTTTGTGCTATATGAATTTTGAAAGAAGTCAGATCCAAGGAGTTACTATTAGCTTCTTGGACAACATTGCCTTGACTATAGTAGAAGAGCAGAAATTATTTAAATTTCTGAAGACATAAAACTCTATTTGGTGCATAAGACATGAAAATCTTATTTAATTTACCTTTGATATGTAATAGTTTGATTAAGAAAAAAAACTTTCCAGCTATACAAATAGTCCAGTTTAACATCTAGGTACTAGATGATTTAACTAAAGTCACCTGAATTTATGAGATTTTAAAATTTAAACTTATAAAATAATCACATACACACACATACACACACAGAGATACACACCTTATCTAGTATGAATGGTACAAATATCAATGTTAAGTGTTATCAGTTATTGATTATTGAATTACTAGTGAATTTGGTGGCCTGCTCTGGGACATGGTATTGGGAAAAACAAGCAAGCTTATATTCAAAAGACATGAATTTACTTCCCGATGCTAGTTTTGTGATTGAAGAAGCCATTTAAACCTCTATAAATCAATTTTCATTAACAATAAACCTCAATCGCATACTAAGATAGGAAAATGTATTGTTAAAAGTTGAGTAAAATAAAAAACTTCAGCCATTAGAAAATGATTTTCAAGTACAAGTTTGAAGACCTCTAAATTAAAGTTTTCTTTTCTGTGAAACAAAGAGTATTACTCACCTCATGGTGTTTTGGGGAGGACTAGAATGAGATGAAGTGAAAAAATTTTAAAAGAAAATTTGATACACAAACTGTAGAACCTTATTATGATACTATAATTTTGTTTTCCAGATACATTTAAAAAATCCAACTTATTCTGGAAATAAGGATTCTATTCTGGAAATATCAAATCAATAGAGCTGTTTTGATCATTTGCAATGCTGCCCTCTTTTCCTGGTTTGGAGAATTTTATGAGGATAATAGCGCATGATGCTAAAAAATAATTCAAGAATTTTGAGTAGTTGACTTAAAATGGGCTATAAGTTGAAATAAAATGTAGAGTAGTTGTTTGATTACCTAATATAATTTCTAACCATCTAATTTATCAGTCTTTTCTAAAAGATATTTTCTCAAAGATCTACTAAAGTGTTTAGTTTCCATACCAGTTCCTAATATCCACATGAGAAGGAAAAAAAAGTAAAGAACAAAACTTTATGCTTTGTGAAAAAGTTAATCACTTTTTGGGGGTGGGGGTGTGTGGAGATATACAAAAGTAAAGCAACTGAGTTTTCTTTCAGGCGCCTAAGCTAACTGGGGTCAAATAGTTGACTTTGACCTCTGTCACCATAATTGGCTTGTAATACCCTTTGAACTTCCATTTCTTCCTTTGGTGCTCCCAGTGAGGGGACACACCACACTCTGGGAGCTGTTTTGTTTTTCTAACTTGCCTTGAAGTCAACTGCATGCAAAGGCAACAGAATTTCTAATGGTGACCTTGGACTTCCTTACTGATATTCACATCAGGATTTTACCCAGAATGTTCTAAAAAGTGAGAAGAGTTTTTAAGTTTTTCCTTGGATTTTTCCTCACAGCAATGCTCTACAATTGTGAAGAATAAATTTAATGTTCTTTTTTAGATAGAGTCCTAAAGCGTAAAAGAGAAAATTCAATCTCCTTTATAACTTGGAGCCAATATACCTTTTAGCATTCTCTTGCCACTCTCTCATACACAGTCCATGGTTTCCCCATGCAGAACTATCTGCTTTACCTGCTTATACCATTCTATTGCTTTCATGATTGTCTCAGGATAAGCTCCCCACCTGGAATGCCTTTTCTTCTCTTTTCTCTGCAGAACAAATGTCTGTTCATCCTCTCTCTGTTCTAAAGCCTCCTCCCACTCCCCTTTATAAAGTCTTCTTAACTTATCCTAAGATAGGATTAGTTATAAGCATGGTACAAAAATTATATAAGCTTCTGTTAGAGCAATTACCACAATATCTACTAATTTATGGTTAATTTTCCTATTTTACATAATAAAATGTAAGCATCTTGAAGACTGAACTCTGCTTCATTAATTCTTAACTCTTTTTCTTCAGGGATTGGCTTGGCAATCCCTGGACTAGATATTAGATATAGCTGGACTAGATATTCTAAATATTAAGTGATGATGTTTTAAAATTTATACTGAGTTTGTCAAAAAATACATTTTTCTCTTTGCTAGTAATATAACAAAGGCTCTACATTTTCTCTGTAGAGCATATGGGATCACATATATAAACAGATTTTGAAAATCATAAGGCATTGCACAAATGTCAAATGTTTTAGGTTGACCAGATTCATTCATTTGTGGAGAGGGAGTAAACTTTGTGGTTAAGAACTCTCTGCTGACTGCCTGGGTTACAATCCTGGCTGCATCACTTACTAGCTGTGAACTCTTGGGCAAGATAGTTAAAAATCTCTATACCTGTTTCCTTGACTGTAAAATAGCAATTTTGCTAGTTGCTAGTGTGGATGTAGATAAAAAGACAAGAAAATGTAATATTTAAATTACAACTCTATCTTCTTAGGGTTGTTATGAGGATCTAAATAGGTTAACACATGCAAAAAAATACTAAAACAGGCCTGGCACAAAAAATACTTAAACAGGCTTGGCACATATAAGCGTAGACAACTGGTAATTAGTCGATGATGTGGAGTATTCATTAACAAAAAATATGTATCAAGTGTCCACTATGTGAAATGTGACTTATGTACCGTGGAGAAAATTAGAGTAGGGAAGGAGGAGAAGAAAAAGGATTGGCACTTTAACAGGGTATTCAAGGAAAACCTCTGTTGAAAATAACAATATAGCTGAGGAAAGATTGTTCCAGATGGGGCAATAGTCAATGCACAGGCCTCAGGCAGGATCACAAGTGGACTATTTGAGGAAGGGCTATGGCTAGTATGGCTGGGAAGGAGTATGCCAGAGAGGAGTAATAAGGGATCCTCAGGCTGGATCCTGATGGAAATGGAAGACCTTGACTTTTATACTGGCTGGCAGTTTTTGAGTAGAGGTAAATGTGATCCTTTAACTTTAATAGGCTCACAACAGATTTAAGGACAGGTAGCTATTGGAGCAGGAAAACTAGATATGAGGCTAAGGTAATAATCCAGACTCTGGTGCTAATAATTATTTTCTGCTATTTAGAACAAAAATGTCTAATAAACAAACATTGTATGTGTATTTATTAGTACTTATTAAAATTTTTTCACTATTTTCTCACTTGAAACAATATATCAGAATTCAATTTAGTTATTAAAGTCCTCATTCATTTTATTTCTAGTCGTAATGATTAAAGGTCTGTCACATTTTCTGATACCTTACTATAATATTCTACATGAAATTTAAATAAGAACCAAATGCTGTTAACAGCTATTGCTATATAACCCTACTTCTTTGTACTTACCTCTGCATTTAGTCATCAAATACCAGGTATGTTCTGAATGACTTAGGGTAACTTTAGATTTTACTAGAACTGGAGGTCAGAATAGAAATGTATTTTTATATGATTCATATACCTTTTATCTTTTTCATTTTGTATTTCGTTTGATAAGGTAATTCATTTCTTCTTATACAGTAAAGCTACTACCTTTTAATATCTTATATTCATTTTTCCCTTTTATTCACACTCTCTCATGTTACCTGCCTCACCTTGTTTTCTTTCCTTTTCTCTACCTCCTTCAAATTGACTGTCCCCAATCCCTGAATGTAACTATTAATAATGCCTACTATTTCTATTTTTCAATATATTTTTCTAATTTTTTAACATTGGCATGTTATCATTCTTTATATTCATATTTTATGTTTTTACTTCCTGAAACTAGCTTAGATGTCAAGTGCCAGGATAATTTCTTGATATGTTCTACATAAATATTAACAAGTAGGTTTTTCTGTCCTCCTCAATGAATACTGTTCAGAAACAATGTATATTAAATGATGGTTACTCTGCTGAAGTGTTGACCTCCTAAAAAATTGGTGACAACTTTCAATGCACTTTGTACATCACTGTTTATTTAAACTGTGAATTCTAGTTCAATCATGAGATATGTTTATTTCCCTGCCCATTTGTGTATATAGTTATGCTAAAATACTTCATTACCATTTTTTGTTAATACTGAGCTGCTGAATATAGGAGAAAAAAAAGATATGTACACTTATTGTTAAAAGTCTCTGGAAAATTCACATGCAGATAAAGATTTTTTTTAAAAAGTCAGCATCAGTTGACCGAATTTTATGAACTGAGATTGAGAAATCACAGATGACTAATTCTGAGACAGATATTTACAAAAACCAGCTGGGGTTGGGTTAACGTCTAACCAGAATGCAGGAGGGATGCACACAATATTTTGCTAACTTTCATCCCTTATAACCACAGACAGCAATATCTCAAGTAACTGCATAGAATGGGGCTGGGTTTAGATGCCTAAATTCCTGATTAGCAATTACAGCAACTGAAGTACAAAATGCTGTTGTAGAGTGATCTCCTTGGTTACACAGAGAGAATCCTGTAAGAACCTAATTAGGTATATGATGTTTAAAGAAGGAAATGAAGATTGAAAATAGAAGAATAAACAGGCTGACAAAGAACCACTCTCAGTGTGGTCAAGATATACTCAGTTCATCTGCATTTCCAAATAGATATATTTGTTTACTTGCTTTAGAACAATAGTTCCTTGAAAATCTTATTTCGGATTTTACATATCCTATATCCACCTGAGGGAAGGTTACACTCATTTTTAATTTTCCAATTCAAAATAACTGCTCTAAAGTGAAGGATTTGACAAAGGTTCTTCAATTACAAATGATTTTATGTTTTCCAAGATATTTTATGTAGTTATAAAAATATTTGTCAGGGAGGTTGTGAAATTTAGTTGTTTATTTTCACGGCACAGATACAATATGTCAATGGCTCAGTTAATTTCTAGTGCTATTTCTGGTTGCCATCACTTCAGATAAAGCAGCAGTCAAATTTCAATAAAGTTGTTGAGTGATTTCAGGCAAGCATTTTTTTTATTAAAATATTCTCTATTGGTGTGTTTATTATGTGTATAGGAGTAGATGGGTAGGCAGTGGTTAAGTCAGCTAAAACCTAAACCAAACAAATAAAGAAACAAACCATTCCAAAACAATAAAACCCCAAAGTACTAACAATTCCCTGTAACAATGTGGAACATTTTATCTGAATAAGAAAGGCAGACATTTTTACTTTACACCAGAGAATTTCATCTTCTCTAATATCCAGAATTACTGATTTGGGACCTTAAAGCAATTACTGAACATTTATAAATATATATTGCTTGCCAAGACTTCACTCTAGAGACATATTTCAAACTTTCTTGGGAGTCCTTCCCCTGGATATCCCACAAGAATTCCAAACTCAGTCTGTCAAAAATGGAACCACTCTTTTATGCCTCAAATCAGATTCTTCTACATTAGTTTCTCTCTCAACTATGGTACTACCAGTCACCCAAGCCAGAATACTAAGTATCTTTGTTTCAGACACGATATCACTCTCTGCATCCAATTGATCACCAAGTCCTATAGATGCTTGCTTGTATTGTCTCTAAAAACTGTTCATTTTTCTGCATTGTCTTTATTTTTCTGTTCATAGTGTTCAATTATAGACAAGTGTTTCTTCTTTTTTGAATCCCTTCCACGTGTCAAGCATAGTGCAGGGCCCTGGAGATACATGGCGAAGAAGACAGTCTGGAATCATGCATCTGAGCAAAAAATTTTAATTGTTCTCTTTCAAACATATCTCTTACTGTGGAGATCACTGTAAAATATGGATGCATTACTCTCTGGTTTAAAATCGTCTCTAAGATAAAACCTAATCCCTACACAAAGCTCCTATGATGAGGCTTCTGCCCACATTTCTGTTCTCACATCCCATCATCGACCTCTATTCCACTCATAATTTATGTTACAACCATACTGAAATGGCTTCATAGTTTTTAGACATCCTTACATTTTCACAATGATGCTCATCTCTGGAATATTCTTTCTTTATACCTTCATTTAAAACTTCAATCATGCTGCCTTGAATCCTACTGTACAATGGGAAATAAAAGGAGTGACAATGAACTGTCTAATTCTTTTCTTTAAAGATAATTTTCCATAGTGGCTGCACTAATTTACATGCTCATCCACAGTGCATGAAGATTCCCTTTCTTCACATTCTCTCCAACACTAGTTATTTCTTGTCTTTTTGATAATAGCCATTCTACTAGGTGTGAGGTGGTATTTCATTGTGGTTTTAATTTGCATTGTCTTAATAACTAGTGATGTGGAACTTCTTTTCATATGTCCGTTTGCCACATGTATGTTGTCCTTGACAAAGTATCTGTTTAGGTTATCTGCCCAATTTTTATATTTAGTTTTTGTTGTTGTTGTTGTTGTTGAGTTATATGAGTTCTTCATATGTTTTAAATATTAATCTCTTATTGGAAGTAATATTTGCAAATATTTTCGCCCATTTGATTGGTTGTCTTTTTGTTTTATTGATGGTTTCTTTTGTTGTACAAAAGCTTTTTAGGTTGATGTAGTGCCATTTATTTATTTTGCTTTGTTTCCCTTGCCTTTGAGAGTTAAGTTCACAAAAACACTACTAAGACAAAAGTCTATAAGTTTAGTGCCTTTGTTTTCTTCTAGTTATTTTATTGTTTCAAGACTTATATTTAAGACTTCGATATAGTTTTAATTAATTTGTGTGTAGTGTGTAAGATAACAATCTAGTTTTATAATTTTGCATATGACTGTCCAGTTTCCTACACCATTTATTGAAGAGACTTTCTTTACGTCAGTTTATGTATATTCTAAGTGTTTACTGATGGATTACAGGATAAAGAAGATGTAGTATATAATGGAATACTATTATTCAGCCATGAAAAAGGTGAAATATTGCCATTTTTAACAACATGGATAAATCTTGAGAGTACTATGCTAAGTGAAATAAGTCAGGTGCAAAAAGACAAAAACTGTATGATTTTACTCATATGTGAAATACCAAACAAAAAGTAACAAATGAGCTAACAAAACAAACAAAAACAAACTCATAGATACAGATAATAGAATGGTGCTTACAAGAGAGAAAATGGGGTAGATGGAGGGTGAAGTGGGTAAAATAGATCAAATATATTATAATTGGAAGGAAACTAGACATTGGATGGTGAGCATGCAATAGATTATACAGATGATGAATTATACTATTGTATGCCTGAAAATTGTATAATGTTATTAATCAGTGTCATCTCAATAAATTTAATTAAAAATAAAAATATAGAGAAAATGCTCCCAATATATTATTATCAAGCATAAATTTTGCCATAGATTTTTGGGTGGTTACCTTTTTAATTTCTGCTTGCTAATTATTAAATATAATGTATAGGTGCTGAATTTCTCCTAAATTTATTGAAGTAATTTTTTTTCTTTTAAGATATATTAATGTGATAATTCCTTAATCTTTTTTAAGTAATAAAATCATTTTTCTATTAGTGGGATGAAACTAATTGAGATATGGCACATTACTTTTTATATTCATGGCTTGATTTAGTTTGCTAAAATTAGATTTAGGATACTGGTATCCTTGTCAATTAGTGAAATTGATTTATTTTCATCCTATAGCTCTCTAGTTTGGTATCAAGATCATTTTATTGTTTATATTATAGCAAATTTATAAAACGATTGAGGAAAATTTCTTTATATTTTAATTAACTGAAATGCGTTTATAGAATTGAGATTATCTATTACTTCAATGTTTGGCAGAATTTACCTCTATACCTGTCTAGGCATAGAATTTTCTTCTGGGGGGAGATTTTATACTACTGATATAATTTTTAAATTGCTTCATCTGAAGTATAAGAATTAAATTGTATTTTTTTGAGAAAATTGTTCATTCATCTAATTTATTTTATTGAGCTATAATTGACATATAACATTATATTAGTTTCAGATATACAACATAATAATTCAATGTATGTATATATTGCAAAATGATCACCACAATGGTCTAGATAATATTTATCATCATTCAGTTACAATTTTTTTTTGTCATGAGAAATTTTATGATATACTCTTAGAACTTTCAAATATACCATACAATATTATTAACTATGGTCACCATGCTGTAGGTTGCATAACCAGGACCTATTTTTCAATTTTTTAAAAATTACAGTTAACACACACATTATGTTACTTTCAGGTATACAACAAATGAGACAGTTATATAATTTATGAAGTGATTGCTCCGAAAGATCTAGTACCCTTCTGACAGAACATATAGTTACAACAATATTATTGACTATATTTCCTATGCTATACTTTACATTCCCATAGTCACATAATCACCAATTTGTACTTCTGAATTCCTTTTCTTTTTCCACCATACTCCAAATTCCCCTTCTCATTTAGTAACTATGAATATGCTTTTCATATTTATGAATTTGCTTTGGTTTTATTTGTTCATTTATTTTGTTCTTTCAGTTTCATGTATAAGTGAAATCACATACTATTTGCTTCCTCTGTTGGACTTATTCCACTCAGAATAATACCCATGTTGTTGCAGATGTCAAGATTTCATCCCCCTGTATTGTCAAGTAATATTACATTGTACACATGTACCACTTCTTATTTATCCATTTATCTGTTGATTAACAGGTTGTTCCATAACTTGGCTATAGTAAATAATGCTGCAATTAACATATAAATGCACATATCTTATCAAATTAGTGTTTTTTATTTCTTTGGATAAATCTAGAAGTGGAAGTACTCGGTCCTTCTTTGTCTCTTGTTATAGCCTTTGTTTGCAAGTCTATTTTGTCTGGGATAAAAATCATTACCCCAGCTTTTTTTCCATTTTTTCCCATTTTTATGAAATTTTGCTATCCCTTTCGTTTCAAACAGTGTGTGTCTTTTGATCTGAAGTGAGTCTCTTGTAGGTAGCATATGTAAGGGTCTTGTTTCATATCCATTCAGGCACCCTACATCTTTTGATTGGAGCATTTAATCCATTTACATTTAGAGTAATTATTAATTACTTCAGTCATTGTCATTTCATTATTCATATTTTTTGTTATTTTTCTTTCTTCTTCTTAAAGAAATCTCTCTAATGTTTTTCATAATACTGCTTTGGTGATGACGGACTTCTTTAGCTTTTACTTGTCTGGGAAGTTCTTTATTTGTCTCTTAATTCTAAATGAGACTTTTGCTGAGTAGAGTAATCTTGGTCATAGGTCCTTGCTTTTTATCGCTTTGTTTCCTGTCAATCTCTTCTAGCCAGCAAAACTTCTGATGAGAAATTGGCTGACAGTCTTATGTAAACTCCCTTGAAGGTAACTAACTGCTTTTCTCTTTCTACTTTTAAGATTCTTTCTTTGTCTTTAACCTTAGATATTTTAATTGTGTTGTGTCCTGGTGTAGGCTTCTTTGAGTTCATCTTGTTTGAGACTCTCTGAGCTTCCTGGGGTTGTACATATATTTCTTTTATGAGGAAAGGGAAGTTTTTTATATTTCTTAAAATAGGTTTTTAATTCTTTGCTTCCTCTCTTCTCCTTCTTGTACCCCATGATGTGAATATTGTTGTGCTCGAGATTGTTAAACTACCTGCATTTTTTGGAACCTTTATTCTTGTTATTGTTTTGATTGTGTGTTTTCTGCTATCTTATCTTCCAAATTACTGATTCAGTCCTCTGCTTCATTTAATCTACTGTTGGTTCTCTAATATATGTTTTTTTTGTTATATTCTTCATTTTTGACTGGTTCTTTTTTATGTTTTACATTTCCATTTGGATGTATCCTATCTCCTGTTAAAGTTCTCACTGAAATCATTGAGCATCCTTATAATCTTATTACCAGTTTTGAACTCTGCATCTAGTAGATTGCTTGTTTCCATTTTGTTTCGTTATTTTTCTGAAGCTTTGCTCTATTCTTTTACTTGGAATATATTCCTTTGTCTCCCCATTTTGGCTGCCTCCCTGCATTTGTTTCTATGTATTAGGTAGACTACTGTTCTCTAGGTCTTAGTGGAGTGGCCTTATGTAGTAGATATCCTGTGGGGCCCAAGGATACAGTGTTCCTGGCCACCTGAGCCAGGTGTTGCAGGTTTGTCTATTATGTGAGTTGTGCCCTTCTGTTGTAGTTGAGCCTTGGTTGCTGTTTACACATCAGTTGGAGGGATTAGCCCTTAGGCTGATTGGTTGCAAAGACTGGATGGTAACTACAGTGGAGGAGCTGTTGTGCAGAGGCTAACCCTACAAAGTAGGATTTGCTTTAGCAAGGCTCTGGTGTATGCTCAGCCTGCCCTTTAGAAATGTCATTTGTGGAAGTGGTTAGGTGGTGTTCTGATGTATTCTGAAACTGGCCACTGGATGTTTTGAATCGGGGGCCTCTTGAGAGGGGCTTTGGTATAGGCTAATAATAGCAACTGCCTGTATTATTCCCCAAGGCCATTTGTTATGAACTACAAAGTGATCTGCAGATGGTTGCCACTTGTACTGTGCTTGGAAGTGCATCTCCCAGGCACTTCCAAGATGACCCCATGAACTGAGGTCATCTACCACTAGTGTCGGGCTTGGGGCTACTTAGCAAGAGGTACTGAGCACAGAGGCCAGATGCTGCTTGTTTGGGGCTTGGAAACCTTTGAAACCTTTATTTTGGGAAAGTCTGCAGCATGAGCCAAGATAGGCCATATATATGGAAAAGCCACTTCCAGTAGCTTAGGTGGGCCCACAAGTTTGGTGGAGCAAGGTCACAGGGAATCACCAGGGCATGGTGACCAGTGTTAGCTAGGTTAATGGAGACTCAGATATGGTGACCACCTGCATCTGCACGCTGAATGGGGTAAGTCTCAACAAAGAAACAATGGCTTCTGCCAGCACTTCTGTCTGGGAGAAAGCTGTCCCACTAGCCCTCCCTCTGAAGCCAGACAACTCAGTTCTTCCCCATATAGCTCTGTGCCTTTTGAGCTTCTGGCCCAGCATTGGAGCTCAGACAAAGTGAGTCCATTAGTGATTAAGTTCATGTGCAGGCTCTTAAAGTGGAATGCTGGACTCCAGTAGCCCTCCATTCCATTCAGTCAAAATTCCTGCTGATTTTCTCAGACAGTACTTGTGAAGTCTTTTATGGCACTATAGCCCTTGGCTGGGGAGCCTGGTGTGGGGCTGGGACCCCTTTCTCCTCAGAGGGGACCTCTGTACTGGAGATAATCCTCCTGATTTTTAACCACCACATGAGAGTGTGGAACCAGCCCATTTATCTCCACCATGTCTGCAACCCTTCTACAAATACTGACTGTGATTCTCCATGATGATTGTTCTGTAGTTTAGTTGTAATTTGATGTAGTCTTAAGAGGAGGCAAGCACAGTTTACGTACTCCATCATCTTGACCAGAGGACTGATTTATTTTATAACCAGAAATTTGTACCTTTAGACCACTTTTACCCATTTCACACACACCCTCATCCTTGCCTCTGACAACCACCAATGTGTTCTCTTTGTGTTCAGTTTTTATTCGTTTAAGATTTGAAACATATTGACCAAAATTTTCCAGGTGACACATTTTTTCTGTTATATCTATAATTATTTTTTCTTCTATTTTTCCAGTATTATTTATTTTTGCCTTCTTACTTTTTTCTTGAAAAATCCTGCCTTATCTAAATTTTTTCTAATTAGGATTTTCTAATTAGGAACTAGCTTTGGGTTATATTAATTTTCTTTATGGGCTACTCTTTCTTTCTTTCTTTATGAGATATGTTCTCTAATTCATTTATTTTACTCTATTTTTTCTTACCTTTTTTTACATTATGCATCATTGTTAACTTTTATGCTTTTAAAATAATTTATATTAACTATTGACTATATATTACCACATATTTATAAGGCATAAATATGTTATAGGAAGTATTGATGTAACCACTTCCAATCAAGAAAGAACATTGTTATTACCTCATAATTTTTTCCCTTTGTTCTCTCTTTATATGAAGTGCTTCCCTGCTATTCAGAGTTAAGTAGTATCCTGAAGTTTATGTTTTTCATTTCATTAACTTTACAGATTTTATATGACTTTTTATCCATATATAAATTAAACCATACTATGTATCCTCTGACAAGGAGTTGTTGTAACCTATTATTTTTTACAATTTTCAAGATTGACACAGGTACTATTATGCCATAGTTTAACTATTAACTGTTAATAAATATGTTTATTCTTCACAACAGTGCTGCTATGAACATTTGTGTGTGTTTCTTTGCATGCCAGGGACAAATTTCTCTAAACAAAGAGTCTTGAGTTTGTTCTAGCTGTAGAATGCTGAATTGTAAGGGATATACATTTCACATTTTGTTAAATAAAGTTAAATTATTTTCTAAATTTCTTTAATCAATTTATATTTGAACAGTATATAATTTTCCAGGTTGTTCCTCATTCTCACCAAGACTTGATATTATTAACTTTTAAATTGTTAATCTCCTCTGGAGAAGAATTCTTATTTTTATTTTACTTTGAATTTCTCTGATGACTCCTGACATAAAGAATTTTTATATGTTTATAAAAATTTTTATTTTTTCTTTTCTGTGAAATATCTCTTACTTACTTTTATCAATTTCTTTCTTACTGATTTACACTTATTTAAAGCATATTTTCTGGGTAGTAAAGTTTCATAAGTTATGTTTTGAAAAGAGATTCTCCCATTTTTTAGCTTCTTTACACTCTCTTTACGGTATCTTTTAAATAAGCATAAATTAATTTTAATGGGATCAAATTTATTAATAATTTCTTTTAGGATTTGTACTTTTTACATTCCCATCCAGAAGTCAGATCAATACCATTGTATGTTATCTTCTAAACATACTATAATTTTAATTTTCAGATTTATGTTTCCTGACTCATGAAAATATTTCTAATTTGGTACTTGCCTTAAAATTAGTAAGCATAGTTAATTTATAAATTTTTCTGGTGATTCCAAAATTATCAGTTTTTGTTGCCTGCTGTCTCTGCTTTTTTTTCACTTAGTGTGTTTTGTTTCCTTGTGTCTTTGTTATCCATAACTCAAGCTGCTATTTTTTAAAAAATAATATTTTGTTGTAGGAGTTGTTGAAGACCTAGGAACAAGATGTTCTTTTTAGGACTGGCTGGTTTGTTTTTTTGAACTGACTGGTTTGTAGTTATAAACAATTAGAGATGTTTGCTACTTTGCCTCAGTGCCAAAGTTGCTTTCTTGGATGTCACCTATAGGTAAAGGTTTATTCTGGATAATTGACACTCTTAAAGAGAATTTATTCCTTTAGGGCTCCAACTTTATGGAGCGGGGGAAGGTTTCCTATTACACCTCCTCATTTGAGACTGTGCCATAATTTTTTCTCATCTGTAAAATGGAGATAATATTAATAGCCCTGAAAGTATTGGGTTTTGTTGAAAATTACAAAAGTTAATAAATGCAATGTGTTCAGAACAATGACTAACATTTATGAAGTACTATATGTTTAATTTTATATTTATTTATTTATTATTTCTAGTGAGTCTGGGTTTTGTGTTATGTCTCCTGCCCCATGAAACCATGAATATGTCTAGGTGAACAAAAGCCCACAGGGCAAAACTGAGTTAGGCTTGCTTTCTCTACATGTTTTGGCCTGATGAATCCTTGTTAGAATTTCAAGAAATAAAATGATCTATCATCTATCATCTACCTATGATCCTCTATCTGTGTGCATAGTCACTTTTTAGTTATTTTCAAAAAGAGTGTTACGTCTGCCATATAACCTTAAACAGAATTATTTTTTATTTTTTGTCTTTTTTCCCCTTTCTTCATGCTTTCTTTGACTCATTGTATTATCCTTTTTAACTCTTTACAGCTTTTAAGCTTTTCGTCTATTCTAATATAAGTGTTAAATATATAAATTCTTCACTATTACCATCATAGCAGTATTTTGAAAACTTAATGCTTTCACTACTATTCACTTATACTTTTTCTAATTTGATATGATTTATTCTTGACCCCGCTGTGATCTAGAAGTACATTTTTAAATTCTAAAATGTATTTTTTATTTGTTATATTTTTGTTACATATTCCTGTTTTAATTGAATTTGTCTAGAGATGTGCTCTGTATTCTTTGATATTTATGGATGCCTGAGAAGTTTTATTTTCCTTTTCTTTATAACTTTTAAATGACTTTAAATCTTTATATTTAAACATATTTAACATTTATTTTATAAGTTATATATAGCATGGTATATTTAATCTAATAATCTTTTTTTAAATAGTAAGTTTTACCTATTAATATTCATTGTTATTATTTATATATGGTTTTATCTCTACTATCTTTAGAAGTTTTCTATTTAACTTACTTTTTCTATGCTTCTTTTCCTCTTCATTTCCTTTTATTATATTTTTCTTTATTTTTTTTTCATTTTAATACTTATACTTAGAATTTAACCTAAATACTCAAAATCTAATTTTAGTATCATTTCCCCTCTTTTAAAAAAAGTTTCTAGAAATCCTAATTTCTGAGTTTCTCTCTTTTATTATATATGTTATTTTCCAATATGTTATCTATACTTTATTTTCAATTTTCAAAATGGAGTTTATTATTATTATTTTATCAGTCAAAACTTGTGTAGCTTTGTCCACAAATTTGACAGTTCCTTTATCTAAACCTGAATTTCTTTGGCCTATGTTTTTGAATTCTTAAGAAAGCCTTTTTTAGAAACTAGAGCCCAGATTGAGGGAAACAAGTTTTCTTCTTGTCTCTCTGTGTTGGTAGATTTCTCATTCATTCATTCATTCATTCATTTATGTACTTTTAGTTTTCACTGGTCTATAGCTTTTGGAGGGGCCTAGCTTATAAGAATGTTTTGCTTCAATTCCCTGCATTTCTTGGATTAAGGTTTCACCCCCTCCCTAAGCCTTTTCTTGTTGAGAACAATCTCTTTCCAGGATATTTACAGAATTAACTCGTTCTCATTTCTCTGCAGTTTACTTTTCTCCTCAATATCAGTTTCTGGGGAATTCCTTTACTTTCTTAGAGATCAACTATTCCTTTAAGAGAAATAAATTTATACTTTTTTAGATTTCTATATGTTTCATTTTTTGAGGATTTTCAGGTTATTTAGTCTACCATATGGCTGTTAACAAATAAACTATACTGAGAAAGTAAGAAAGTAAAAGGATTAAGTTTTTTTGTTTTATTTTCTATCTCAATATTGAATAATTATTCTGATTGTAATTGAAGAGGAATATAAGCAAATAAAAACACATTTTAAAGAAACTAAGCTAATGTTAAAACTGACAGTTCTCAAGGGAACATAAACATTTATATTTAATTTATATTCCTGATGCTTGATATTAAAAATGCAAATATTTTAGAACATCAAATGTAGATTTTTCTACAGCAATGTTTATTTCAGCAATTAATAATTTTCATTTTGTTATTTATAAAACCAAAAAATCCTAATACTTATTAATACTTAAAATGTAACAAAAAGCTAATGTAATAACAGTGTATCTATATCAGATGAGCTCAGAATAAATGCAATTTAAATAAAAATTGTGAAATTTGAGATTTCAAAGCCTCCGTTTTTAGTCTTTTTAGTTCTTGTCAATTGCCAATTTTTTGCATCATTTGTTTGTTGACTAAGAGCCTTTGATTTGACATTAAACCATCTGTTTTTGAATTAACAAAAACCTAACCACATTAAGTACTTCAACACACACCTTTACTATCTACAAAGCTCTTTTATACAGAGCAGAGATTTTCCATCTAATTCTTCATTAAAATCATGTAAGGAGCTTAAAAATGCTAATTCTGAAGCTCCAACTTGTTTAAATTAAATTGACTTTTATTTTCATTAAAGTTCTATTGATAATGCACACTGAATTGGCAAGATTTTTAAAAAATAACAATTAATATCTGAAAGAAAATAAAGTGAAACACTTAACTTGAGTCAGATGTGTCTACTGTAATGGGTCTAGCTCTGAGTATGATGCCTGGTATAGGTGGAGGTAGTTCAAGTGCATAGACTAAGTCAAGGTGGGATAATGAGGCCATTATTATAATTTGAATGGTATGTTTTGATATTTTTAAAACAGCAATTAATTATGAAAGTAGTTTAATTTATCATTTTTTTGTTCCCCTCTCTTTCCTTTTGATTAAAAAAAGATTAAGATATATATTTTCCAAACTGTGGTAGTCAGTACACCATTTGTTAGAGTTGTTATAAAGTTTAGTTTTATTTTTTCATTTATTTAATGAGAAGAGGAAAAGTTTTTGATTGAAAATAGAAAAGCCTAAGAAGATATTCTAGATAAAGTGCTATCAGGTCTTGGGTAGATAAGAGAGATAAAGAAAAAAGTGTGTAATATAGTAAACCACTTAGATGTAAAAATAAATTAATATTTAAAATTAAACATACAATAAAAGTGAGATTTGTACTAAAATAAAATAAAGAAGGGAAATTGCTTGTCACTTAGCATTTCTTTTTTTCTCTATTTGAAAGTATGCTGCTCACGTTATTGGATTGTTCCTGGATGTGACAATTTGAGTTCTAGAAAAAAATAGGCATGTTAAAAAATGTTTATTCAGTGTATTTTCTTTCTGGAATGTTTCTAACTTATTTTCCCTGAGAACATCCTCATATTATTATAATATTGATGATGAACCTGAGATGTAGAGTTATGAGAACTTCTGTGCTTTTTTCTATTTTCTCCTGAGGCTAATGTGATTTTTTTTAAAAAACGTAAAACATAGATTTCCTCTTCTTCAAATATGGACCAGTAAGGCAATTCCTTGGCAATAACTCTACACACTTTACCAAGAGTGATTTTCCATATAAGACCTTTCAGAATTATGGGCAATTACATTTTTGGCTGTGCTTTATCTTAGAGTGAAACGATAAGGACTGTGACCATATATGTAATGTTCGAATGATGCTATGTTATTGAAGAATCAAAAATGGTTTAGTATATTGTCAAGGCAGTTTATCCCTTCCAAAATAATTTTTAATTGAAAACCCATTTGTGAAATTATACTTTATTAGAAAAGTCTTACAGTATGTTATCTATTGGCTGCTTCTTTATATTTTAGGTATAGTCCCAAAGCCAAAAGACTTGCTTCACTAATTCCATTGTTTTTAGTGATGGCAAAAGTTACAGTCTTACTGTTCTGTAGCAAGATCTGCTGAAAGCCATTTTCTTCTTCTTGGTAACTGGTAAATGTCTCCAAGGTCAAATTATGAGTTATCGATGTATTTATTTTCAAATTGAAATGTACTTTTAAGTTGCTGATGAGTCAGAAATTTTTCTTTTTAAGCAACTACCATGAACGATACCCAGATGTCTAGAGCATAATTCACATCTATAAGAAGCTCATGATTTAGAAGTAGAGCCAATAAAATTATTGATAAATCAATGTGCTACAATGTGAGTGCAGAGTGCCTCTGCCTGGGACTGTGAGGAAGACATCCTAACAGAGATGATATTTAAATTCCTTGAGGTCTGAGTTTTTCAGGTGGTTAGGGCCTCATACAAAAGTGAAAGTCTGGAGTATTCTGCAATAATGAGAAGTAGCCTGTTTTGGCATCATAAGGCAGACTGAGTAGACTAGCCAGAAATAAGGTATGACAGGAGTTTGGAGTATTTGTTTCATGGAAGTAATGGTAATATCATCACATTTTGCTATTAAAAAATTAGACTGTAAACTATGGATTGATGATGTGAGAGAATCATTAGGCAGCCATTGTTATAATCCCATAAAAAGTTGATAAGGATGTAATCTAAGGCAATTGTAATGAGAACACAGGGGCTATATGTCCCAGGAAATACTGGTGAACAATGATATGTGGGCAGTAGCAGTAGAAAAAGAAACTTGAGTATGATGTTTGGTTTAGGTAAATGCGTAAATAATGATTTCTTGATTAAAATAGAGAGAATATGTGAGCAGGATCATATTTTTTTTCGACTTCATGAAGGCAACTTTTTATCTCTCTGTATGAAAAAGAATGTGCTCTAAAGTCAAGGTCTCTTAAAAAATTTGTTTTTAAGCAAATTTTTTTACTTGATTAGCATGAGAGAAGAAATAGAAGTGATGTTTGAAAAGATATAAAGACATAAAAAAAAGAGAAGACATGTTTAATTTCATTAAGTCTTACTCTAAGGATTCAGTAGTTTGGTAATTAAGGGAGGTACAGATAATGCTATTCCACTATGAGTAACATTTTTACTAAAAGTCTACAAATATAAGTAAGAATGTTATAGATCCTTATTTGTTGAAGGGAGTACATTTTCAAACACTCTTTTCTGGGATCCTGTATTACTTTATAAATACTAATGTAGTCTTAATCACATTGCTATATTGAGGACATGGACTGAATTTTATAGTTACATACCTACTATGTAATTAGAACATAATAGAGTGCCCACAATATTTTGTGAATTGAAGTAACCATTAAGTAATTGATGTACTAATTACAAAACATTTAATCAATACTTTTAAAGATCTTTATTTCCCAATTAAAAAAATATTACACTGTCACTTCATGAAATACCTATTATACACTTGAAATAAAATAGTACATATATTATGAACACTTTAAAACTGTCCAGATGGAGAATTTCCAGTAAAGATGGTAGAATAGGTAAATGCTATATTTACCTCTTGTCATGACTGCATCAAAATTGCAACTAAATTTGTAATTTAGTTGTAACAACCATCATTAAAAATTGCCTGAAATTTATTTGAACAGAAGTTCTATAACTAAGCATATACAGAAGGGACAGAAATATGGAACAAGCTAACCCATACCCGTATGTCTCAGTTGAAAATCAGGAAGAATATCTTGGCTGCAGGGTTCCTCTGGGAAAAGCTAGGGGACCAGCCCATGCCTTACTTCCTAGCCTGGGGTTCCAGTGCCAGGAAGAGGAGTCCTCACAAAATTTGGATGTGAAAATCTGAGAAGATTATGGCTGAGTAGGGTGGAGGGCCGCTGGAGTCCTCAGCACTCCTCTTGGAGGGCTTGAGCATAAACTTGTTTGCTGATGGACTTACTCTTTCTAGGCTCCAGTGCTGAGGCAGAGGCTCAAAGGGCACCAGGGATATAGCAGGAAGAACTGAATTGTCTGGCTTCAGGATGCGGGCTGAAGGGACAGCTTTCTCCCAGACAGCAGTGCTAGTAGAGGGCATCATTCCTTTGTTGGGGCCTGCCTCCACCCAGTATGCAGACACAGATGCCGGAACCAGCCGGCTAAGATTGAACAATTCCTGAGAGGGGGAGTGAGGATTGAGAAAAAAAGAGAGAGAGACAGAAGATAGAGTTGGGAGGGCTAACAGTGTATACTGCGTGCCGAGTTTATTTAGCACAGCATATATATACCTTTGGAAAAGCATGAGATGCAACACCCACACATATGCAAATGATTGCTGAACTTTACATAAGTTCTCTCAAAACATCCTTGTTCCTGTTTTTTTTGTCTCTTATTCCCTAGGGAAAGGAACAAACTTCCTCCTTCAGTAATGAGCTATCCATTAAGCCAATCTTCCTCCTTCAGTAAGGAGCCCACCTGCTCTGCAAACTTCTAGCTTGCAGGCAACTCCAACCCTGTCTGCAG
The DNA here is from genome assembly GCA_004027375.1 of Macroglossus sobrinus. Lineage (NCBI taxonomy): Eukaryota > Metazoa > Chordata > Mammalia > Chiroptera > Pteropodidae > Macroglossus > Macroglossus sobrinus. The sequence goes on along the minus strand of PVKZ01000820.1, from coordinate 93,810 downwards.
GGCATTCAGCAAGAATGGTTCCCAACACACAGACAGCCACCATATCTGTATCTCTATCAACCTGGCTAACACTGGTCATCTAGAGAAAGTGATTCTTTGAGATCTTGCCCCACCCAACTTGTGGGCCCATGCAAGCCATTTCCAGTGGCTTTTTAAAAAAAATTCAAATGGCCTGGTTTGGCTCATGTATTTTCCTAAAATCTCAAAAATTCACAAAATCTAAAAAAGCAGCATCTGGCCTCCGCATGCCTCATGCTTTTTGTGGAGCAGACTTAAGCCCAACACTATCAGTAGTCAGCGTAGGTTCTTTGCTTGGTCTCTGAAGACATGTCTAAGCCTTGCAGGGGTGGCAGCCATCTACAGATTGCTAGTAGCTTGTGCCAGGTGGCCCATAGCAGGGTATGGTATGAAGCTGAACTTGACCTGCAGAGGGACCATCCCAGGAGGCCCCAGGGCCGGCACATCCAATAGCTTGCTTGAACTGAGCAATTCCTAGGGCCACATAAAAGAAAGACTTACCTAAAGGGCAGACTGGGCAGGCACCAGAGCCTTGCTAAAGCAAATTCTGCTCTGTAGGGTGAGACCCTACAAAACATCTTCTGCATGGTAGTCAGTCCTAACAACTAATCAGCCCAAAGGTCAATCCTTTCCATCAATATGCAAACAGCAACCAAGGCTCAAGAACAACAGGAGAGCACACAACCCGTACAAGGGACATACCTTGAGCACCTGCCTCAGATAACCAGTGGGCCCCACAGGACACCTACTATACAAGGCCACTCTTCTAAGACCAGGAGAAATAGTATCACTACCTAGAAACAAACACAGGGAGGCAGCCAAAATGGGGAGACCAAGAAACACATCCCCAGTGAAAGAACAGAAAAAAGCTCCAGGGTGAAAAAAAAAAACAAACTAAACAAAATAGAGACAATCAAGCTACCAGATGCAGAGTTCAAAACACTGGTTATAAAAATGCTCAATGATTTCAGTGAGAACTTCGACAAAGAGATAGAAAACACAAAAATTAAGATGGAAAACATAAAAAGGAACCAGTCAGAAATGAAAAATATAATAACTGAAATGAAGAATACATTAAAGGGAGTCAACAGTAGATTAGGTGAAGCAAAGGACTGAATCTGCAATTTAGAAAATAAGGTAGCAGAAGGCACCCAATCATAACAGCAACAACAAAATAGAATCCCAAAATACGAGGATAGTTTAAGGGGCCTCTGGAAAAATATCATGCATAACAACATTCACATCATAATGTACCAGAACAAGAAGAGAAAGAACAAGAAACTGAAAATCAATGTCAAGAAATAGTTACTGAAAACTTCCCTATCCTGGTGAAAGAAACACACATACAAGCCCAAGCAGCTCATACAGTCCCAAATAGATTAATCCAAAGAAGCCCACATCAAGACACATAATAATTAAAACTTCTAGGTTAAAGACAAAGAGACAATCTGAAAAGCAGAAAGAGAAAAACGGTTAGTTACCTATAAGGGAGCTTCCATAAAATTGTCTTTCAATATCTCAACAGAAACTTTTCATGACAGAGATATTGGCAGGAAATATTTAAAGTAATGAAAAGCAAGGGGCTACAACCAAGATTACTCTACTCAGCAAGGCTATCATTTAGAATCAAAGGACAGATAAAGAACTTCCCAGACAAGAAAAAGCATAAGGAATTCATCATTACCATACCAATGTTACAAAAAAATATTAGAAATTATTTTTTAAGAAGAAAAAGAAAACAGAAAAAATATAAAAAATAAAATAGCAATAAATACATATTTATCAAAAATTACTTTAAATATAAATGGATTAAATGCTCCAATTAAAAGATAGAGTAGCTGAATGAATAAGAAAACAAGACCCTTACATATGCTGCCTCCAAGAAACTTGCTTCTGATCGAAAGACACACAGACATACCTTGCAGGGATAGAAAAAGATATTTAATGAAAACAAAAACAAACAAAAATAAGCTGGGGTAGCAATACTTATACCAGACAAAATAGACTTTACAAAAAGATTATAATAAGAGACAAAAAAAGACTTAGTAATTCCACTTCTAGTTATTTATTCAAAGAAATCCAAAACACTAATTTAATAAAACATATGCATTTATATGTTTGTTGCATTATTTACAATAGAAGATATAAAAGCAACCTAGATGTTCATTAATGAATGAGTGAAAGAAAAGGTGGTAAATATATACAATAGAATATTACTCGGCCATAAAAAAGTGAAATTTTGCCACCTGCAACAACATGGATGGACATGGAGGATATTGTTCTGAGTAAGTCAGACAAAGACAAATGCTATATGATTTCACTTACATGTGGAATCTAAAGAATATAACAAACAAACAGAAACAAACATATATACAGAGAACATTTAGGGAAGAGGTGAAAAATGGGAAAAGATTAAGAAGTACAAATTGGTACAAAATAGTTGTAGAATGTAAATTATGCATTATTATATTATAGTCGATAATATAATAATAATATATGGTGTCAGATGAATACTAGATCTATAGGGGTGATCAATTCATAAGTTATATAAAAGTCTAATCACTATGTTGGACACTTAAAAATATTATTGTATGAAAAATGTAATTGAAAAGTAAAAAATTTATTATAAAAAATGCAAAAAGATCTGTTCAGATGCAATTTTCAAACACATAACTGCTGTTTATTACTGACTGTCTCATCACACTGTGTATTTTATTTATAATGCATTTCATAATCTGTATTTATTTTTATTATTTCTTCCTTTAATATATGTTTTCTTATTAAAATGTAAACTCTGCTAAAAAAGGGAGCCCACCTGTGTAATTTATCTCTATATCCTCAATGAATAAAATAGTACCTGGCTTATAATTAGTACCAGTATATGTATCTTGAATAAAAGAGTTAATAAATTTTAAATATCAAATTATAACCTTTGTTAGGAAGAAATAGATAAGTCCTTATTTGTAATAATAGTAGATAAAGAGAACTGTAGAGTTCTTATAAATAAGGCCTTATCTATTTCCTACTTATAACAAAATAGTAATATTTAAAATACCATGGTTTGCAGGCACTATAATAGATATTTTAGTCTCATTTAACTTTTGCAATTATGCCAATGGTTTTTAAATTAGCATTATTTTATAGATGAAAAACCTGAGACTCAGATAGGTTACATAACTTGCCCAAAGTCACACAGCTGAATCAGGACTTCAGTCAAAGCTTATAAAGTGCCAAAGCTGTGGCCTTTTCAGTAAACCACAAAATAATAATCTTCACTACAATTAAATTAGTTTTTTTCCAAAGATTTAATATATCACAAAATTTCAAAGCTGTTTGCAAAATAAATACATGTAATCTTAATGAAAATTAGAAAATGAAGATATCTTACTTACCCTCAGAACAGATATGTTGAATGATAAGATTTTCTTTATTAAGTATTTGGCCAAGTGTCTTAGGCTAAAATATATCCTAAATATGAATTGCTATGCCTTATAGTGAACTATGCCAGACCACAACAGAAAAAGTTGTTAGGTAATATACATGTAAATTATGCAAATAAGAGAAAATACAGCATTTTCTTCCACTATATTCCTATTATTGAACCCAAAACATCATGAAATATTGTTCTCTTGAGACACAGGAAAGTAATAAAACTAAATGTTTTCCTTTTTCTTTTCTACTGAAACTTAACTTTTTGTTTTCTATGTGTTCACAGAGGAATAAATGCCACATTGCCAGAAATATTCCAAAGATTTATATTATACTGCATACTTCAAATAAAGATATTCCCCTGTAGGCCAGTTTGTATGAGTTTTTCCATTGAGCATTAGAAAATGAAAACTAAACTAAGGTCAAAATTACCTTCCTGAAAAATGTATGCAATAAAAATGTTCTTTCTTGATAGACCTTACGAAAATATCAAGAGCATTTTTTTAATAAATAAATAAAATGATATGAACTTTCATATAGAATAAAAGCTATCGATAACCAAGGAAGTTATAAAAATGATAAAAGATAAGGGGAGTATTTTTTTTATATATAAATTCAGAGTATTACTAAGCCACTCTAATTAAACCAATAGGAGTCCATCGGAACAAGCAAGTATATCAGTATAATAAAATAGAGAATCCAGAAATTGATCTTGGCATTAATAAGAATTCAAATATGACAATTGTAGACTTTCTACTTAGACACAGATAATGTGGCAAAAGTGGCTTCCATGTGATAAAGATAAGTAAATCATGCTCTTTTCATACTATCACCAAAAATACATTCCAGATGAATTCACATAGGGAAAAAAAGTTTGTAAAACAGATGACAGTCAAAAGATTGAAATTTATACAACATGATTTTAAGAATTTTCTAAAAATGGTATAAACCAATAGGAAAATTGTCAAAGAATATAAAGAGGCAATTAAGAGAAGAACAAATCTAAGTGGCATCTAAACATAAAAAAAGGGTTAACTTCACTACTAGTTAAGGAAATACAAATTAAATTAATAATAAGATAGCTTTGAAAGTTCATTAGACTGGAAAACACTTTAAGGCTATAATGCCTATTGCTCATAATAATGTCGAAAAGTGTCAAAATATACAAATTTTTAAGTTTTTTTTAGGAGAGCAATTTGTCAATAAATATAAAAATGAAAAATACACATAAATCTTTTACCAATTGGTCTTAATTCTGGTAATCTAATCTTCCAGAAATAGAAGAAATAAACATAAGAATCTATATGTTCAAAGATATTTCAGCATTGTTAATATTGACAAAATCTGTAAAATAATGTCAATTCTCAGAACAAAGCGAGTAGCAAAAATTTGTAGAAAAATGAGGATAAATACATACTTTATATCTGTGTGAAAGTTTTTTGTATATTCAAATATATGCAAATTTTTACATGCATATACATATATGTTTATACGAGCATTACAAAAGTAAAAACAAAAAAGGAATATGTACATGATATCAACATGTATTGTTTGGATGGGTTATGTCATGTTTAAGGAAAGGGGAAGATGAACAGAAAGAGGCAAAAATCCCCAATATATTTAATTTTTTAACTTAAAATATTTCAGTGTATTTGATGTGATACAATTTAGTTAAAGTTGCATATGTAAAATGAATCATTTTTATTTCTCAGAGTCTGCAAAACAAAACAAAATCTCCTATTTTAGATATACAAAAATCTGTTATAACTACTTTTTGCAAATGAAATGTGAACCATGTCGAGTCACATCATCTGCCCAAATCTTCTGAAATTAGAGTGGTTACTCACTCTATTCTTAAATATTTTAAAGAAATGTGGTCTTATTGGTTAAATAGAAAAAACAGATGCACAGACTTTCTCAGCTAACATGGAAAACATGTTGGGTCATTTATCTGGCAGCAGCATGTTAAATGGGATATTCAGATATTATTACCATCATTGTATAAGCTTGAAATAATCTTTAAAATAAAGATGCTTTGTGTCTTTACTTCCTGGCAAAATCATGATGGCAGTATGTCTTCAGAGTGCCAAACCAGAGTTTTCCTTCCTGAATGTTCCATTTAGAGAGAACATTTTATATAGTTGTAAAATTCTTCCTGTGGACAGGGTGGGCTACTCATTCTTTCTGATTAACTAAGTCTTTGTAGAACACTGTTTCTGATTAATCATATAATATTGATTAAAATATTAATAGAATTTTTTTGAAGTCTTCTGAGTGAAAAAATTTATGCACAAGACAGATGGCCATCCGCATCTAATACTTGAGCCATTCAGAATTTAGTTCTTTAGCACTTTATACTTTATCTGAGTAGAGATTCTAGAGTCCATATAAGATTTGTATATATCATTCATAGAAAACATCCTAGGCCTCACCTCCTCACTGCATATTTGACATGTAATTTTCTCCCACTTCCTCATTTGATTTTTAAACCTGAGAAAACTATAAGGAGCCAATTGAAAGGAAGGACATTTGAGAAAGGACATTTTTCTACCTACCTACTATAATATCACTTCCTCAAAGTCAAATATAGAATATATGACAAATATTTTTTTTCTCAAAATCTATTAGTGTATTTTTGAGGTGATAAAAATATTCCAAAATTGGATTATTAGAGCCACATTAGATTATGCACAATCCTGTGAAATACCAAAAAAAAAAATATCACATCTTACAGGGACTTCTGGTCAAGATGGCATAATAGGTAGACCCTGTCCTTGCCTCCTTTCACAACCACATCCAAATTATAAAGAAACTACAGAACAACCATCATTGTGATTTACATGAAGTCTGACTGAACAAAAGTCCTACAATTGGGGCTATACAAAAGAGGCTACTTTGAGACTGATAGAGCGGTGGAGATGCAAAACTGAACAGTCTCACAACTGCATGTGATGGTTGAGAATCAAGAAGGTTATCTTGGCTGCAGAGGTTCCTCCAGAAGAGTGAGGGGTCCTGGCTCCACACTGGGCTCTCCAGCCTAAGGTTCTAGTTTCAGGAAGAGAAGTCTCCACAACCTCTGGTCATGAAAATCAGTGGAAGTTGTGATGGAGTGAGATGAAGGGCTTTGAGAGTTGTAAATATTTCTCTTAGAGTTCACACGTGAACTTACTCTGTGATAGACTCACTCTCTTTGAGCTCCAGCTCTGGGGCAGCTGCTCCAGGAGTGCCAGAGACATATGGAAAGGAACTGAATTGTCTGGTTTTAGGACAAGGGCTTGAGTTCATTGTTCATTTGTTGAGCTTTCCCCCAATTCTAGCATGCAGATGTAGGTGGCCAACATATCTGAGCTCTAATAACCTGGCTAACATTGGTCGCTCTGCCCTGGTTATTCCCTGAGACCCTGTCTTCCAATTTGAGGGCCCACCCAAATTGCTTCTAGTGACATTTTCCATAAAAATGACCTGTCTTAGCTCATTGTGAAGACTTTCCTAAAATTTCTCAAAGCCCAGCATGGGTGGGAGCCATCTGTAAATTGCGAGGTGATTCTTGCCAAGTGGCCCTGGAAGTTCACAATCTGTAGCTACACTTGGCCTGTAGCTGGGCCCTTCCCAGGAAGCTCTTGCTCCAGGATTCCTGGTAGTCCTTATTGACTGGAGCAGGAGCACTACCCTGAGACACATTTGAAGGACAGACTGAGTAGGCCAAGAGCCCTGCAAAAGTGAACCTTGTTTCATAGAATCGGCCACTCACCAGATAATCCTCACTACACAACCCAAGGGTCTATCCTTCCTATCAATGTCCAAACAGAAACCAATACTTAACTATAACAGGAGAGCACACACAAGGGAGGCTCCTTGAGCACCTGGTTCAAGTAATCAAGAAAGAGCGTGCTACCAAGCTCCAAAGGACACCTACTATATAAAGTCACTCTACTAAGCCTGGGAGAACACAACAGACCTATGTAATACATAGAAACAATTACAGGGAGGCAGCCAAAATGGGGACACAAAGAAACATTTCCCAAGTAAATGAACAAAATAAGTTTCAGTAAAACAAACAAACAAACAAACAAAAAAGCAAACAAACAAAAAACTGAAACTAAAACCAAACGAAACAAAACAAAATCCCAAAACAACATCAAGCAAGCTACCAGAGATAGAATTCAAAACATTGGATATAAGGATGTTCAATTAACTTAAGGATAATGTATATGAACTCAGTGAAAACTTTAATAAAGTAATAGGAAACATAAAAATAGAGACAAAAACCATAAAAGGAATGAGTCAAAAGTAAAAATATAATAACCAAAATGAAGAATACATTAGAAGGAATCAACAGTACATTAGGTAAAGCAAAGGACTGAATCTGCAATTTAGTAAATAAGGTAGCAGAAAACACCCAATCATAACAGTAACAATAAAAAAGAATCACCCCAAATGAGAATAGGGACCTCTGGGAACAACATCAGGTGTAACAACATTCACATTATTGCTGGAGCCGCTGGCTAAGATCGAACAGTTCCTGAGAGGGGGAGCGAGGATTGAGAAAGATAGAAAAAAGAGACAGAGAGAGAGAGAGAGAGAGAGAGACAAAGAGATAGAGTCGAGAGGGCTAACAGTAAATATTGCGCCCCGAGTTTATTTAGCGCAGCATATATATATATATACCCTTGGAGAAGCAACACCCACACATATGCAAATGATCGCTGACCTTTACGTAAGTTCTCACAAAACATCCTTGTTCCTGTTTTTGTCTCTTATTCCCTGGGGCAAAGAATGTCTCTTATTCCCTGGGGCAAGAAACATTCAACATTAAGCCAAACCTCCTCCTTCAGTAAACAAGCCCACCTGCCCTGCAAACTTCTAGCTTGCAGGCAACTCCAACCCTGTCTGCAGGGCATTCAGCAAGAATAGCTCCCAACACATTATATGATACTAGAAAAAGAAGAGAGAGATCAAGGAACTGAAAATCAATGTCAAGAAAGAATTACTGAAAACTTCCTTATCATGGCAAAGGAAATATACAAGTTCAGGAAGCTTAGAGAGTCCCTAAAAAAATGAACCCAAAGAAGCCCACATCAAGATACATAATAATTAAAATGCCTAAGGTTAAATGCAACCTTAAGAGCAGAAAGGGAAAAGCAGTTAGTTACCCACAAGGAAGCTCCCAAAAGACTGTCAGTTGATATCTCAAGAGACACTTTACAGGTCAGAATTATTGGCAGAAAATATTCAAAGTGATAAAAAGCAGGGACCTACAATCAAGATTACTCTCTCCAGCAAAATTATCCTTTAGAATTAAGGGACAGATAAAGAGCTTTCCAGAAAAGAAAAAGAAAAAGGAGTTCATCAACATCAAGCCAGTATTACAGAAAATATTGGAGAAATTTTTTTAAGAATAAAATAATATAATAAAAAATATGAATAATAAAATGGCAATAACTACGTATCTATTGACAATTACTTTAAATGTAAATGGATTAAATGCCTCAATCAAAAGACATAGAATGCCTGAATGGATAGGAGAATAATGCTCTTACATATATTGCTTAGAGGAAACTCACTTCAGATCAAAAGACACAAACAGAGTAAAGAGATGGGAAAACTATTTCATGAAAATGGAAACAAAAAAGCTGAGGTAGCGATACTTATACCAGACAAAATAGATTTAAAACAAAGGCTATAACAAGAGACAAAGGACCCAGGAATCCCACTTCTGGGTATTTATCCAAAGAAACCCAAAATAGCTCTTTGAAGAGACATGTGCATACATACATCCATTACAGCTTTATTTACAACAGCCAAGATATGGAGTCACCCTGAATGTCCATCAATAGATGAGCCGGTAAAGAAAAGGTGGTATACATATACAATGGAATATTACTCAGCCTAAAAAATGAATAAACAAATAAACAAATAAATAAAAGAATGAAATCTTGCCATCTACAACAATATATCTTGACTTAGAGGTTATTGTGCTGAGTGGAGTAAGACAACTGTCATAAGATTTGACTTACATGTATAATCTAAGGAACAAAATAAGCAAACAAAACAGAAATAAACTCACAGATACAGAGGATAGTTTGAGGGTTGCCATATGGGAGAGGGATTGGGGGTAGATGAAAAAGGGAAAGAAATTAAGAAGTACAAATTGGAAGTTATAAATAGGCATGAGGATATAAAATATAGCATAAGGGATATAGTCAATAATATTATAATAACTATGTACAGTGTCAGATAAGTACTAGATTTATCAGGCTGATCATTTTGTAAGTAAATAAATATCTAATCACTATATCATACACCTGAAACAAATATAATTTTGTGTACCAACTATAATTGAAAACTAAAAGATATTAATAAAATATTTTCTCTTTCATACATAAATGTTATTATATATAAGAATTATATCTCAAAATAATTGTTAAAAATTTAATAATGTTATAATAAAATAACAATAAGTAATTTTTGAGCATCTTATGTATGAAAAGCACAGTGGTAGTTATAAAATATTACTGACCACTTGCTTTCTCTGCCCAGAACAGTAACATTCTCCTGAAAAATATTCTTTTACAACCATGTCATAGAAATCTAAGGGATCAGCAATTCTCCTCTAACTATAGGTTGGACATTGCAGCTGAGCTATCAAATGGTCTGGTACATAGTGCTCCATCTACAAAGAATGTGATCCAAGATGGATCAATCTTTCTTTCACCCAAGGATTATTCTGATTGGAGCTTGAAGGTAAGATTTATTTTGTCCCAGATGAATGTTAAAAAAAATGTAAGTTAACTATCATTAGATATTTTTCATGTCTATATTACAATTGCTCTTCTAGCTATTTGCAACTGGAAAAAATTAAAGTTTCTTAAAAAGGAGATAACAGTTATAAGAAGAGATTTGATGTCTTCCAAATTCCAGCTTCCAGTGTCCATTAGGCCAAGTTCACCTTATCATCCCCATTGTTCTGATATTACTAAAACTGATTGGAGCTGGATTTAATACTTGGGGCAAAAGTTCTGTCCTCATCTACCTTACAGGCTACTTGGGGAAACTATACAAAAGTTTGGAAGATCAAATAGAAAGCTAAGCCTAAAAGCAAAACATAAAAATGTGAGCATCTGTGATGACAGTAAACAGGAAAACAAGAGAATCTGTGATTCATTTCTAAATGAGCAATTGTAAATAACCAGTTTTATGAATTCAGAAGGTACAGACAACGCGGTGGCTTGGTTGATCTGAAAAGAGTTCCTGAAGAGAAAGCATTAAGACTAAATTAGACTTTGAAAGTACTTTGAATCTTTTGAAAATATTTCGAATTTTCCTCTTAGGGTGATCCATGCTACCTTGTTTAAACAAGTTTCATTCTTCAGAGGCATTTAAAACATGTCTTGAGCAGGAAAGGGGAGGAGAAGACTTTTTTTCAGATGCTAATATAGATGGGCATATAGCAGAAATTTATTGCAGAAATAAGGTCCCATTTATCTATTTCCTAGGTCATTTAATAAAAATGATAAAAAAAATTCTGGCATTTAGCAGAATTTAAAACTTTTAAGTTGGTGGAAGATTAATGAAACATTATTAGAATTAAGTGATGTTGAATTTTGGTCACTGATGCAGAAGCATTTTTGTTTTTTTAAATAATCAGTTCAATTTCCACTAACTCTTATGAACATATATAACCTTCAATTACACTTGTGTCTTTGATGCCTCATTTTAGTTTGAATGCTGATCTTGACTCATGAAACTCTGTTGGCATAATGTGAAAAGAATGAACAAAATGCCTCTAAAAGCTGTCTAGTTTTCCATAATCTGTTTCTTCTGAATTCCCTTTTTTTAAACCAGAGGTAATCCTTTTTGTAAATTATGAAATCCCATGGGTGAGACCATAATCTTGGTTACTTCATCAGTAAACTTAAGTAGTCCTAAAGAGCCTTTCATCATTATATTATTTTCTCGTAAAGACAGAGAAAAAATAAATTTAATTTTCTAACACTGGGAATTTTCTTTATCAGACTTCTCTAAAGGAAATGCGGTCAGTATCCTGAAAAATAGGTTTTTTTTTTTTTTTTTTTTTTTTTGTTTTTGACTGATTAAATATACCAAGTAAAATGGTAGAACTGTAGAGGGTTAATACAGAAAAAAAATATTTCTAATGTTATTTAACCCAACATACTTTTTTACAAGGCCAATGTTGAGATCCAGAGAAGCTGAGAAGTTTGCCATGGCAAGGATTGAGCTACATCTAGAACAGACTTCTTAATTCACAGGGAAAGACTTTTTAGATGACACCATGTTCCTTTCCTTGAAAAATATAGATATTGCTTACTTCAGAGTATTTCAGAGAAAACTTTTTCATATTTGTTTGTTTTCAACTAGCACAAATATCTTTGATTATTCAGAAGTTTGAAGTATCTTGTTTTCGTTTTTATTTTTGTATTATCTAAACTGTTCATATGCAATTAGATAATCTTGGATGAAAATCTTTTAAAACTACAGTAAAATTTAGGAGTGGACGAGAATATCTTAAAAGACATAAAATCTAGAAGCCACAACATAAAAAATAAAAGTTTTAGGCAATATAAAAAATTATATGGGTAAAGCTCAAAGTCAGTATTTAATAAATTTGGAAATTTTTTATAAAATCAATTCCTATTGGTTGATATTATATCTGGTCCTGATTGAATTAGATAGGGGTTACATCTCCAGCAAGATGTCGATCTTCTTGAGCTTCCTATCAGTTAGATTCTCAAAGCTTGTTAAGCCTATCACTGGCTATTTACCCTGTGATTATGTAAAAATAAAATTTTCTGAATGTCATAAAGTGAAAAGTGTTGTGAATCACTAATCTATAATATACAAGGATCTCTTGTGAACTATAATAAAAAAGTCAAACAGTCCAATAGAAAAATAGGTATGAAAGACAATTCACAGAACTACATATCCAAATTGCCATTGTAAAAAGACTCCATATTTCTTTAGTAACCATGGAGATTCAAATTGAAGTAAAAGCTAGATATCTCTTTATACCCGTAAAACTGGCAAAGATTTAAAAAGTACAGTGAAATCTATTTGTGGTAGAAATGCAAACATAAGAATATTCTCATTCATTGCTGATTGATAGGTAAAAAAAAAATTTAGCCCTTTTGGATAAATAATCTGGCAATTTCTGTTGAGCTTTAAAAATAAACATATCTTTGACACAGCAATTTCACACTTGGAAATACATTCAATAAAATAAAATTACCTGCATTGGTTTATACAAACACACACACATGCATATGCACAAGAATGCTTATTGCATTATCAATATTATTTTTCATAGTATTAAAAATCAGAAACCAAAGTGAACAGATAATTATGTTAATAAATAGTATGTTCAATATAAAAATAATTTGAAATTTGATAAAGCTTTTTTAAAAAGATAAATAACTAAGAAAAGACACTTTTAGAATGAGAAATGAGAGCTTTTATAAAATGTTAGCAATAAATCTACAGTAATATTGTTTCTTTCTGTGCCCTATCATATTGATTTTCTTATATCTATAGGAATAACTTATCATATTTTATTTTGAATCATAACATTTCATTTAGGTAATTCTATTTTAGAAGATAGAATAACTTGTCTTCTTTTTCATCTCAAGATAATATATTCTTATCTTTGTCCAGATTATTTGGCCAAAATTGGTAACATGATTGATCTGTCTTGAGGGAGTTGGAGCCTTGATGAGGATGCAAATGCTGTCAGAGATACCTCTCAAGAAAGAGAGAAAAGGGCTAAACTTCCTGAATTTTCCTTTCATCTCATTTTCCAATCTCTTTTTAATATCTTTATTATGCTAACCCCAGCCAGAAATGCAATCCATAGGACTCCTTTCCTGAAATATAAATGAGCAGGGTAAGGGCAAGCAATGGAACTGAGGGCAAATTGACCCATGATTGCACACCATCTGAATTTGACAGCTTTCTTCACCTCTTTCATCATCTCCAAGATTTTTTTCTGATAATCTCTCAATTTAGATTTGTTATTTTATAAGTCTCTCTTCTTTACAGATTGTTTTTTTTTGAAATTTTGTTTTATAACTATCTTAAGCACAATCTTAAACCTTATGTAAATTTATGTTAATTTTATTACTCACCATCCTTTTCCATACCACTTTATTGTCATTCTCACTTTACTACAGTTCTTATTTTTTCTTTTCTTACTAATGATTTACTTAGGTAAGTGGCATGTTCTTAAGACATTGTTCTATTCTCTCTTACCATTTTTCTTTTATATAAAAAATGGAATTCCAAAGGCAGATCAATTTTTTTCTTTTAAGGGCTACTTTTTCTGCTTGAAAGTGTGTAGGTTTATTTTTAAATGTATTGTTGAAATTAAAAACAAACAAAATAAAAACTTTAGATGGTCACTTAAAAAACTTCTTTGATCTAAGGCTTCAATTCTGTTTTTAGTTTAGGAATTCTTTGCTTTGATTATTTCTTCTCCTTGATCTTGATCCTTTTTATATTTATTTTAAATAACGTAGCCATTCAAATATTATTAACTATAGATGAATTAAGTTTAATTTGAACTCGCCTAAAATATATATATTTTTTAATTTCTGAAATTCCTAACATGTATATGGCTTCATTTTGCTTGTTTTCAAGATGCAGGTAGACTTTTTCCCAGATATTTTTGTATTTGTCATTTCAGTGGGAATTAGAGAAAGGGATTAAACATCTGCACTAAAATCACCATTACAAACAACATGCATGTCTTAATAAAATTTAAATAGTATTAAGTATACTCTTGTCTCTAAATACTACAAACACATGGCTTTTTGAGCAAATGAGGAACTATCCTCTCCCTAAGGAGTTTCCAAGTGGTAGAAGATGGGGAAAAGACCTTACTTCATAAATCAAAAGAATAGTGGATTCTAATTCATCTCTAGGCTCTTTGGTATCAGAGGTTTTGCAGGCTATATCATTGGTGTGAATCATCCTAATCCATCTATTCATCTTGATTGCAATGTTCCATTAGTGTTCTATGATATCAAATTATGAGAGAACAACGCACAGGGGAATAGCTTTGCAGACTGATACATTACTGACTCTATAAGTAAGTACTCTGATTTTCAATTTTCTCATCTATAAAATGAGAATAATCTTACTTATTGCATTAATAATTTATTTTATACTCTTTTATCAAGTGGTTACAATGTGCTGTAGAATCTCAGGGTGTGAAGATGAATAATATCTAGTCTCTACCTTCAAGAATTATGTAGATAAAAGGTTTGTATAAATATTTATTCATTTAATAAATATTTGTAGAGAGCATAGTTATTATTAGGAACTCTCCCGACACTAAGGTATTGAGATGATCAAAATCTACCTTGTTGCCTATGATTACATTTTAGTAGGAGACAAAGATAGATGATTAAAAAATTATAATGTCAAAAATAATGTCAGGTACTGATAAATTCCATGAAGATAAATAAAGCTGGATTGGGAACAAAGAATATATTAATTTGAAGAGTATGAGAAGGAGTTACATGGAATAGTCTAGGCAGTCTTTCTGGGAAATGTCTGGCAGAAGGATATTGCTGAAAGAGCAATATATTTGGAGTGTTTGAGAAATAGCAACATGGCGAGAGTGGTCACACTTTGATAATTTGAGAGTAGCAGAGATGAGAATGGAGTAGGAGTTTTAGGCCTAGTTGCCATGCTAAGGAGTTGATATTTTATTCTATGTGTTATAATGGGCAAACACTGGAAGAATTTACATGGAGAAAATGATTTGATTTGTACTTTCCAAAGATTAGTCTTGCTGTTGAGTGGGATAGCTTGTAATGAGGTTGCAGTAGAAGCAGGAGAAGGCAGAGGTATGTGGGAGTGAGGGGAAGGCTACCATAGAGCTACAGAAGACAATGCTGTGGCTTTGACTTGGCAGTAATGATGGAATGAATGAGCTATCATCAGATAATAGAGTGGTTATTAGGGATAAATTTGTAATAAACAATTCTATTATTATCATTGAGCTTATATTAAGCAGCAACAAAGAAGCCATATGTTCAACCTGAAACAAAAAAGATAAAAGATAGAAAAAATTTTCTCCTAAACCATATAAGACAAAATTAACAGGTATAAAAATAGTCATGTAAGAGTCTTCATGGAGAGACCATAGAAGAACTTCTACAAATTGATAAGAAAAAGAAAGACTCAGTGGAAAATGGAGCAAAGAAACTAAGAGAAAAATGTATGACTAATAAACATATGAAAATATATTCAACTCTATTATATAATCAAGGAAATTAAAATTAAAACTACAAAAAGATAGCATTATACCTATCTGTTTGGCAGAAATTAAAAAGTTTGACACTAACTGAAGAGAGAAAGGGAATTTGTCTTTCCTTCACTATTGGCAAAGGTATTGGCAAAGATATGGAGAAATCAAATCTATATTGGTATATATTATATTGGAGATACTGCAGGTTTGGTCCTAAAACACTGCACTAAATTAAGTATTGCAATAATGCAAGTCATAATCTTTTTGTTGGTAAAAAGTCTTGCCTTCAATTTGTAAAAAAAAAAAAATGCAACATCTGTGAGACACAATAAAGCAAAGAGAGAGGAAACAAGATGTGCCTATATTAGTATAAATGTTTTGGAAAACAACATGGCATTATATAATAAATTTTAAATTATGGTTTCCCTGTAACTTAGCCATTCCAGTTATATACTCTAGATCAGTTGTTCTCTATGTTCATTCCTGGACCTACAGCATCCACATAACTTTGCAAAATCTTGGCCCCTGTGATGGTTAATTTTATGTTGTCAACCTGACTGGACAAAGGAAGCCCAGATAGCTGGTAAATATTATTAGTGAGAGGGCTTCTGGAAGACATTAGCATTTTAATCAGTAAACTAAATAAAGAAGATCAGCCCTCACCAATGTGGATAGGCATCATCTACTCTGTTGAGGGTCCTAATAGAACAAAATAGTGAAGGAAGGACAAATTCCCTTTCTCTCTTCTTGAGTCGGGATATCCATATCCTGCTCTCGGAAACTGGCTCCTGGTTCTGGTGCCTTTGGACTCTGGGACTTATCTCAGTATGCCCCTCCTCTTCTTCTCAGATCTTTGGCCTTGGACTGAATTATACCGTTGGCTTTCCTGGTTCTTTAGTTTGCAGACAGAAGATTGAGGGATTTTGTTACCTGCACTATAATATGAGCTAATTATTCAATCAATCTCTTCTTATTTCCTCTCCTCTTCTCTTCTCTCTCTCTCTCAATTAAAAATGAAAAGCTCCAGTGAGTGACTGAAAATTACATCAGCATGTTCCCTGAGTTTTAATGAGGAAGAGCTGTAATCCTTGAAAGAAAGGCAAGTGACAGAAGACATTATGTGAACAATATGCTCTCTACTTGGTAACACTACAGAAATATTGCCTACTTGTCATAGACTCTGAATTGCTGTTTACACAGGAAATCAGGTTAAAATGCATGCTGGCCATCCACATTACACATATAAATTCATTTCAGTTCAAGATGACTAATTATTACAATAAAATATTATTCTGTATATAAGCAGAGGAAATTTCTTCCTTCCATAATTAAATTTAAGCATTTAAAGATAGCAAGTTTCAATTACAAAAGGAAGAGTTGACCATTTCTATCTCATTTGGAAGTATGCTATCATTTGAGTAGTATTTTATTTTGACAACTAAACAAATAAAGATAGGTAGATGTGCACTACATGGAGAAAAACAAATTTTATGTGTAATATTTCAGAGTACTTTTGAGATGTGAGTTATTGTGTTAACTGCATGATGTGCTATTTTGCCACAGTCTAAAATAGTTATCATCCCTACAGGATGCCAGTTAAGTACAAGAGAAACTTTACATTACTTTCAATTATGTGTTAAATTTTTTTTTTTAAATAATAGGTAGGTTAACCCAAATGAATAAAAAAGTGTTATAAATAAGCATATAAATAATGATGTTTCAATTTGAGTGCTGCTTAAAAATAAGAGCTGTTTCTGATATAATTTCTGTTGGCTTTTGCAGTTGAAAATATAAACTATAGTTTTTTTAAAAACTACGTTAAAGTTTTTAATGAGTTTATTTGAACAGCTGAAATGCAAAAGGAATTTAAGGATCTGGACCATTTAGGACATCTGAGGGCATCAGTGAACTTTTGAACATATCTAGAAAGGGCATTGAAACTATGTTGTAGAAGAAGTCTGCTATTAAATGATTAAGCTTTTTAACAATGCTTTATTTTAAGATGAAGTAGTTTCTCAAGCCAAGCGAGGAACAACACTGACATCTAATTATATTTCATTACCAAAATAGCAAATAATAAATATAAACCTAAAAGCTTTTAAGAATGATTTTCTAATGAAGCTATCACCTATTGTGAAACACACACACACACAAATACCAACATCTAACTATATCTCAATGCCAAATCAGCAATTATTAAAAACTATTTTGGAGAAGAGATCAAAAGTGCCACTCTTATTTATTGCTGGTAATTACTTAAACTGGCATAAACTTAATCAAAATCAACTTGGTAACAGAAAATAAAAGCCTTAAGAATATACTTCTAAAAATTTACCCAAAGGAAAAATTATAGATAAAAAAAATGTTGTTATAAAGAAGGCAGTAGGAATAAATTAAAAATTTAAACCATAAAAAAAGCTTAAGCAAACTATTGCATGGTTCATTGGTGATAAAATATAAAGCCATATAGATGAAATTTATGAAAAACTATATACTAACATGAAAAAAATTTAAGTGATAAAAATGGCATTAAAAGATTTAAACAATACAGTCATGACTATGCAATAATAATAAACAGAAAGGATTATCAATAAAAATTAACATAATAATAGTTGTCTCTAGATGATTAGTTTTGCAGCTTTTCTGTAGCTTCTAAATTATCTACAATGGGAATATACTTCTTATAACAAAAGAAATCTATTAAAATCTTAGAAAGAAAGATCCAAATTAACATTTTCTCAAAATGGCATAGAAATTTTCTAATTTTTTGATGTTGTATTGGGTATAATATTATTTTAAAATGATGAACCACTGAATATATTTAAAGAACAATATTTATTTCTGTATTTAGATGATGCTTTTTTTTCTATTAGATACCAAACTATTATTTCCATGACACCTGTTAGTATTCATTTGACAGAAATACAGAAATGGTTAATGATGGTTCTATGTGTAAACCATCTGGTTGACCCAGTGTACACTAGAAACTCGGGAGCTCCATGATGTGAGAATTTATCTATCAAATTAGTAATGACTAGTCTTTCAAGCTGTGGTGATATTTTATAATGTAGATTTTGCTTTTATGTTCACAAAATGTTCTGGGATAGGTTTTAGATATTAGATTAGTCTCACAGCTATGAATGTCAACTCAAATTTAAAGTTAAGAAATTGTTCTCTTTTATGTTCCAAATGATACGAAACATCATTTTGAGTGAACATGGTGACCTACTTGTACCTATAGTTCTTGAAAGTGATGTTTCTTTGTTCTTGTTCTAATATTTCCTGTGTAAGCAGGAAATGCAACCAGACTAATAAATTTTTAAAAAACTTTTTGATGAAGAAATACAAATAGTTATTTATAGAGGAGGGAGGAAAAAGAAAGTATTTCAGTAAGTACATTGTAGTAAAAGATAAACTTAAAGGATGACATTCCAATTATATGTAATTTGGAGACATTTCTTATTAGCTTAGTGGAGGGGTGGGCAGGTAAACTAAGATTAAATAACAGCTCAAGTGTCAATGTATTTAAAGAAAGACCAATAGAATTTATTTGAACAAAATTATATTTGACTCTGGAATAGACTGGGGAAGTATATTTTTTTTCAAGAAACAAATGATTTTGTAAGTTAACTATGTGTGTGACCCCAAAATTGCAAATGGTAATAATATTTAACTAAGGTTAGTATTAAAATCAGCTTCAAAATCATGAGACTCTATCAAATAACCACTGATAGAAAGGAGGCAGGATGAGAATTACAGAGAATTGTGTTTTCTGTAGAATTATAGATAAATGTATTTGGGATTATAAATTGGAAGGAACTGAGAGTTGAAGAGGATCTTTTACAAGGATGACCCTAGAAATAGTACTGTTAAAATGGATAAAGAGCTCCCTATAATTTTACTTACCATATTTAAGTCTGAACCAAGAAAATATATTCGGACATTATTTTTCCTAGCCTTCTCTTTCTTTATCATTCATCAGCATCTTATTTTATAAGCTCTTTTCACCCAAATGTGTTCCTAAAGTTCAATTTTTATATAACCTCCTGCTGAATGGGTTGGCATATTAAAACATCACAACTGCTAAGTAATTATGACAATTACTAAATCTCTCACCTATGGTGAATTAAGATGAGGGCCAATAACTTGGCAAAGAAGGTTCTAGCAGCCAGAGAAACTCCTCTTATTAGAAGTTAATAACTTTCACTTGTCTCAAAAAAACACAAAGATCATACCTGAAGTGGATGCACTGCAAAGGTGATGTGAACAGCCAGTGAGAAACTGAGGGATGACAACAACCACATAAGTGAGATTGAAAGTGGGTCTTTTGGTCCCAGTTGAGCCCTCAGTTTCCTGAATCTCGGGCCAATTTCTTATCTGCAATATCATGAGACATCCTAAGCCAGAACTACCCATCTAAACTGCTCATAGATTCCTGACCCACAGTAACTGTTAGATAATAATTTTTTTTGTTGTTCTAAGCCATTAGTTTGTTGGTAATTTGTTATGTAACAATAGATAACCAAGGCAGTGTTTGAGGCAAATGCTACAATAGAAATATGACCCATTGCCCAGTTTCCAGATGTGAGCCAGTTCTCTGACAGAATGCTCATTATTCTCTATGTAAAGACACAGAAAAGCTCCTCAATTCTGGATATTTACTTAAGCAACTATACACTGGGGAAAGGAAAATATCTAGATTTTTAAAGAATTGTCGAATACAGGGTCTGAACTGACTCCATTGAATCCAAAATGCCACCACGGCAACATTGTTAGAATGAGGAAGTAGGAAGGTCCAATGATAAAAATTCAAGTCTGTTTCATAATGCACCCAATATTGGTCTATGACCTCATGCTATGGTCATTTCATTGTTACCTGAATGCCTAATTGAGAGGAATATACTTAGCAGCTGGAAAAACAACAACGACAACAACAACAACAACAACAACAACAAACCCTCTTGCATTATTTGGCTGACCTAATTCTAAGACAGGCCAATTAGAAGACACTGAAAGTTTCTAGCTCCAAACCAAGGTAATATATAGTGTATAATCCTACATGTATGTTGAGTGGAATGGCAGAGATTAACACCAGCCTTAATGACTTTATAGATGCAGAGATGATTATTCTGATCATATTGATCTCTGCTTAATGAGCATGTATAGTCCCTGAACAAAACAGATCCAGATAACTTATAGAAGATGGCAGTGGACTAGCATTATCTTAATCTCATGGTAGCCCCAATTGTAGCTGCTGTGTAGGGTGCAGTTATTTACCAGACAAATCAACACTGACTCTGCCACTGGATATATACCTATTCATCTTCTAAACACATCTTTTCAATCCCCAAAAGAAACTCCTGTTTCAGAAACAGTTCATGTTTATATTCAATGAACAGCAGTACATATTCATAATCTTACCTCAGAACTGTGTTAATTCTCCTGGTCTCTATCACAAAATAATTTGAAGGGATAAAGATCATCTGGACATTCCACAGAATATCATTACTTGTCCAATATATTAATGGCATCATATTAATTAGAATTAGTGACCAGGAAGTTCTAAGTAATCAAATGTGCATCAAAACATGGAAGAAAACCAAGAAAAGGTTCAAAGGCTTGCCCCTTTGAGTAAGGCTTTTAGGAATCAGGTGATCTAGGTCATGCTAAGACATATCCTCTAAGGTAAAGAATAAGTTACCTCCTGTCATTAAGAAAGAAACATGTTTGGTAGTTCCCTTTAGATTTTGAAGAGGGCACATACTACTTTATTTATAGTACTCCAACCTATGTATTGTGTGAACAAATAAAGATTGCTAATTTTGAGTGAGGTCCAGAGCAAGAGAGAGTTTGCAGCAGGTTTAGGCTGCCTTGTTACTTGGGTCTTATGATTTGACAGATGCCATGGAGCATAATAAATAAGGATGCGATGTGGGACACTTAAAGTCCTTGTGCAAGAATCATAGCATCCCTCTCATAGACTTTTGACCACCATCCAAACTATTTATCAGTGCCATGAATCCATGGATATCTTTAACTCAGCCTCTTCTCTTTTTACACGGTGACCAGAGGTACTGCTGGTATCCATAGTATATAATGATGCTATGTGGAGCTTTCTCCAGCTCAAATAGAAGAGTCAGAGCACTCTCTTGTTGGGTTCTGGAGAAGTCCCTGCCATCTACACCAGAGAAATAGTTACAGATGAAAAATAACTTCTAAAATGTCACTGTTCTCTGACTTTAGGATAGGAAGCTCTTGACCATGGAATATCAAATAACTATGCAAACAAAGGTGCCTATCACAAGATTAATATATTCATATCACCAAGTCATAAGTAAGGCAGCAATAGCAGCAATACATTGTATGATGGAAGTGGTACATTCAGAATGAGGCTCAAAAAAGTCTGAGGGCATAAGTGAGTGACACAAGCAGGGAACCAGATCCCCATGTCATGTGTCTTTGTTGAAACACCTTTTTGTAAATCCATAGCTATTACCTTATGAGGGGATACTTGAGACTAGATAATAGAAGAATAATAATAAAAACCAAATCCTGGTTCTCAGATGGATTGATTGAATTAAAAGCTAAGTGTAGACTGCTGCTAACACTCTAGCCCTTTTCAGGAATGGCTCTTAAAGACAGTACAGAGGAATACATCCCCTAAGTGGGTAAAGCTTAAAGCAGCACTTGGCAATCAATTTCCTACAAAAGGAGAAGTAGTGTAGTTAAGGATATACATGGGACTCAGAGGCAGTGATGAATAGCCAGGCTGGTGGTCAAAGGTCTGGAAGAAGCAATATTGGAAGATAACGAACAATTCAAAGAAGTATGTGTGTGAAACTGTAGCATGTTGATGTCTCTGATCAATGTCTACAATGACATCAAACACAGTATAATCACATCAATTAAATGATCTAGCCAGTAGGTGCCAGTCTTCAGTTACTTAAATGCTAGCAAAAGGGACCCATGAATAGAGTGGCAGTGAAAGAACTATAAACTCAACAGCATGTGCTACCTTTCACCAAGGCTAATTTAGCTATTGTTATTATTGAGAGTCCAACCTTTCAGCAGTAGAAACTGACATTATGCACTCAATTTAGTCTCCTCTGAGGCAACCAACCAGCCACTTGACTTCAAATTAATAGTATTAGACTCCTTCCATGCTAAAATTGTCAGCAATTGTCCTCAGTGGGATTGATAACTACGTAGGCTTGCTTTCCATGCCACAGTGACTTGCCTAGCACTAATAACTAGTTTATTATCAAGGGTCATACATATCAAATGATCTGCTTTATATAGCAAATGAAGTGTAACAATGACATATGTTCAAGAGATACATTAGTCCTACCATCTACCATATTACCAAAAGGCTACCAGCCTAGTAGAACAATGCTTAGAACCCATAGGCTTTTTAAAGTGCTTTTTTCTGTGGTAGAAAAACATGAATCTGGGGGGGAAAAAGGCAAAGTAGCAGTGCCTTCTTTATCATCACTCCTCATGACCCACATTGGGAAATTTGTGTTAGACTAGAAGTCCTGTTTTTCAGAGATGATGTTTCTACAGTTTCTCTAAACCTAAAGCTAAAACCAGTCATTTTAGGATTGTCACGTCAGTAGACAAATAGTAAAGAAAAAGTTACTATACTATTATAATCATATAATAACTGGTGCATACCATATCATAAGGCAATACTGTGACTATACACTACCTAATGTGTCTGGGAAGGAATATGTCTAGAACCTAGAGATATACTCATTTCCGTGCTCATTGATAACTTAATGAGCAGTTATAGCAACCACCACCTGATGTAGAAAATATGCAGTTCAGGCCCCTCTGTCCAGATTGTCCTAATGGACAAACAACTTTAATTATATTGATTAAGAGTGATAGGAAACTAGAATGGGTAATAAAGAAGGAATAGGATGACATACTACAGCAGCTGAGAATAGAAACTTATCCTACCAAACTTCCTTATTGTTTTAATTTGCATTTCTCTGATGATTAGTGACCTTGAGAACCTTTTCATATGTCTATTGCATGTCCTCTTTGGAAATGTCTATTCATATCCACTGCCCATTTTTTTAGTTGAAGTTTTTATTTTTTTTATTTTTAGTGTTAAGTTGTGAGTTCTTTATATATTTTGGATATTAACCCATTATTGAATATATCATTGGCAAATGTCTTCTCCCATTTTATATGTCATCTTTTTGTTTTGTTGATGTTTTCCTTTGCTGTACAAAACTTTTCATTTGTTTATTTTTTCTTTTGTTTCTCTTGCCTGAGGAAATAATCCAAAAAATATTACTAAGAATAATGTCAAAGAGTTTAGTCCTATGTTTTCCTCTAGAATTTTTTGGTTTCAGGTCCTACTTTTAAGCCTTCAAGCCATTTTAGGTTTATTCTTGAATATGGTGTGAAAAAGTAATCTAGTTTTATTTTATTTTCGTGTGTCTATCCAGTTTTCCCAATACCATTATTGAAGAGACTGTCTTTACCCCATTGTATATTCTTTCCTCTCCTGTCATAGATTAAATAACCATATAGGCGTGGGTTTATTTCTCGACTTTCTATTTTGTCCCATTCATTGATGTGTCTGTTTTTATGCCAGTACCATACTGTTTTGATTACTATAGCCTTGTAGTATAATTTGATATCAGGGTACACAGATACCTCCAACTTTGTTTTTTCTCAAAAGTGCTTTGGCTATTCGGGGTCTTCTGCAGTTTTATATAAAATTTAGGATGATTTGTTTTAGTTCTGTGAAAAATACCATTGGTATTTTGATAAGGATTGCATCAAAACCATAGATTACTTTGGGTAGGATGGGAATTTTTACAATGTTAATTTTTCCTGTCCCTAAGCCCAATATATTCTTCTGTTTATTTGTATCTTCTTCAGTTTCTTTCTTTAATGTCTTATAATTTTTTGAGTTCAGGTCTTTTACATCTTTGGTTAAATTTATTCTAGGTATTTTTTGATGCAATTGTAAATGGGATTGTTTCCTTAGTTTCTCTTTCTGATAGTTCATTATTGGTGTATAAAAATACAACCAATTTATAAATATTAATTTTATAACTATTATTTTACTGAATTTAACAGCTCTAATAGTTTTTTTGGTTGAGTCTCTAGGGTTCTTTGAATGTATAGTATCATGCCATCTGTAAATAATAACAGGTTTATTTCTTTTTTTTCCAGTTTGAATGCTTTTTATTTATTTATTTTGTTGTTCTATTTCTGTGGCTAAGACTTCCAGTACTATATTGAATAAAACTGGTGAAAGTGGACATCCTTGTCTTGTTCTTGATCTTCAGGAAAATGCTTTTAGTTTTTCCCCATGGTATATGATGATAGTTGTGTGTTTGTCATATGTGGCCTTTATTATTTTGAAGTATGCTTCTTCTGTTTCTACTTTGTCAAATTTTTATCATAAATGAATGCTGAATTTTGTCAAATGCTTTTTCTGCATTTATTAATATGATCATATGATTTTTCTTTTATTTTGTTTAAGTGGCTTATCACATTAATTGATTTATAGATATTGAACCAAACTTACATCCCAGGAATAAACCCTACTTGATCATGGTATGTGATCTTTTTAATGTATTGCTGAATTCTGTTTGCTCTATCTTGTTGAGGATTTTTGCATTTATATTCATCAGGAATATTAACTAATAATTTTTTTTGTAATGTCTTAGTCTGGTTTTACTGGTCTTGTAGAATGAGCTTGTGAGCCTTCCTTACTCTTGAATTTTTTTGAATAGTTTGAGAGGGCTTGGTATTAATTCTTTGAATGTTTGGTAAAATTCACCTGTAAAGCCATTCAGTTCAGGACGTTAGTTTGTTAAGTTTTTGATTACTGATTCGACTTCATTATTAGCAATTGGTTGGTTTATATTTTGTTTCTTCTCAACTTAGTCTTAGGAGATTGCATGTTTACAGAAATATAACTATTCTATATTGTCCGATTTGTTGGATTACAATTGCTAGTAGTATTTTCTTATAATTCTTGGTATTTCTGTGGTATCAGTTATCACTTCTCTTTCATTTCTTTCATTTCTGATTTTATTTATTCAGATCTTTTCTTTTTCTTGATGGGTCTGGTCAAAGGTTTATTAATTTTGTTTATTCTTTCAAAGAATCTGCTCTTGGTTCCATTAATCTTTTGTATTTTTTTAGACTGTTTATTTCTGCTTTGATCTTTGTTATTTTCTTTCTTATACTCACTTTGGACATTAGCTGTTATTTTTCTAGTTCCGTTAGGTATAAGATTAGATTGTTCCTTTGAATTCTATTTGTATGTGTCAATCGAATTTCATATATTATGAAGATATACTTTGCCTAGTCATGACCTGTCTGCTTTTTTCTTTATTAGTCAAAATGATGACATATTTCACATAATATATTTGCTCTTTAATGTATAGTGCCATGAAAATTTGTCAGCTTAGTAAGTGTTTAGTTAGGTATGATAGAATTAAGATGATTAATTGAGAAACACTATTGGAAGGGAATATATTAAAAATTTAATTTGTTTATCTGGATAACTACATCATTAATTCTATATTCATGCACCTTCTTCTATATTGCTCCTGAACAGAGTCACTAGCTTGAAACCTGGCCCAACAGCTACTATAAAGTGAATTTTTTGCAAGGATAAAAGCTTTTAAAATCACTCTAAATAAAGCATTTGGTTTTCCATTTGTTATATTCAAATATCCATGTACTGTACCCAGTAATTAAGTCAAACATCAATTTTATTTACTTCATTCTTAGTATATAATTTCTGTAATACAATTGCAGGAGTCTAATATCCAGCAGCTAAAATGCCCTATTTAAATAGAATTTTAACTGCTGAAAATTGAGACATAGAAAATCACCATACCTGCACTCAAGCAGTTAAGCCAAGAGATTTATGTTCGAGGAAGTAAGGGAGGAGAAACTAGTTTCATTCACATATTTAACAAATATATTTTAAGGCCAATTTACAATGTTCCTATTAGTCTATGCCTATAGTTTTAAAATAAGGTGACTAGATTTAGAGAGTTGATGAAATTCCTTAAAGAGAACTACCACTCCATTGTTTTGAAATTTGAGCCTAAATTTAAGTTTGAATGCTATTACCCCAGAAGATAGCTGATTAATTTAGGAAGAGGAGGGGGCAGTTATCTTCACTTTGCTAGGCAGGAATTTGTGCATGGGAAAGCTTTATTATTTAAAGTATAACTTGCAAATCTTCAATTAGAAGCAATTTCAAATGTCAGATTTAAAGTATATACATCTCACATAAATGTAACAATTGCCTTGTGCATGACTTGGCAAAAGCTTAACTCTGTTTAAGTCTAAAGGAAAATATTTTGAGCAGAAATAAAAACTGTAAAATAACTACTAGCGTCACCATGTTTTCTTTATTTTAACACATCAGCATATTAGGAAAAAAATGTCTTGTTATATTCTGGATGTTGCTAGGCTTAAAAACTCCTTTTCCTTTCTTCAGCAAGCTGGCTCAACTTTCACACTAGCATTGTTCCAAGAAATGGAAATCTTCTATGAGATGTTATGTACCTGATGGTTCTAGAGCCTTGATGGACATTTTATAATTAAAAAAATATAAAGTTTTGAAAATCTATGAATTCATCTTACAATTTACACAAAATGTTTAGGTGAAATATCCCAGCATGCAATATAGAAGCATGAGCTAAAGCCACACTTTCTCCTTCTTTCTTTCTTTCTTTCTTTCTTTCTTTCTTTCTTTCTTTCTTTCTTTCTTTCTTTCTTTCTTTCTTTCTTTCAAATTATGGTGACATTGGTTAATGAAATACAGTAAGTTTCAGGCATACAATTCAACAGTAAGGCATACACACACACACACACACACACACACACACACACACACACACACACACACATATGTATTGTGTGTTCATCGCCCGTAGTTAGATTTCTTTCTGTCACCACATATTTGACCCCTTTTACTCCATCTACCTTTTTCTTTCTGAGGGAAGAAAAATAGTTTACTGGGCATACCTTTCTTTTTAAATGGTACAAATCTTTTCAGAATCCAACTTTGAAACTCCCATTTGGAGTAGGTTCATGTTCATGATTTTTGAATTATTGATTACTTGAAGGCCAAACCATCCCAATCTGTGTTATATGCATAATTTATCATAATATTTAAAAGCATGTGAATCTGAAAGGCTTCTGGAACTTTAAACTGACGCCTAATGACAACACATTTTGAGCTTTTTTATGATTTCAAAGTTTTGGCAGAAAGACAGGGCTTTCTGGTACAGTGGCCTCACATGAGAGCTCAGTATCTTTTAATGTTCATTTCTCTATGAGTTTTTATACTTTTTTTCTCCTTTCTGATTTGATTCTTTTTTTTTTTCAGAGTTCTTCACAACACTAATTCTTTCTTTGGTTGTCTTTGTGTTTTTTTAAGACTATTTCACAGGACCCTCCATGGTGCCTCACATGTTTTCTTTGTATTTCTCTTCTTTATTTTTTTCTTTTGTGCATTCTGCCTTCTTGGATTTCTGCTGCTTGAGAAAACCCTTTCAGACATTTATTTCCTATTTATTGTCTTATTTATCTTTGTAGTGAGAGCCTAGATAATTTATTACTGGTCTAAATTTTGTCTCAGATGTTTCTAATATTTGCTGGACCACAGTGAAAAAAAAGGGGTGGAAAAGGATAAACATCCTTTAACTACTGTTGTTGGAATGATGAAGTTGAGTGGGGTTATTTCAAAGCCAAGGATAATTCAACCTTTCCTCTTATCCAGAGGTAAAGTCAGCCAACACCACCATGAGGCTGCCTGCCATCTTCCCACTTTCTTGCTCCTAACCCTGACAATGGCAACTCCACACTTAGTTACGAGGTGACAAAAAATTCCAACTCAGCAGAGGGTAAGAAAAGAAAAAAAGTGGCCAAGAATTGCTGGTGAAATGGAAGGAGATTTGCAAGCTCCTTCAAGGCCTGAAGAACAAACACAGACACATGCTTAAAGAAAAACTGTTGGGAAAAAAAACACTCCACGTTTCCATTTTAATGCCTTTTTAGTTTTTCTCTCAATTGTTTTGAAGCTTTCTTCTAAAGCAAGGCTTGAGTAATCTTTCTTAGAATATAAACTTTCTAGCCTCTTGATCCCTGAATTATGTAAATTTACCATTAAAAGTTATTGTTTTACATGTGTGAAACAAATCAGAATCTAGCAGTATATCAAGAAATTTTATTATAATTTTTATATGTAGCTATTTTATTTCAGAAGATCCAATTTGACACTTGGTATATGAAAATCCATCTAATGCAGGTCTTTAGTTCTTATAACAGGAAAAGGCTATTTATGTGTAGGTGTTATACTTTATTACCCTATTAAGTGACTTCCTTGCTTCAAGAGTTTGTCATCTTTACACCATCTGACATTGATTTCTTATATTGTTCCTCCTGCCCTAAGCCAAGAGATAGAGTTTTTTTCTTTACATAAATTCAAAGTTTTTTTAAAGATCCATGCATGCATGGATCTTAATGCAGCCTACATTTCACACCTTTGAACTAAGTGCCTGGAATATCTTCCAATCCTCAGCTCAGACAACAGGCTGAGCTCTCAACTCTTCTATAAAGGGGGCTCAAATGTAAGCTTTTCAATGAAGGCTTTCTTGGCAAACTCCTAACCAGACAAAACTAGCCACCCATTTACTTGTTTCTCCCTATATCCTGCACATTTTTTCAGCCACAGCTCCTAAAACACATTAGAATATCTGAGGTTGGGTTTGCTACAAAATAGGCATTCAGTATTTGTTGACTGACTGATAAATGTAGATTGTCTAGATCGATATTGATTAATTGCAATTCTCTCAGATTAACATGCTAGTATAATTCATATTTCTGTGTTTTTGCTTATGCAGCCTTTCTGATTGGTCAATGTTCTAACTAGATGTATAAAGTTAGAAGAAGAAGAGGAGGAAAAGAAGAAGAAATAGTCAGTATTTTTTAAGGGCCAGCTAAGCCAGGCACTGTGCTAAGCACTTTACATTCATTAGTTCATTTAACCTCACAATTAACCTGTAAGGCAGGCACTATTATTATTCCCATTTGACAATATATGAAACTAAGGATCTCAGAGATTAATGAATTTTCCCACGGACATACAACTAGAATGTAAATTGATTTAGTCCCTGTCCATTTGACTACTGATCTCAAGCTTATAACCTTCTACCATCTTATTTTATCTAACTAGTGAATGTGAACTTATTTTTTCAAATTCTTTATGGCTATACTATTCCATGGTGTATCCCCTAACATTATAGGCATTTCATGTTTTCCCTTCTTTATAGAGTCAGATGAAATTATCACATTGTATTTATGTAACTATTTAGAAATGTTTATCTTGCTCCTTGAAGGCATGGATGATATCATCTGACCTCTAGTGCCTAGGCATTGCCTGAGTCAGAGGTAAATAAATGAAAGAATGTTCTTACTGTGCACATTTTTATCACACTTATAATATGTTTTATAGTTATTTATTTAAATTTTTTTTTCCTAGGCTAACTTCTGATGATATTCAAAATCATCAGATAAATGAAAGAATAAGTAAAGGTGTGAATATACAAAGGTGACCATAGTCTGAAGGTTTGTTCCCAAATTTCACCTGTCAAACTCTCCAAAATTTACTCATCCTTGTCTTGTCTGTCTCATTCTAACTCAAATTTCAAGACTAAGACAGGCATCTTCTCCTCAGGAAATTTTCTTTCTCCCAATATTTACATTCAGGTATTACTACAGTCTGGCAGAGGAATAAGGCTCCTGGCTCTAGCCTCGATGCCTGACTGTAGCTCTATGATGACACTTCTCACATTGTAATGCCATTATTTATTTATAGGTCTGGGTCTCCTGTAGACTAAGACTGGGAGAACAGTATCTTATTTAACTGTTCATTATTAGTGTGTGGCATATTTCTTAGCATGTGGTTAATTGTCAATGACTATTTTTTTGAGTGACCGAGTTATTTTATATATCTGTAAATGTGTCGGTGGAGATCCAGAAATTTATTTGAGAGACAGAGAGAAGTTAAAGCTATACTTCCCCCTTTGTTTGTATAACAGGTGTGGGGAGATAACAACTATAAGTACTCTCCTCCATTTTGAAAATAGTAAGTAGTGTTTTAAAATATGCAATAAAGTCCATTTTTAGGCCAGTAGTTGTTAAAATACAGCCCAAGGCTTCCAAATATCTCAGCAATAATATTTTTAAAATCCAGCAGATGGTGATGTTGGTATAAAAACCTGGATCCTTAAGTAAAATAAAACAGTGCTCACTTATCATAAAAGTTGTTTTGTTCCTCTCTCTTTAAAAAATGAGAAAGAGGGTGTCCAATAATTCTGCTTTCTCTAAGATTAGGTAAGAATTAAAACAATTTCTAAAAAAAATTAGTTAATGTTGGTCCATGGTAGAATAACTTTCAGGGTTTTTATAATTTCGACAGATATAAGACTATTTGTTTATTTTATAGACCGCCTTTACTCTTGCTAATTTTTAAAATACATAATTAAAAAAAATCACTCTGGGGAAATTTGAATGATTGTTGACTTCTATCAATGTCAATATCCTACTAATGATATTGTACTATAGTTTTTCAAGATGTTACCATTTTAAGAAACTGGGCAAAGGGTACAGGGGATGGATCTCTATATGTTACCACAACAGCATGTAAATTTAAAATTATATTTATAAAATTTCAGTCAGATAATTACCTAAAAGAATTATATGCCTTACTCATTAGGCTGTTTAGCAAAAGATGACTTTATGTTTAATATAATATGACACTTTAAAAGTAAAGATTTTGAGCCTAATTTACCTGGATTTGAATCTTACTTTACCACTTTATTTTTTAATTAGTATATTTTTTATTTTTAATTATAATTTACATACAATATTATATTAGTTTCAAGTGTACAACTTAGTGATTAAACATTTATATAACTCATGAAGTGATCATCTCATAAATTTAGTACTCATCTGACACCATACAATACTACTGACAATATTCCTTATGCTATACTCTACATCTCCATGATTATTTTGTAACTACCAATTTACATCTTTTAATCCTCTCCCCCCATTTACCACAGGCCTAATCTGTCAATCTTCAAAATGTTCTCTATATCTATGAGCTTGTTTCTGTTGTTTGTTTGTTTGTCTGGTTCTCTAAATTCCACATATGACATTTGTCTTTCTCTATTTGACTTACTCCATTCAGCAAAATACCTTTAGGTCTATTTATGTTGTTGCAGATGGTAAAATTTTATTTGTTTTTATGATTGAGTAATATTGCATTGTGTATATGTGTGTACACACACACACACACACACACACACACACACACACACACACACACACTCACAACCTCTTTTTTATCCATTCATCCATTAATGGACATCCAGGATGCCTCCATGTCATGGCTACTGTAAGTAATGCTATAATGAACGTATGGATTCACTTATCATGTCAAAGTAATATTTTGGGTTTCTTCAGGTAAATATCCAGAAGTGGGATTATTGGGTCCTTCTTTGTCTCTTGTTATAGCTTTTTTTTTAAAAGTCTGTTTTGTCTGGTATAAGTATTACTACCCTTACTTTCTATTGTTTGTTTTCATTTTCATGAAATATCTTTTTTCATTCATTTACTTTTAGTCTCTGCATGTCTTTCAATCTGAAGTGAGTCCTTCATAGGAAGCATATGTAAGAATTTTGTTTTCTTATCCATTCAGACACCCTACCTTTTGAGTGGAGCATTTAATCCATTTATGTTTAAGGTAATTATTGCTAGATATATAGTTGCTTTATGAGTATTTCATCATTCATATATTTTATCCCTTATTCTTTTTTTCTTTTTAAGAGAATCCCTCTAACATTTTCTCTAATACTGGCTTAGTAATGATAAACTCCTTTAGCTTTTTCTTGTCTGGGATGCTCTTTATTAGTCTTTTGATACTAAATGATAAAACTGCTGGGTAGAGTAATCTTGGTTGCAGGTCCTTACTTTTCATTGCTTTGACTATTTTCTGCCAATCCCTTCTAACCTAGGCAAAATTTCTTTTGAGAAATCAGTTGACAGTTTTATGGGAGCTCATTTGTAGGTAACTAACTGCTTTTCTCTTTCTGCTTTTAAGATTCTCTTTAATCTTAGACATTTTAATTATTATGTATTTTGGGGTAGGCTTCTTTGGGTTCATCTTGTTTGAGACTCTCTGTGCTTTCTGGGTTTGTATGTCTATTTTTTCCCCTAGGTTAGCGAAGTCTTCTGTCATTATTTCTTGAAATAGGTTTTCAATTTCTTGCTCTCTCCTCCTCTTTTGGTACCCCTGTAATGTGAATATTGTTATGTTTGATGGTGTCCCAGAGGCCCCTTAAACTAGCCTCATTTGGGGGTATTTCTTTTTGTTGTTGATATTATGATTGGGTGTTTTCTGCTACCTTTTTTTTTTTTAATCACTGATTCAATCCTTTGCTTCATTTAATCTAGTGTTAATTCCTCCTAAGGTATTTTTATTTTCAGTTATTGTGTTCTTCATTTACGACTGTTTTTTTTTATGCTTTTTAACTCCACTTTTATGTTTTCTATTTCTTTAATAAAGTCTCACTGAGTTCATCTACTCCTCTCAAGTTCATTGAGTATCTTTATAACCAGTGTTTTGAACTCTGCATCTGGTTGATTGCTTGTTTCTATTTTGTTTAGTTCTTTTTTCTGGAGCTTTGTTCTGTTCTTTCATTTGGGGCATGATTGTTTTTCTTTCTATTTTGGCTGCCTACTTGTGTTTTGTCGTTTCTATGTATTGGGTAGAGTTGCTATGTCTCCTGGTCTTGGAGTGGTCTCCTGGTCTTAGAATAGTAGGAGTGCTGTGAGTCCAGTGACACAGTTTTCCCTGGTCACCTGAGCCAGGTGCTCCAGGTATGTCCTGTTTATGGGTTGTGTGTGCCCTCCTATTATAGTTGAACCTTAGTTGCTGTTTGCTCTTCAATGGGAGGGATTGACCTTTGGGCTGATTGGTTGTGATGACTGGCCACAACACAGGGGAATCTCTGCTGTACTGGGGCCCACTCTACAGAGCAGGAGTTGCTTTAGCAGGGCTCTGTCTGCCCTTTGGGTATGTCATCCTCAGATGTGACCCTGGGTGGTACTCCAGCTTAGACCAAAGCTCGCCACAAAGCATGTAGGTCAGGACCTCCTGGGATGGGCCACCAAGCAATCTATAGATGGTCACCACCCATCCTGGGCTTAGAAGTGACTTGAGAGGCCAAGTCACAAACCGAGGCCTGGTGCCATTAGTGCCTAGTTTGGAGTTGTTCAGCTCTAGGTGAAGGGCATGCCGAGGCCAGATGCTACTTGTTTAGATTTTGTGAACCTTTGAGAGATTTTAGGAAAGCGCACAACATGAGACAAGACAGGCTGTTTGTATGGACAATCCACTGGAAGTAGCTTGCATGGCCCCTCAAGTTGGGAGGAGCAGGTCTCAGTTAATTGCCAGGGTGGGACAAGCAGTGTTAGCTATGTGGATGGAGACTCAGATATGGTGCCCTCCTGAGTCTGCAATTTGGGTTGGAGAGGGCTCAACGAACGTCAATAGATACAGCCAGTACTTCTGTCTGGGAGAAAGTTGCTTCTCAATCCTTCGCCCTAAAGGCAGACAACTGAGTTTCTCTTTGTATGATCCTGGTGCCTCTCAAGCTGTTGCCCCAGAGCTGGAACTCAGAGTGAGTGAGTCTGTCACTGAGTAAGTCTGTATATGTAACCCTTAAGTGGAAAGTCTGTGACTATCTTAGCCTTCTGTCTCACTCAGTCACAATCTCCACTGGCTTTTATGGTCAGAAGTTGTAAGGACTTTTCTTTCCAGCAGTATAACTTTGGGCTAGGGAGCTAGGTGAGGAGCTGAGATCCCTCATTTATCCATGGGGACCTCTGTAGCCAAGATATTTCTCCTATTTCTCAACAGCCACACACAAGTGTGGGATCTCCTACCATTTTCAAGGTGGCCTCTTCAGTGTGTGTGTGTGTGTGTGTGTGTGTGTGTGTGTGTGTGTGTGTGTAATCTTTTTGTGCTTGTTTTCAATTAGTAATCAAAGACAGAGGGACACAAATTCATGTATAAGCAGGATTTAAGAATATAAAAAATTTAATATGAAATTTAAAAAATAATAATTCTCTTAAACAATTTATTTATTTTAGTACTATTTTTTGTTAAAAACTCAATAAAGTTGACATTTTTAAAAACTTCAGTTTTTCTTATTTTTAAGGATTATTAATATTGATTTAGTCTTATACAATTAATACTTATTTTTAAGTATTAATTGTATAAGACTAAATCAATATTAGATTTCCATATAAGTGATTTTTAAATATATTCTGAGGTCATAATTATATGCATATGAATGCATGTATTAATGTTTATAATCTATACAGCTCTGAAAATAGTTTTAAAATATGTGGGGAAACAGAATCCGTGTGCTGCTTTGTAAGGCCGTGTATAGCTTTGTAAAATATATTTTCTGGTAGAAAATTATATTATTTTCAGATTATATTATTATATTATATTTCAGATTATATAATTATATTATTATATTATTATTCAGAATTATTTTCTAGCTGGTGACAGAAGTTCTTTTCAAAGAATTTCTTTATTATTTAAAAGTGTCATTTTTAAACAAGGATAATTTTAATAATGATAAAATAATCATTTAAATATAAAAATTAACATCCAAAGACTTTCAAAAACATACCAAATATTGAAAAATAGTTTGTGAAACCTGATTTATAGTATATTGACTAAAATAAAATTTATTCTTATTAATTTAAGTCTGAGCTGCTTTGGAAACATC
Organism: Macroglossus sobrinus; assembly: GCA_004027375.1. Lineage (NCBI taxonomy): Eukaryota > Metazoa > Chordata > Mammalia > Chiroptera > Pteropodidae > Macroglossus > Macroglossus sobrinus. The sequence goes on along the minus strand of PVKZ01000820.1, from coordinate 58,227 downwards.
ACGAAAATATGAATGATTTTATTCCAAGTGAAAATCATTCAGTAGAGTCAAACTATAGTGCTTTCAAAAGGAATTTCTTTTTAATGGTTTGCAGATGTTGTTGTGCTCAATGCCAGTAAAAAGATGAATTCAGTTTTAAGACATAAAACTTTATATGAAATTAATCCCCTGAGTAGATTAAGTGTTTTCACTATCATGGAAAAAAAATGGCAAAGAGTGAAAACAGATATTTAAAAAGCTTATTACTGAAAATGTTTGCTAAATACTTTAATGCTATTCCTAAAGCAATCTCTTAAATCAAGGGGCCAAAAAAAATCAATTTTCTTTTGAAGAGAGAAAATGTTTTTAGAACAGGAGAAGAAAATCTTAATGCTTCAAAATCCTTTATTTGTGATTGCTTTTTTTAAATCAGCATTAAAAAATTTAAAATAAGGTATATGGACAAAACAATTAAGATTTCTAAAAAACAATTAAGATTTCTAAAAAAAAAAGTGCATTCCTTTTAAAAGCGTACAATATCAGTAACCTATTTCAAATGTGTAAATCAGTGCTTTGCAAAGTGAGCCTCTAGTAACAACATCACAATCAACCAGGAGTGTTTGTTAAAATGAAGTGAATGGCACTTGGGGATTATGGTTCCAGGTATCTTGTCATAAGAACTTTAGGGACCACAGTGGCTGAAAAAAACAGCTAGAATCTCATTTCCAAAAGCAACTGGGGTCTGCTCACCAATGCCCAGACAGTAATGTAGTAAGTGTAAGGGCAGCTAACTGTAAGATGTCACTGAGTGATGGGCTTAAACTTTTAAAGAAATAATTTCATGGCACAAAAAGAGCTTTTTAAAGATTGACTTTCAACTTTATATCTGTTAGAATAGGCTTTAGAAAATGCAGATGGTCAGGGAAAATTCCAAACAATCATTAGTGTCTTGAATCACATGAAGCATTTCCTCATGATAACATTGAAAGATTGAAAAGGAAGAATTGCCTTGCTGAATTATAAACTGTAGAAGTGAGAAAGTAGCATCAATTACAAATTTTATCAATTTACTAGAGAATCTAAAACTTTACCATTTTGTAGAGAAACAGCTCATACTGTTATTCTCTGTGCCATTTATACAGCTTTTTTTTTTTTTTTAAAGGAAAGATTTACTGATGGGATGTTAAATTTGGTTTTAGAAGTTACCTGAATTGTGCCATAGACAAACTTTTATTTGACTATAAAGCCATTATAACCAATCAGTTGACTGGGAGTAAAGATTTTAACCACTAACTTTCTCTATGATTTTACATTTTTTATTATGTTATGAGATTATGCTATATCCTAGACCTATAAGCCTATTGCTGTGAGCTAGAAAGATAAGTGTTTAATGAGGTATAAAACATATACACAAATTACAATGTCAATGATAATGTGTTAATAACTTAAGAAGCCTGCAAAACTGAATTATAAACTGAGATAAAGAGATACAGCATGTTGACCTAAAGCTTGTAAATCAGCAATCCAAGGGCCTAAGAGCTTCATGACTTACTTAGATCTGTATCAGTTCGCTTCAGCTTTTTGAAAAAAAATAATTGGAGTGTATAACCCTCATAGAGAGCCATTTTCTCCTTCTAAAAGTAAGGCAAGGTTTAATTTGTTAAAATAAAACAATATAAGTCTTAAGACAGAATGATGTTAATTAAAAAAATATTTCCTCTTTAAAAGTTAGATGACAGAATAAAAAGACATAGTTTCCTAGTAAATAAAAACTAAAGTGAAAAGAAATGGGAAAGAGAAAATAGATGTGAAATGAGAAGATTATCAATTTTAAGGATGGAAATCACCACCCTTCTAGTCCCTGCTTCCTCAGTTTAGTTAAGAGATCTCTAAAGAATAACCCAGCCAGATTAATTTATTTTACAGCTTGAAGACTTTTTTAGAATGTCTTCTTACATCTTTAGTGCTAAAAGTTGATTCTATTTACTGACACACCAGTCTTTTTGTACCTTCCTAGGTTTAAAACGCAGCAGCAGCATGTTCTGGACAACCTCTGACATATCAAGGCTCCACAACCTGTCAAACAGAGAGTTGTCAATTTTTTTAGATTTTAATCTCCAAATTTGAAAAAAAAAATTAGTGGATTATGAAGAATACCAACATAATGATGGTTGCATTTTACTAATACATTTAGAAGAAAGATAAAAAATGAAGTAGCAGTATATATATATATATATCTTTACCTCTTATAAAGAGATACAATATGTTGACCTAAAGCTTGTAAATCAGCAATCCAAGGGCCTAAGAGCTTCATGACTTACTTAGATCGGTATCAGTTAGCTTCAGTTTTTTTTTAAAAAAATAATTGCAGTGTATAACGCTCATAGAGAGCCATTTTCTCTTTCTAAAAGTAAGGCAGGGCTTAAAATATATATATATATTTTAATCAGACTTTATAGGTTCAATTCTAAGATCTGCTAGTTAATAACTTCATAAAGTAATCTTGGATAAATTAATGAGTAATCTTGGATAAATTATTTTCACTATATTTTTATATCTTTGTCTATAAAATGAGAATTTTAATGGCAATAATAATAATAGGTATCTTAAGTTTGCTTTTTTACTTAGAATAAAACCTAGTGCACAGAAACACTCTATATAGAAGCAAACATTGGACAATTCAGGCTTTTCCTTTATGATTTTTTCTCAATTAATCAGGGATACTGGCATGCTTCTATTGCTATGTGTTTCACATGGATTCAGAACATCTTTATAATTATTTTTGAAGCCTGACACTTTTATACAGATTAGAGAAAATCTAGAGAAAAAACTTGCTTTGAAGGCAAAATGTTAATATCTAAGTTAATAGTATTCCTCTTAGAATGTTTTCTGCTAAAACTTTTCTTTTTTGTTAAAAGGAGAGCACATTCACACTTTCAGAGCTTATAACTAAATTAAAAACTGAAAAACATTTGATTGTCAAAAGTTTTATTACATTTTAAAACTAGAAATTTTATTAGAATTTGATTAAAAAATTCAAGTTTATTTTTTATCACCAAAACTAATAGGCAGAAATTTGTTTTTAATTTTTGTAGTTGTCTCTTTTAGTACTTGGAAAAAAAAGATATTTTCTAAATTATGCAAATAGAAGTAAATAACATCTAATTAAAAAAACTAAATATGCATTTTAGTATTTTTCAAACCTGTCTGACTTTAAGTATCACCCAGAGTCCTTTTTTATAATTCAGATTCTTGTGGCTTTTTCCAGTGCTATCAAATCAGAAGCTCTAAGAGTTTCTCTCTAGAGAGAATCAGTCTAGGTGATTCTGTGATCACATAAATATGTAAAAAACTAACTTAAATGTTTAAGAGTTAAATATGTCTTTTGAGATATGTAATCAGTGAAAGACAATAAAACTTTTGAGAGGCTTGTATTAATAAAAATAATGTAACAGTTTGAACAGTAATGAAGTTTACATTTTATAAACAAAACTAAATTCAATTATCTTAATTTCTTTTATTTCACACTATTCAAATTAGTTACATTTAAATTTGTAATTTCCTCAGATTTATAGTGTTTTGACTTTGATGATCAAAAATAAGAAGTGTAGATCATACTAAAGAGATTTTTAAGTATAGATCTACTGTTAGTGGTTTAATTTGTGAAGGGTTTTTAAATATTGATTTTTTTCTTTAACAGATGATTGAAACTATCTGCTTGTGGGTGCCTGCTAAGCTATTGTGTGAAATTTTACCAGCTGGGAATTATCCCCTTATTCTCGGGTGTGATTAACACTTCCAGCTGTAGAATAATTAAAATGTCAATCAATTCTGAAACAGAGCAAAACAGTTCCTCATTTGATCCGTCAGTTGGAAGACTAAATGAAGAGCACATCAGGTGTCTAGCTCTCATCACAAGAGTTCACATTCTTCCCATTTCCCTCCACCTTCCCATCTCCCCTTCTCTCTCTCTCTCTCTCTCTCTCTCTCTCTCTCTCAGACACGCACACACGCACACACCACACTGAAGACTGAGGGCTGAATTTGAGTTCTACGCAAATTTGTTTTCTCAATATGCCATTGATTTTTCAAATTTGTTTTTATTGATTATCTTTAAGGAAAATTGGGGGTAGAAATGAGGCTGATGGTTAAGGGATTGTTGAAGAGATGTGTTTCTGCATGGTACGTATCTCTCAGAACATGTTAATATATACTCCATTTAGGTTTTCTTACTCCAGCTTTACTGAGATAGAATTGATATATAACATTTAAATTTAAGGTATAAATTTAAGGTATATCCTTGATTTGACACACTTATATGTTGCAGAACGATACCACCATAGTGTTAGCTAACACTTCCACTATCCCAGGTAATTATCACTTTTTTGTGTGTGTGGTGACAGCATTTAAGACATACTCTCTTAGCAACTCTCAAGTATATAATACAGTATTATTAACAATAATCACCACGCTGTACATTAGATCCTCAGAACTTATATCTTTTAATAACTGGAGGCTAGTTCAGTTTTGAAACTTCTTCCTTTCTGTCCTGTCAGCATTGACCTATATATTTCCTGTACAAAACCTCCCATTATCACCTCCAGAAACCCAGGTCTAAAGGAATGATCAAGTTTCTAGGCCTAGAAGAATAAAAAGTGATCAGAAATAGTGCTTCAGAATGTTCTAGTCTTTAAAAAAATTTTTTATTAAAAATTATTGGCGTGACATTGATTAACAAAATCAAATAAATTTCAAGTGTATCATTCAACAGTAAGTTGTATCTATGCTGCATTGTGTATACACCACCCAGAGTTAGATTTCCTTCCATCACCAAATATTTAACCCTTTTACCCCTATTTAGCTTTTACCCGAAAACCCCCTTCCCTCTGGTAACTATTAATCCACTGTCTATGTACATGAGTTTCTGTTGTCATTTTTGTTTGATACTTTCAGTTTTATAAAACTAAAAGAATGTTCTAGAATCTTTAGTCTTACATAATGGTTGAAAACATAGTGGCTGAAAAATGCAGTATGGAAGCAAAAATTCAAATCCACATCTCTGAATATTCCAGCCCTATTTCTGCTTCTTAGATATTCTTTTATAGGTCTCAGTGCCTGGAGTCAGCAGTGGCTGCATGGCTTTTATGTTTTTCTGTTCAATTTTTTTTGAAACTTAATTAAGGCTTTAACAAGAGTTTTATTTCCCTTAGAGGGTTATTGTGAAATTTAAAGTGGCCTTAGAAATTAGTACCCAAAATACCTGTTCCATCAAATGTCTTTTTGAACTTCCTATTTTACTCAGAGGAATATTCCTAGTCAGATATGAACTCTTTTGGATGAGTCTGATATTCATTCTAGGTAACAATTCCTAAGACTTCTACAGTGGTTATTTTTATAATTTCTTTGAAGTCTTTTTAAGAAGAGGTAGTAGCAAAATGTGAACGAAAAGAATGGCTAATTGGTGGAAGCTAAAAATATTGAGTTTCTGAGAATAGTCCTCTCATTTGAGGGAACCCTGAGCATCTGTTAGATAGTTCCTGCTTTGCTGACGGAATGAGCCCTAGGTAACATTGTGAAGCCCCTGTGATTCATATACTCATGCTTACAATCAAGGATGCATTTATAGGCTTAACACTTTCAAGTCCTTTCTTATTGTTTCCCTCCTTCTAAAGTCCTTACACACCCAAATAGTATTTATTGACTATTGGGACTGCCAAAAATTTACTCTTCGTACTACTTTTTTCTCTTTTCAAAACTAAACCTTCCAAAAGAGAAGTTAAGGCAGCTGTAATCTTGACTTAACTTTATGGGCAACAGAATCATTGTATTGATTTCTAGAGTCATTATTCCTACACATTAAAGAAAATCCTTCTGATGAGTATGCTTTCATTGAGAGGCTGAAGTTACATCAGCAAGAGCTAGTCCACGATCCTTTAAGATTCATACTTAAAAAGAAAATTTGGAATCCAGTAAGTAAACTAAGACTATGATTGACAAAAGATACTGCCTTTTAAAAATAACGATAAAATTCTTTCAAGTACAAAGCCTGTGCTTTGAGGTGTTAAAAACTTGTTATTGGCATTTTACTCTGGGTAGCAAATATTTTAATGTCGACGAGTCCCAAATGCAATAATCTGTGCTGTTTTTGAAGACTATGGTGAAGTAGAAAGCAAAAAATATAAAGTTACCAAAAAATGTCAACATTACATCTGAATGAGCTCAAAGAAAAATCAATTCATGCCCCGATGTCTTTTGCTTTCTCTGAGAACACAATAACTACAAATGTTGCCAGAGGGAAAAGGGAAAGGACTTCTGTTAACTTAAAATAAAGGCAGTGTCTGACAAAAGGGAAGCAAATGCTACCTGGATATGCCATCAACAGAAGTCTTGTATATCTACAGCTGCACTCTACAAGCACTTTGGAAGTTAAAGAATTGCCAGCTTTTCCACTTTGGGAGAAAAAACATTTGTGCTAAACAGCCGGTAAGTAAATGCAGTAAACATATTTTTACAGTGAATAGAATTGTTTTATATTTTGGTGACTGATTGTGAATTTCTACTGCTTCTTGATTAGCAAAACATTTGGCAGTTTTCGAGTCTTTAGACATTAAAATGCCAAAACAGATTTTTATTCTCAGACTAAGCTCTTATATATTTTTTTCATCCCTCTAACAATTATCCTCAAAACATTTGAAAGCACTAAAATAAAACGTGTTCTGAAAACACATTCAGAAACATTTTACCTGTGTGACTTTAATAAGCATGTAAATAAAAAAGTACTAGGTTTCTGTTGAAGGCAGAGATGAGAAGACATTACATGTGTAATGAATGAACTGTTGGTGGGCACTTCCTAAGGCCTTGCCTTGGGACACCAAGGATTTTATTGCTGTACAAGCAGGACTGAAAACAGATGTCAGTGCAAAGCCTCTTGGATTTCTCTCTTTGATGACATTCCTGCTTATTTTTTGAAATCAATAAATGTTTTAGAGATTTAAAAGTTCTCAGCAATAACTTTTATCTGTTTTTACTTTTGAGTCATGTCCTTATGACATTTTTTATGTTATTCTGTTGAAATTATCTCCTTTAGAAGGTTTTTCTCTTAAATGATAATTTTGAGTATCTTACATTTTGACTTTAGCAATTCTTTTAAGATTAGATTAACTATAATTGTTTTGCATCCATCTTTTCAATATTATTTGTTATAGCTAGATTAACTAATTAAGCACAGGCCTTTTTTTATTGTATTAACTTTATACAAAACTTGAAAGTTCAGAGAAAACCCAAGTAAGTAAAACAGTTTAATTTTGCACTCACTGGCTTACATCTTGGTTATAATGCAGGATTTTGCAAATTTTCTGTGATTGTGTGTGTGTTATGTGTGAACAAGATGAGGGGTCATGGTTTTATCATTATAATTAAACTTTTTAATTAAAACATAGTGGTGGTGTATTTATTTCCTGTTGCTTATAGAACAAAGTACCATAAAGTGACTTAAGACACCTTTGACATCTTACAGTTAGGGAAGTGAGCAGTCTGAAATGAGTTTCACTGGGTTAAATGTCAGCAGAATTACCTTTCTTCTGGGGTTTCCATTTCCTAGAGGCTGCTTGCATTCCTCCTCCATCTTTGAAGCCAGCAACTACATCACTACAGACAGTTTCCATCAACTCCTCAATTCTGACTCTCCCTGCCTACCTCTTATCGGGGCTTTTGCGATGATATATATATATATATATATATATATATATATATATATATATATATATATTTCAGTTCCCTGAAACTAAATCTATTTCAGTTCCCTGAAACTAAAGCACAATTTCTCCTGGAAGTGGCATTTTTATAGGAAGACCTTATAATGAAAGTAAATTTTTATTCTACTCAAGGTACAAGGAGGAGCATCTCACTCCTTATTCTTTGATGCCACTACCAGATCATTATTCTACCAGCATTTGACAATCCCTCCTCCCTTGAAGTTGATGGAATCTAATGGTTACTTTTCTCCCCATTCTTGATATGATCTCTTTGCTTCAAAGACCACATTTATATTCTTTATTTTTTTTTATCATTTTATTTTTATGGTTTGCAGGATTTATTTCTCTCAGAAATTTTTTTGTCCATGTTTGGTCATCAGGCAAACTAGTTTAAAAACCAATGGCCTTAAAAACCAATGGCCTTCATATCATGATCCCATAGCCTCCCTTAAGTATGACAGCACTTGAACCTTGAACTTCCTTGGAAATGACCACATGAAACATGATGAACTCCTAGTTTCTACTTTGTGACTTTACTATTTTTCACTTCCAACTTTGCTCCTTTCCTTATTCTTTCCTGATCCTGTTATTCACTTTCATCCAATTCTCTTAACTTTCTCCATTCTCTCCACTTTTGATCCTCTTCTATGAGTCTTCATCAAAACTCCAGAGCATTGTTTTTGAAACTATCTGTGAGGTAAGGACAAGTTTTTATTTCCAAACACACTGTTGACTGACACTTTAATAAAATACAATAAATGTGAATTTGGAAATTAAAAAATACTAAACATTAAATATAATACTAAATACACAACAAAACTTTTATATAAGATTCAACAGACATAAAATTTTATTTTAATAAGTATAATCAAAACAAATAAAATATTTATAAACACTAAACATAATGCATTAAAAATATGCTTATAAATGATTGATATGGAATATAGCTATTTTACTCATAGCTGTGTGGTATTCTGCAATCATAACAATATAAGAACAACAATATAAGAACAAAAAGTTTTAAGTGAAAAAGCAACTCCCAAATTAATCTTCTATATGTTCACTATGAATAAACACCATATATATTTTTCTTTTAATGTAAAAAAATTGTTTCTTGCCTGTTAATTTATCTAATCTAGAGCATATTGGTAACTATGTACTTGTAGGAGATCATATCTAAATTGTTTCTATTATCTTTTTATAATACTTATAGTATTATAATTATTATAAGTATATAAGTATTATAAAATTATAAGTATTATAATACGATAATACTATAAGTATAATACTATAAGTATAAGTATTATACTTATAGTATTATCGTATTATAATACTATAAGTATTATACTATAAGTATTATACTTATAGTATTATCATATTATAATACTTATAATACTATAATGCTCTCCCAAAAGTATGGCAAGAATGTAAGAGGAGATTTAAAGTAATTTCAGTAAGCCTAGGTTATTGTTTTTAAACTTTAATCCAAAATAATGAAGTGATGCTCTATTTTCAAAATTTATGTTCGATTCTTCACCAGTAGCTGATTTTAATTACTTCTCATTTAAAATTGCAGTTAAATTTAAATTATACTGAGATGAAAGAAACGAATTCCAGAGATATGAATTTTTCATGTATAGATGTATCTTCTTTTGGTGGAAAATGAAATTTATAATATTCTATAAAATTCATGAAGTATTTGGTGATAACTTTTGAAGGTGAACAATATCAAGACAATCACCATTTTCCATGACAATTATTGTTAAACCATGGAACATATCATAACGAGGTGCAGAAATTTTGTTTATTCAAGCTTCTGAATTTCACTTTTTCCCTTTTATTCATCTGCCATCAAAAAATATGTTACATTCCTTTCTTGCATGGAAGTATTAAGATAATTTAAAAATACCAAAGATATCAGATAAATAAGCAAGCTTTGCTATAAAACCACATCTTTAAAAAGTTGGAACCAAAATGGAAATGAGTTAAGAATTTATTCTCTAGTTTAAACATTTTCCATAGAACTTTTTCCTTTAATAAATATTGTGCCTCACCACACAGTAATAATTTTTAAATAATCAGTTTTTATATTTATAAAATAACAGAGAGTAATCTCAAAGTTAATACATTAGCCTATACATAATCACAATTTTTACTATGACATCAAGTTTTCTATTTAGTACGGCTCAAAACTTTTATATAGCAAGACTTTCTTGATGAAGTAAGCTCTCTGTTGATTAATACTTTTGGCTCAAGCTCTGGGCAATAACCCAGAATGTTTTCTCTTTTCTTGCACCTGTGAAATGTGTCATCATAAAATACTTCTACACAAAGTTTAAACTTCAAACACATTGGCTGACTTTGTAGATTTCAGAATGAGTTGTATGTCTTGGCATTAAATATGAAAAATCCCTTCTGTTATATATAGGCATTATGTTTTAACTGAATTTACACTAAAAAAATGCCTTATTAGCAATATCTGTTCATTCAACAAATTGTAATTAAAAATATGTCACTAGCATTTTTTGGTTTTCATATCTGTCTGCTCTTTTACCATTAGCTAGTTTTGAATTTTTGAGTTATATTATTGATGCCAGCATTGACTCAGTGGATTCTTATCCAAAGGCTGAACCCTGATTGTAATGTAATGGGCAGTTTTATCAGTCTTGTCATTCCTACAGAGCTATAGATATAAGGAAGAACACTGATTGATTGGCAAGCTATTAGAAAACTGATGTCATCTGGAGAGTGCTTGGTAGGGGAGCAGAGCACAGTCAGAAATGAACTTGTCTGAGCAGAAAATGGCCAGGCAGAGTCAGGCTGCCACATTTACTCCTTTGATGCTTGGACCCAAAACTAGGTCAGAGAACATTTCTTTCTTCTAATTTTTGGTTTAGAAGCTGGTACCTCCATAGCATGAGGACTTTCCCCGCAGTTTTTTTTTTTTTCCTACTATAGCCTCTATGAGGGAGGTAGTTAATCGAATAACAAGAGGCTATAGACATGGGAGGAGGAGGTAGGTCCCAAGGAGGAGGAGTACTATCCCATTTAAGATCTTAAAGCCACTAAAAGTGGAGAACCAGCCTCCAAAAAGGTTAGTAGGGTCCCATCCTTTCCAACTTTCCAAGAGTACATGAGCTATTTTTCTAATATAAGTAGCTATGGCAGTCACAGCTTTGCCATTATCATTTATTCTGAGGCAATAATCAGTCTAATTAAACTTCCTGCACATTCCTTTTTCTTCTACTAATAATCTAAGGCTAGGCGGTTTTGGTATATAGCTGACTACATCTGGGATATTCACTTGGCTAGAAGCTCTAAGGCAGTTGCAGTCTCATTGGTTATGATCTCAAGAACTGTTTGTAATCTAATGATCCAGTTAAGCATGTATATAGAGGTCTGGTAACCCCAGTTTCCATTTTGGGCCCAAGTTGAGGGGCCATAGTATTGGATAATATGGTGGAGCGGCAACTTATCTTCCCCCCTCCCATTTGTTGTCCCCTTATTTCAAGTAATCTTTTAGTTCTGGCCTTTAAATATTGATATAGGGGAAAACCTAGCTCATTTTTTCCTTGGTCAGGTAGAGAAAGAAGCCAGGCTGAATGCTCCCAATGGTGCAACTTCCCTTCCAGTTTATCAGGAGTTGAGTATAAGCCGACTTTCCACAAATCCAGAAGAAGAGCTAATTGGGTGCTTTCCAGCTTTTGGGGCTGGTGAAATTGAGGTTTTCTCAGAATGTGCTGATAGCTGAGATGGCATGGAAAGGGTCAGGGTTGGTGTCATTCTCTATAGTACAGTTTGTGACAGTAGAGTTTTAGTTGAGAGAGTGGCACAAGGAGGAGTTAGCTACAGTATTATTAGCCCAATACCAGGAAGGAGACTTAGGCTACCAGTTTAGGTCTGTGTGATTTAAAAATAGCATTCTTTTACATGGAGTTTCTTCAACCCACTGAATATATCCTAGTCCCATTCGGCCAAGACATTCTTCCCCTACCACTTCTGAGGAGAGGATCCAGCTCTGGAGTCAACTTTATTTATGGCAAGCCAACATGTGGTTCCACTGGAGGAGGTAAAAGGCATCTAGGTTAGCATCTTTCTAAGAGAATTTATGTGTACTCCACAAACCCAGCATTTAGTGACACCAAGTTCATGGGCTATCCTCTCAGCTAGGTCAACAAAGAGTTTCTTCTCTAGGGTTGGGAGGTCTAGGTTTTGGCCCAAGGAAGCCTTTAGCAGCTGATCATACATTTGTGGGCTTTGGGGCCTAGGACATGGTGTAGGCTTATGTGTGGTTGAATTACACAGCTATTGGACAATTTCTTTGACTGTTGGGCCCTCTGCATGGGTTATGGACATTTCCCCCACTTGAGGTCCATCACCAACAAACCCAAGTTTCTCTAATTATTCAGGCTTTTGGCAGGATTGGCCACTCTTAGATTTAATCTTTATGTACCCCATTCAATAATGGAATCCCCAATGAGTGCAGCATGTGGCATTTAGGGCATACCCTTTGGGTAGGCCAGTTACAGAAGTGAAGCCGGAGGCAGTGTTGGACCCTATCCTGTACCTTTGCATGCAATGAGTACAAGGGGAAGAAGAAGTGGGGAGACAGGCTACACATGTAGCAGAGTAGGAGAAGAAAAAGAGTCTTTAGGAGTGTTATTCTGATGAGACATTGTCCTCAGTCTTCTGCCACACGTAGATTGGTCAGGTTCCAGAGTGACCAAAGTGAGGACGATGTCTTACTCTTGGTCTGCTGGCACAGTCAATGTTTTCTTTTAGAGGGTTGCCTTGAGGGGCTCAGAAGAGTCTGGAACATATTAAAGTCCTCTGTATGTAAAGTATGCTGTAGGCAGTATGTAATTTCCATTTAATATTTAAATTATTGGCTAGTAGCTGCACTATTTCTGCTACAAAGGCTGGCCTGTGTTTCTCAGCCAATGGTAATTGGTAGGCCAAATCGTGGAACAATTTCTTAAAGTTGCCAGATTGCTACTTCTCAGGACTTCTCAGTCTGAGTAGGGTAAGACTCTACCCAACCAGAATAGGTGCATACAAAAACCAAGAGATATTTGAGGCCCTGTGATGGAGGAATTTCAGTGAAGTCTGCTTCGAGTTCCTCAAACAGGGTACCACCAAAACTTTGGACACCCAGTGGGGTACACAGTCCTTGCCTGGGGTTGTTATGGGCACAGACTTTGCATCATTCACACATCGCTCCGGAGATGCTAGAGAGCCAGGGGACATAGAAGTACCAGCCCAGAGTGGTTTCTAGGGCAGTGAGACCAGGGTGAGTCTTTTGGTGAAACTGCTTGATAAAAGCTAGAGCTAGGGTCCCAGAGACTTCAATTCACCCATCCTTGGCCTTTCAACATCCACCAGGTAGGAAGTTCCCCTCTTCAGTCTTAAATCAGGCTTCTTTCTGAGGCAAATACTTGGGAAACAGGGAAGCAGTTAGATCTGTAGGGCTAGCCATCTTCTCAGCCACTGCCAGTTTGGCAACATGGTCTGTCCTGTGGTTGTCCCAGGCCATTATGGTGTTTCCTTTTTGATGTTCTCTGCAGTGCATGAGTCATTCCGAGAAATTCACGGACTTGTTGCCAGGTGATAGGGATGGGAGTTGAGTAGATCGTTTGTTTCCTTGCTGCGCCAAGTTGGTGCTGACCTTGTGACAAGTATTTGACCTTTTCTTGGCAGATTTGAGCCTTTCTTTTAGAGATCTTATAACCCGTTTCCCCAAGGAGATTGAGGAGTAGATGTATTCCTTCTATGCATTCCTCATAGGTCTTCCCTTTTAAGAGGAAGCCATCTACATACTGCGGTAATGTACAGCTGTGTTGGTTTGCTAGGAAGGCCTTTCAATCTGAGGCTAGAGCTGAGGCAGCTCTGATCATGTTAACTGGCCTTTGTCTCTGCTTTCAGGGCTTTCCTATTATAAGGCAAAGATAGGCTGACTTCTGGATCTGCTGGCAACACAGGTTTCTTTTCTTTCAACAGACCTTGAGAGGATGCGAACACTTGGGCTAGGAGAACTCTACAGTTTTAATCTAGGAAGACTCTAAACCAAGGGGGTCAGGTGCAAACTATTGCCTCCCAAGAATTAATATAGGAGAATTAGTTTGGGTGGCCAGGTTGACTGGTAATGACTTAAGAGACCTTTGCAATGACTTCTCTATTAAGAGCCCCCTCTTCTAGCCACACAACGCCAAAAGAGGGCCAGTCAATCTCACAAAAGGTGTGGAGTTTCTGTGGGGTAAATTTAACTGCATGATTTTCTGAATAACCCTTTTTGGAATTCCTAAACATAAAACATAAAGGTTTCTGTTTACTCTACTATCCACTCATCCTTTCATCCATGGTCAGTGCTACACATGCACTCAGAGATTCGCTTTACCCATCTCCAGCTGCTCCCCCTGCGGGGATCTTTCAGGTGCCAGACTCCTCAAGGATATCCAGTGACATCACCCTAAGCTGTATGAGGTTCCTAGCAATTAGATAGGAGATAGGAACTCAACTCATGCTTCCATAGATAGGCCATATCTCAGTCACACACAAACACACACCAAACAACTCCACCCTCTGCCCTATGTATCCGAGAGGTCACAGTTTTCGCTAACAAATGTAGAGTAATCAGGTGACTTTGGGAGTTGATCAGACTCCCCTTCTGTCCTCTAATGGACAAGGTGTTCCTGGGACCCAAGTCCTTACCATTCAGTCAGGCGGTGTACCTGTGTCTCTCTAGGTTCTGTTGTGTTCTCAGAGCCACCACCTCGGTTTGCTGGAAAAGTTGTCCTCCCCTACAGACAATGGGTCTGCTGGTGCACCCGGTAAAGTCTGCTTATCCTGGGACCAGACCCCGAAGACAAGGGAGGTGAAAAACTACCTTCTCCAGAACCCAAACGAGCTCCCAGAAATGTTGCGGGATTCTCAAATGGAGAGATGGGACGCCGAGGCTACAAGCAGGAAGCAGTGTTAATTAATGCTGGCACTGGCTCAGTGGATTCTTATTCAAAAACTGATCCCCGATTGTAATATAATGGGCAGTTTTATACAGTCTTGTCATTCCTACACAGCTACAGATATAAGGAAGAACACTGATTGTTTTGCAAGCTATGAGAAAACTGATATCAGCTGGAGAGTCCATGGAAGGGGATGAGGGGACAGTCAGAAATGAACTTGTTTGAGCAGGAAATGGCCAAGCAGGGTCAGTCCACCACAAATGTGACTCAGCATGTGAGTACTACTACTACAATACCAGATCCGGTTTGTACCCTCTTCAGTGAGATGAGCCCATAGGTCATGTACTTGGATGTTCTGGCAATATTGAATTGCTGTAAACTTCTAAATATTTATGTTTAATTTCTTTACTTATATCTTTCTGGGCAAATAAACTGAGGGATCTGCCCTAGCTCAAAGACCAAACTTTACTCTTAAAAAAACAGAGTATTATAATCTTCTGTGAAGTTGTTAAAATGCAGATTCAGAGTCAGCAGTCAGGAAGTAGAGTTCAAGAATCTGAATTGTTCAAGACAACTATGAATCTCTTATAGGAAGTATTTGTGATATACTCTCCAAGAAGGCTCTATTTGACTTTATTTTATTTTGATCTTATTTACCAATCATTGAAACAATGTTTCTGAAAATGTTGACCAGAAATTACCTTTAGTGCTTTTCAATGAATTAGATTAATGGCTCTCACTACAGAATCTCTAGGTGGGGCCTAGAAATATACACCTTTAAAATCTTCATAAGGTATTCTTATGTGTACTCTAAAACTCACTGGCCTGTATGCTATATACCACCTGCTTTTTTCCATATTCTCCTATATTTCCTGTCATTTTAATTTAAACACAGAATGATATTTACTCTACTTTTAGATATATAATTGCTTTCTTCTTTTACTTACTGGCTTCTTTTCCATTCCCTCCAAGATTCTTTCTTTATTTTAACATTTAATGAGCAATCCAATGTCATAACATTTACAGGGAATCTCTTTGTATCAATCAATACTTATAATTTGAACTTTCATCTTTTGTTTCATCTTACATTTTCAATTATTCTGGGCATCTCATCTGACATTTTTGGCACCCCAATAAAAGTATGAACAAAACTGAACTTATTTGCTCTCCCAAACTCTTTTGTATGTTGATATTTTTGTTTAATTTACCAGTACCATTTTCTAGCCCCTAGGATCAAGTCTTTAGATTTGTACTTATTTCTTTCTGTGATAGGCAGTATTTAAATGGCTTCTGTAATTCCTACTCTCTGAAATACATGCCATTTTGTAATCCTACACTTTTGCATGCAGGCAGAACCTGTAACTAACTTATTTTTTATTTTTTATTTTTATTTTTTAAATATTATTTTATTTTTCAATTACGGTTGACATATAATGTTATATTAATTTCAGGTGTACAACACAGTAATAACCTATATAACCTATGATATCTATGTAACCTATGACGTGATCACCCTGATAAATTCAGTACCCATATGACACCATACATAGTTATTAAAATATTATATACTAATTCCTCATGCTATACTTTATACATCTTCATGATTATTTTGTAACCACCATATGTACTTCTTAATCTCTTCTTCTTTTTCACCCACTACACCAAACCCCTCCCATTTGGCAGCCATCAAAATGTTTTCTGTATCTGTGAGTTTGTTTCTATTTTGTTTGTTTATTTTGTTCTTTAAATTCCATATATTAGCGAAATCATATGGTATTTGCCTTTTTCTGTCTGACTTACTCCACTTAGCACAATAACCTCTAGGTCCATGCATGTTGTTACAGATGGCAAGATTTCTTTTTTCTTTCTTTTTTTTTGTGGCTGAGTAATATTTCATTGTCTATATGTACTATGTCTTCTTTATCCATTTATGTTTGATGAACATCCAGGTTACCTTCACTTCTCGGCTATTATAAATAATGTTGCAAGAAAAATATGGATGCACACATCTCTTTGAAGCAGTATTTTGGGTTTCTTTGAATACATACTCTGAAGTGAGATTACTGAGTCTTTCTTTGTGTCTTGTTATAGCCTTTATTTTAAAGTATAAATATTGCTACCCTATTTTTTTTTCCCCATGAAACAAGGGAGCTCCTATAAAGTTGCCAGATTATTTCTCAATAGAAACTTTGCAGGCTGGATGCGATTGGCATAGAATAGTCAAAGTGACAAAAAGCAAGGGCCTACAACCAAAAGTAGTCAGCAAAGGTATCATTTAGAATCAAAATATGGATAAAGAGCTTCTCAGACAAAAAGCTAAAGGAGTTCATCACCGTCAAACCAAAAGGTGATTAATATAAAGGCAATAACTACAAATTTACCAATAATTACTTTTTTAATGGACTAAAAGCTCTAATCAAAAGGCATAGGATGGATGAATAGATAAGAAAAGAAAACCCTTACATGTGCTACCTACAAGAGACTCACTTCAGATCAAAAAACACACACAGACTGTGACTCATTTCTGACCATAGAATATAGCAAAGATAAAGATTGCTTAAATGTAACTATATCTAATCAGTCAAATGAGTTAATCAAAAGGAGGATTATCTTAAATGGGCCTGATTTAATAATGTAAGCCCTTTAAAAGAGGCTCTTTTCTTTACCTGAAATAAGGCACTGAAAACAGCAAATATTGTCTCCCTTCCTGGCTTTGAAGAAACAAGATACTGTGAATTCTATGTCTGCAGAAAATGAATCCTGCCAATAGCTTGAGAAAACTTTGAAATAGGTCCTCTCCTAGTAAAGCCTCCAGAAGAAAAAGTAACCAAGCTACCACTTTGATTTCAGCTTTGTGAGATCTAGAGCAATGTACTCAGTAAAGCCATGCCCAAATTTCTGACCTACAGAAACTTGAGATAAAAAATGTGTTGTTTAAGCCAATAGATTTGTGGTAATTTGTTAGGCAGCAACAGAAGACAAATATACTTCTTGTCCTTTGATTTTCACATTTGCTCTTCAACTAAGTTCTGTCTCTTCTGTGTATGTAATATTTCTTACTCCCATCTTTGATCTTTCATCATTACTATTTTGGTTCAGAATCTCATTTATACTCTTTTCTTTCACTGAAATGGCCCTATCCTCTCCAGCTTATTCTAAGAACCACTAAGAACACCAGTCACACCGCTACAGTTGGCTACAAGGTGAAATGTTTGATCTGGTGGTTTTGGCTACAGAGCACAATTAAATGACTATGATGTTCAGGACAGGGCTAATAGGTGGCTGAAATGAAGAGAGAAAACCAAGAGATGGGTTAAAAAACTGAGAAATCACTGTGTTGCATATGCTATCCAGGTGGACATTGACATTATAAAAAATACTGGTTATTTTAATGTTATAATGTAGTAAACTGAGTAAAATAAAACGGCCCATTTTGTGTTGTTTCTTATTTCACCTTTGTTCATAGAAACATAGTAATGCTGCTCCTTTTTGAGAAGCAACAAAAGGAAATATACTCTTTACAACTAACAAAAGTAACATATTTAAAAGTTCAGACCAAAAATAGTTTGATACTATGTAGGGAAAAACCCTGTGAATGTTAAACCTACTAATAAAAGAGTACTCAGTTAAGCTCTCTCGTATAGTGATTGCTTTCCAGTGGGGGAAAAAATGCTGGTGTTAATCAAACCAGCATGGAAAATTAATTAGAACCCACCAAACAAGCAGATGGACTTAGCACCTTGGACACATGAGTATCCCGTTTCTAAAGATGATCTCAGGAGATTGCATAACTATTGGTCCAGCACTAATCAAAAGTAACTAACTTTTTTTCTCTTATTAATTTAGTCTTGCTCTTTGAAAAGTATTTCTAAACTGAGAAATACCCATTAATTGCTGCATATTGATTGTTTAAAGGAGGGTAATGATTCTTTACTTTATTGTATGTACCATTCATTTAATTTTTTTTTATGTGTGCCTTTAAAACAACTCTCAAACATGAAGCAGCTTTAGTTGATAGCCTCATTAAACTAATGCAGGCACAGAATTTTAAAGATTAGAAAACTTTCTCACCCTGTATGAAAAATGTATATATTTTTTTTACATACCTGGGAGTTAGTAATGTCTCAGGGTGATTTTACTGGGAATGAAGTTACTGGGGGTGACAGCATCATCATTCCAAACCCCTGGTGGCTTGTAGTAGAAATGCTGGGAAGATAGTGCATAAGATAGTTTTAGGGGCTGCTCTCACCTCTTTTAGGTGAAAGATCTGCCTACTCATTAGTTGACTAGACAAAGCACAGATAAAAGAGAGGACAGGGGTCACTTCAGAAGTTTCTGGAATAGCTTAAGTCATTCATGTTGCTTATGTCACATTATGTTATGTCATGTTATGTTATTTTATTATGTTGTTAGATTTGTTTTATATAATCAGTCACTCAGCTGAGGTCCCATCATTCTATTAACTGACCAGAACCAATGCTCTGGTCAGTTAAATGTCTCTTTCATTTTAACCACTAGCCCATATTTTTTCTTACTGGTGTTCCCCATACTCCTATGCTGCCTGTGGCCTTTGGATTTCCCGCTTTAATTTTGTGGAGCATCCTCTCTTCTTAACTCTAGTGTAATCATCTTAACTCTAGTGGATCATCAAGCTAAGACTGATGATCCAGATATAAATTGCTCCACAGATAAATGCCTAATTTGTGAGTTGTGATTTCAACTACTTAACACTTATCATGTTAATGCTTTACTTCTCTCCAGCTACTTATAAACAACAAAACAATAATAGGAAAAAGAAATACTGAGCACTGGAGATACTGCACTTGAGTGACTGGTAAAGAAAACAAATATGGAGGGAAAAATAAAAAAAAGGTTCCTGCCTCAGTAGAAATAGATCACATGCTGCAGATGACTGCTATAGGTGCTATGAAGCAGGAAGACATTGCACAGGTATAGCAATGTTTGGTTCTAGAGACTTTTCCTTCATTAAAAAGCAACTAGATGAGCAGAGCAAGGAGATTTAAACCTTCCAAAAGAACCAAATAGAACTTCTGGAGATTAAAAAAAAAGCCACACATACTGCAAAACTTGAAAAATGAAATAGCAAGCTCAGGAGATAGAGTCAACCAAATGGAGGAAAAGATCAGTGATATCTAAGGTAGAAATCTAGAAAAAAATCAGAAGTAAGAAGAGAAAAATCAAATAATAAAAAATAAAGAAAAAGAAATACAAAAAGTAGCTGATGACATCAGGAGAGAAAACATAAGGATAATGAGCATTATCAAAGATGAGGAAAAGTAGCAGGAACTAGAAAGCATTTTCAGACAAAGAGTTGACAAAAATTCCCCAAATCTAAGGAATGAACTGGAGCTTAGAATTCAAAAAGGCAACAGAACACCCAATTATCTCAACCCAAAAAGGCCTTCACCAAGACACATTGTATTAAAATTATAAAAAATCAATGACAAAGAGAAGAAGGAAGAAGAAGCCAGGGAGAAGAAGATAGTAACTTCTAAAGGAAAATCCATTAGATTATTGTCGGTCTTCTCAGCACAAACTTTACAAGCCAAAAAGGAATGGAAGTAAATATTCAAAGTATTAAGTAAAATGAACTACCAGATTAGAATAATGTATCCAGCTAAGCTCTCATTTAGATATGAAGGAGATATTAGGATTTTTTTGGATGTACAACAATTGAAGGAATTCTCCACTACAAGGTCTGCACTACAAGAAATACTGAAAGCAGTCAGCTCACCTAAAACAAAATGGCAAAAAAAAAAACCCCTCAAAACAAAAAACATAATTAGAAGCAAATTGACTATCAGGCAAATAGAAGCAGTGGAGTGTAACTCTTAGTAAGAATAAGGCATTATAAGCTTAAACAACAAGAAGAGAACTGCAATAGCAAGATAGTAATAAATGTTTGGTATACTAGGGACAAAATGAGACAATAGTGACTGAAAAGGAGAAGATTCAAAGATCCAAATTCACAAAGGGGAATAGAGATAAGGCATATGCCAAAGAAAATGGATAATGATATATATATATATATATATATATATATATATATATATATATATATATAACTATCCTTTACATATTCATAATGGTAACTACACAACAAAGTTTCAGAAGTATATAACATAAAACAAGAAGAACCAGAAGGAAAACTCACAAAAGCCAACCAAAATAAAGAAAACAGAAACACAAGAACAAGGAAGCAATGGAAACACTGAGCTACTTGAAAGCAAAAGATAAAATGGCTATATTTCAATAATCACCCTAAAAGTAAGTGGACCAAATTCAACAATAAAAAGGCACAGACTTGCAGAATGTATCAAAAAACAAAACCCAACTATGTACTGCCTCCAGGAAACACCTTTCAGGTTCAAAGGCAAACATAGACTCAAAGTGAAAGGATAGAAAATAAAATATCTAGCAAATGACATCCAGAGAAAAGTGAGAATAGAGGTGTTAAAATCAGATGATATAAACTTCACACACACACACACACACACACACACACACACACACAAAGTAAAGAAACATAACGATGGACACTTCATAATGATAAAGGGAATCATGCACCAAGAAGATGTAACAATTATTAATATCTATGCTCCCAATCAGGGGGCCCTGAAATATGTAAAGCAATTACTAACAGAATTAAATAGAGAAACTGACCAAAACACTATCATAGTAGGGGACCTAATACCCCACTGTCGGATATGGACAGATGGTCTAAACAGAAAATAAATAAGGAAATAACAACCTTAAAGGACACATTAGATCAACTGACATAATTGACATTTACAGACCCTTTCATTCCAAAACAGATGCTTATAAATTCTTTTCTAGTGCACATGGAACATTCTCAAGGATTGACCACATACTGGGACACAGAGATAGCCTCAACAAATATAAGAGGGTTGAAATCATACCAACCATATTCTCTGATCATAATGCTTTGAAACTAGAGAACAACTGCAAAAAGAAAGAAGGAAGAAACATAAATACATGGAGATTAAATAACATGCTACTGAAGAATAACTGAGTCAGAGAAGAAAGAAAAAGATCAAAAGATACAAGAAACAAATAATAATGATAGTACAACATATCAAAACTTTTGGTAAAACATGGCAAAACATGGCAAAAACAATCATAAGAGGAAAGTTCATATTATTACAGGCCTATCTCCAAAAGCAATAATGAACCCTCTAAAAACCTAATGCTTCATCTTAAAAAACTAGAAAAGGAAGAACAAATGAAGCCTAAAGTCAGCAGAGGGAAAGAAATAATCACAATTAGAGCAAAAACAAATGAAATTGAAAACAAACAAACAAAATCTACAAAAAATAAATGGAACAGAGCAGGTTCTTCGAGAAGGTTCATAAAATTCACAAACCCATGGCTAGACTCACTAAAGAAAAAAGAGAAAGGACACAATTAAAATCAGGGTGAAAGAGGGAAAATTATGACAGACAACACAGAAATACAAAGGATCATAAAGAATTCTACAAAAAAGTATATAACACTAAATTTAATAACCTAGAAGAAATGAACCAGTACTTAGAAAAATACAACTTTCCTAGACTGAATCAAGAAGAACTGGAAAATCTAAATAGACTGATCAGCAGTATGGAAATTGAAACAATCATCAAAAACCTACCAGAAAGTAAAAGTCCAGGACCAGATGGTTTTCCCCAGTGAATTCTACCAAACATTCAAAGACTTAATACCTATTCTCCTCAAATTGTGCCAAAACATTGAAGAGGAGGCAATATTTCCCAACTCATTTTATAAGGCCAATATTACCTTGATACTAAAACCAGGTAAGGATGACACAAAAAAAGAAAACTGTAGACCAATATCTTTCATGAACACAGATGCAAACATCCTTAATAAGATAGTAGCAAATTGAATACAGCAACATATTAAAAAGATTATGCTTTACAATTAAGTGAGATTCATTCTTGACACAGGAATGATTCAACATACACAAATCAATTAAAGTGATACACCACATAAACAAATTAAAAAATAAGAATCATATGATCATATTAATAGATGCAGAAAAAGCCTTGACAAGATACAGCACCCATTTATGATCAAAACACTTAACAAAATTGGTATAGAAAGAAATTACCCTAATATAAAAAAGGCCATATATGACAAGCCCTAAGCCAACATTATACTTAATGGTGAAAAACTAAAACTTCTCCTCTAAAATACGAAACAAAGCAAGACTGTCCACTATCGCCACTATTATTCAATATAACTTTGGAGGTCCTAGCGAGTGCAATAAGAGAAAAGAATGATATAAAAGGCATCTAAATAGGAAACAAAGAAGTCAAACTCTCACTATTTGTGGATGATATGATTCTCTATACAGAAAATTCTAAAGACTCCACAAGAACACTGCTAGAAACAATAAGCAGATACAGTAAATTTTCTGGATACAAATCAACATTAAAAAATTCACAGCATACCTATACTCTAATAATGAAGTATCAGAAAAAGAAGTGAAAAAAATGATTCCTTTTACAATTGCACAAAAAAGAATAACATACCTAGGAATAAATTTAATGAAACATGTGAAGAACCTATATAATGAAAACTATAAGACCTTATTAAAAAAGATCAAAGAAGGTGTAAAGAAATGGATTTTTGAATTGGAGGAATCAACATAGTTAAAATGACCATATTACTTAAAGCATTATATAGATTTAATGGCATCTCCATCAAAATCCTATCTACATTTTTTTAAAAAGAAATAGAACAAAAAAATTATCAGATTTGTATGGAAGCACAAAAGACCCCAAATTGCCAAAGCCATCCTCAGAAAAAAAGAATGAGATTAGAGGAATCACTCTGCCCGAATTCAAATTATACTACAGTATATTCTGGTATTATCAGAAAAACAGACTCACAGATCAGTGGAACAGAATCAAGAGTCCAAAGTAAACCCATATTTACATGGGCAAATAATTTTTGACAAAAATGCCAAAATCATAGTGGAGAATGGAAAGCCTTATCAATAAATGATACTGGGAAAACTGGAAAGTCACCTGGAAAAGAATGAAACTAGACTGTTGTCTATCACCACACACCAAAATTAACTCAAAAAGGATTAAGGACCTGAATACAAGACCTGAGACAATAGAAAGATAGAAGAAAACATAGAAACTAAATTCAAAGACTTGGATTTAAAGAGGATTTCATAAATTTGACCTCAAAAGCAAGGGAAGTAAAAGATAAAATAAATGAATGGGACTACATCAAACTAAAAAGTTTCTGCTCAGCAGAAGAAATCATCAACAAGGCAAAGAGAAAACTATCCAAATGGGAAAATATATTTGAAACCACAGCTCCGATAAGGGTCTAATATCCAAAATATACAAAGAACTCATACAACTCAACTCAAAAACAACCAAAAATCAAACAATCCATTCAAAAAATGGGCAGAGGGCCTGAACAGACACTTTTTTCTAGAGGACATACAAATGGCCAACAAATTTGAGAAGATGCTCAACATCGCTAGCTATTAGGGAAATGCAATCAAACTCAATGAGATACATCTCACACCTGTTAGAATAGTTATTATCAACAGGACAAATAATAACAAGTATTAGAGAGGAAACTGAGAAAAAGGAACCCTCATATACTGCTGGTGGGGCTGCCGCTATGGAAAACTATATGGAGTTTCCTCAGAAAACTAAGAATTGATCTACTATATGATCCAGCAATCCCTTTACTGAGTATTTACCCCAAAGACTTGAAAACCCATATCCGAAAAGATATTTGCACAACAATGTTCATAGCAGCATTATTCACAGTGGCCAGGAAATGAAAACAACCGAAGTGTCCTACAGTAGATGATTGGCTAAAGAAGCAATGGTACCTATATACAATGGAATATTACTCAGCCATAAGAAGAGATGAAATTCTGCCATTTGTGACAACATGAATGGACCTCGAGATAATCATGCTAAGTGAAATAAGACAGATAGAAAAAGTTGAAAATCACACGATATCACTTATATGTGAGATATAAACCTAAAAGCAACAATGAACAGGGCAAACAAACAGAGACTCATGGACATGGACTATAGGTTAGTGGTTACTAGTGGATAGAAGGTAGAGGGAGCGGGGAGGTAGATGGAGTAAAGGGGGTCAAATTGTGGTGGCAGAAGAAATCTAGCTATAGGAGGTAAACACATAGTGTAAATATATATAGATGCCTTACTATTAAAGTGTACAGCTGAAACTTACTAGATTTCATTAACTATCATCACGATCAAAAAATTAATTAATTGAAACATTGAAAAATAAAATAAAATATAGTATTTGCTAATATATAATAGAATACTAGTAAAATGTAGAAAAATTTATTATAAAAACAAAATATAATACATAATTTTGTATAAAAATGAGTATAAAAATAATTATAATTAAATAATAGAATAAAAACAGAATGATTACAACTTAAAAAGAATAAACATGAATGAATATCAAGTCAAGAAACTCTCATAGAAAAAATTAGGAAAATAGAAATTATAAATAAAAAATTAAGATGTGAAATTTAGACTCATTAAAATCTAAATATTAAGAGATAAATGGGAGGATAAAAATTAGATGGAGAAGAAATTTTTGAGGAAATAATCACACAAATTTTCTAAGGCAAGGTTAAATAAATCATACTGAAAAGATCTTAGAATGATAAATAGGATAAATGAAGAAAAACTTACATGTATTAACCAGAATTGCAATTTATTGTTGAGGCATTCTTTTATGACACCTACTTTAAATTCCTTATAAACTAATCCTAACATCTGATTAATCTCACAATGGCTCATTTGATTATCTTTTCTCATTCCAGTAGTAATTTTTCTGTTTTTGTTTTGTTTTATTTTGCATGACAAGTGGTTTTTAATTGTATTGTAACCATCACAGTTAGGTTTTGAGACTCAAGATCTCATTAAACTCTTCTATTTTAAGAGGTATTTATTCATTTTAATGTCTAGGTTCTGGTCCACTTTTGTAGGTTTTTGTTGCCATGACAGCTTAGTCTTCAGAGCCCTTGCAAGACTGTCCCAAAGTGCTTCATTCTTTGGGTACTTCTGGGGCTCTCCTTTAATTTCTTCTAGTAGAATCTGTGCATGAAAGATTCTTATATCACTGGGAGACATGAGGGCTGCTTAAACTAGCCCTATCCACTGATGTCCTGGTAGTGACCTGGAGACTGGGACTGCCTGAGGCTTCCCTGCTGTCACTGCTGCTGATGGATAAGGCAACAGCTGGGGCCTGTGGTAAAGCAGGGATTGGAGCTCCCTCAAGGTATGTGCTGGGATCCCATTTGTTGGTTCTTCGATTAGAGAAAGCAGACTTTCTTGAGTGATGTGTGTGGGAGTATGTGTGTATATGCGTATATAGGCATGGATATTCTTGTTCTGTGCCTTTCGGTCACCTTTTCTAACTGTGTATGGTTAATTAAAAGAAAACTCAGAATCTCACACATTGTTAATTCTCAAGTTCTGAGGTTCTGAGCCAGTTTTTTTTTAATCTTTTCCGTCCAGCTTTTATAGTCATTTGATCATTGTCTGATGGATAATTTTCAGGGCATTTGGCTGTATTTAGAGGGTAGAAGCAGAGAAAAGTGCACCTATGCTATCTCATTCCAAAACCAAAGCTATCTTTTTCATTTTGACTGTAAATGTATGTATGAACCCAGTGTGTGGTGGGAATCATAAAGGAGGTACAAAGTGATTACTCACAGTCTAGAAGCTCTCATTCAGTTGTTTTGCATGACTTTCAACTTTGTATAAATGAGATAATACGTTATACATTCTTTTGAAAATGAAGGTTTTGCTCAACTCTATATTTATGAGATTCATAGGGATGTGTATGGTTCAAATTTATGGGTATTGTTCAAATTTCAACCATATACCTTGATCTAGTATCACAAATTATTCATGCAGTTTTGTTGGTGAATAGTTAGGTTGTTTTTAATTCCATCTTTTATTTTTTAAATACCATATACTAACTTATTTTATACCTATATCCCTATATTTTATTCTACATTTGATAGTAAATGAGTAATGAAACATATTTAACTCTAAAAAAATGCTAAAGATATGTAGATAGCAATAAAATAAAAAAGAGATGATAGACATAATTAGCAAAACCACGCTCTTTTTTGAAAATATTAACAGTTTAGAACAACTTCTAGTTAAGATGATCAGTTAAAAGAGAAGATGCAAATTAAACAAAATGCAGAAGGAAATAATGAAATGAACTATTGACACAAGTGAGATAATAACAAGTTATTATCAACAACTATATATTTATTAACTTAATTATTTAAACAAGATTTATTTATCTATAAAAAAATAAAAATGTAAAGGCCAAAATTAAGGCAAAAAATGACAAAACCTAAATAAATAATCTTTAAAAAAATTGAAACAGCATTCAAAGACATTCCCCCTTCACAAAGTTCTGGCACAGATTGCTTAATAGATGCATTTTAGCTAACTTTCAAGGAATGTATGTTTCAGCTTTTATAAGTTGCTCAAGAAAATAATAAATATGGGAGAGTTACCCAACTGCTTTTGTGAAGTTACTTCTAATGTTGATTCCAAAATCAGATAAGAGACTAAATAAGATAAAATTATAAGTTTATTTGATTTACAATAATAGTTAAAATGTTAAAAAAATTAGTAAACCAAATCGAAATATTCTTTTAAAAAAAGAATATATAATAGGTAAATAGATTTTAAAAAGTGGTCAAGGATAGTTCAAATCAGAAAAGTCTGTCAATGTAATTTATCACATGAATGGATCAAATTGAAAAAATAAATAAATGGAATCATTGCATAATGTTCAATAATTCATTTTCTTATATTTTTATTTTCCAATTACATTTGGCATATTATATATTAGTTTCAGGTGTGCAACATAGTGATTAGACATTTATGTAACTTACAAAGAGATCACCTCAGTATATCTAATTCCCATATGACAACATACGTAGTTATTATATTATTGACTATATTCCTTAGACTATACTTTATATCTACATGACTATTTTGTAACTACTAATTTGTATTTCTTAATTGCTTCCCATTTTCCGCCTACCATGCCAACCTCCCTTCCATCTGGCAACTAACAGACCAATCTCTGTATTTTTGAGTTTGTTTCTCTTTTTGTTTGTGTATTTTGTTCTTTAGATTCCACATGTAAGTGAAATCAAATGGCATTTGTCTTTCTCTGCCTGACTTACACCAGTCAGCACAGTAACCTATAGGTCTATTCATATTACAGATGGAAAGATTTCATTCTTTTTTATAGCTGAGTAATATTCCCTTATATATATGTACATTTATTCTTTATTCATTCATATAATAATGGACATCCAGGTTGCCTTCATGTCTCAGCTATTGTAAATAATGTTGCAATTAACATATAGATTCATATTTCCCTTTGAAGTAGTGTTTTGGGTTTCTTCATATAAATACCCAGAAGTGGAATAACTGGGCCATTCTTTGTCTCTTGTTATAGCTTTTGTTTTAAAGTCTGTTTTGTGTGGTATAAATAATGCTACCCTAGCTTTTTATTTTTTCATTTCCATTTTCATAAAACATCTTTTTCCATCTCTTTACTTTCGATCTGTGTATGTCTTTCAATCTAAAGTAAGTCTCTTGTAGGCAGCATAAGTAAAGGTCTTGTTTTCTTACATATTCAGCCACCCTATGTCTTTTGATTGGGGTATTTAATCCATTTACATTTAAAATAATTATTGATAGATATGTAATTATTACCATTTTATTATTATTATAGTTTTTGTTCCCCCCCTTTTTAAAAGTAATATGTTTGACATTTCTTATAATACTGATTTGGTGGTAATAAACTCCTTTAGCATTTTTTGTCTGAGAAACACTTATCTGTTCTTTGGTTCTAAATGATAATTTTGCTTTCATTACTTTGAATATTTTATGCCAGTCTTGTCTGGACTGCAAACTTTCTATTGAGAAATCAGCTGATAATCTTATTGGAGCTCTCTTGTAGATAACTAATTGCTTTTCTCTTGCTGTTTTTAAGATTCTCTCTGTCTTTAATCTTAGGCATTTGACTAAGAGGTATCTTGGTGTGAGTTTCTTTTGGTTCATTTTTTTGGAACTCTCTGTACTTCTTGTGATTTTATGTCTATTTTTTTCACCAGGTTTGGGATTTTTCTGTCATTATTTCTTCAAACAGGTTTTCAATGCCTTTCTGTCTGTCTTCTCCTTCCGGAACCCATATAATATGACTGTTGTTACACTTGATATTATGTTAGAAGTCCCTTAAACTACCCTCATTTTTTTGGACTCTTTTTTCTTGTTGATGTTTTGATTGAGTGTTTTCTGCTTCCTTATATTCCAAATCACTGATTTGATCTTCCACTTTATCTAATCTACTGCTGATTCTCTCTAATGTATTCTTCATTTTAGTTATTGTATTCTTCATTTCTGACTGGTTATTTTTATGGTTTCTATCTCCATTTTTGTGTTTCCTTTCTTTTTTTTAAAGTTATTACTGAGTGCATTACCCTTTTCTTAAGTTCATTGAGCATCTTTATATTGAACTCTGCATCTGGTAGATTGCTTGACTCCATTTTGTTTAGCTCTTTTTCTGGAGCTTTGTTCTTTTTTTTCATTTGGAACATTTCTCTTTGTCTCTCCATTTTGGTTGCCTAACTTTTTTTCTTTTCTTTTTTTTTTTTTTCTTGTATTACACAGAACTACTATATCTCCTGGTCTTAGTAGACTTATGTAGTTGGTATCTTATGGAAACAGTGTTCACCTGAGCTGGGTGCTCTAGGTGTATCCTTTGTAAGGGTTATGTGCGGTCTCCTGTTGTAGTCGAGACTTGGTTGCTTTGTGCACATCAATGGGAAGGTTTGACCCATAAGCTGATTGTTTGTTGAGACTAGATAGTAACTACTGTGGCAGAGCTGTTTTTCAGGGGCTGAGAATTTGCTTCACCAGGTCTCTGATGCTTGCCAAGTCTGCCCCCTGTGTGTTTTGTCCTCAGATGTAGTCCCTGGTGATGCTCTGTCTCAGCCTGAAGTCAGCCACTGTGGGTGCCATCCCTGGGGCCTGCTGGGAGAAGTCTTATCCTTGGTCAAGTTCAACTGAAGTCTTTGCTCTGCAGGGGCCACCTGTGCTGGGGCTAAAAGTGCCTTGAGAGGCCAAACTACAAATTGAGACCAAATGCCACTATGTCTTGCTTGGGTCTTCTCAGCAAGAGGTATGGAGCATGCTGAGGCCAGAAGTTGTTTGTCTCATTTTGTGAACTTTTGAAAAATTTTTGGAAATCACAGCATGAGCCAAGACAGGCCATTTGAATGGAAAAGCCACTGGAAGCAGCTTGTGTAGGACTGCATGATGGGTAGGGTGGGGTCTCAGGGAACCGTCAGGATGTAGTGTTAGCTAGGTTGATGGAGACACAGATATGGTGGCTGAGATGGGAGAGAGCTTAACAAAGACACAATGGATTCTATTAGCACTGCTGTCTGAGAGAAAGCTGCCCTTCCAGACCCTGTTCTGAAGCCAGACCATTTAGTTCCTCCCTATATGTTTTTGCCACTTTCAGGCTGCTGCTCCAGCACTGGAAATTAGAGAGAGTGAGTCCATCTGCAAAAAAGACCACAACCGGGACTTTTGAAGGGAATTCCTGGACCCCAGTAGCCTTTGTTTCACTCAGCCACATTCTCTGCTGGTTTTTATAGCCAGAAGTTGTTGATACTTCTTTTCCCACACTGGACCCTGGACTTGGGAGCCTGGTATAGGCCTGGGACCCTGTGTACCTCTCCAGTTAAAATATCTGTCCCAATTTTTTATCACCACACACTGGTGTGGGACCAGCGGACTTCATGACTCTGCCCCTCCTACTAGTATCAGCATGGTTTCTTCTATATGTCCTTAGTAATAAGACTTCTGTTCAGCTAGACTTTAGGTCATTCTCAATGATGGTTATTCTGTAGTTAGGAGTAATTTTGATGTGGTCATGAGAGGAGGCCTTCACAGCATTTACCTATTTTTCCATCTTGACTGAAAGAAACAATTCTTTATTATAAAAATAATCAGAAAACTTATTAACTTGAAGATATCATATATTAAAAACATATATTAAAACATATTTAATGGAGAAAACTATTCATGCTTCCATCAAGTCAAAGAATAAGACAAAGATGCCAATTTTTACTCTTCCTGATATAAAATTATTAGCAATTCCAGACAATGTTATAAGATAAGGTTGGTGGGAGGGGAGCATAAAAAGAGTAAGAATTAAATAGAAAAAATGAAAATATCATTATAGGTAGGTAATCTCTTCTAAATAGAAAATCCATTGTGATAAACTACCAGGACTGTTAAGAGTCTAAGAAAGTGGCAGATTAAAAAAAAAAAAATTGGCTTACACACTTCAGTTTCTAAGTAAAAAGCTTGGAAGTTAGTATTTTTCCTAGCAACAAGAAAAAAACTGAACAGACTAAAAAATTAGCAACTCTTATTGGAATCATAAAAGAAGTGAAGACACAGGGCAAACCATTTCTCCTAAGATTAGAGACAGACAACTGAATACAGGAATCATGGCTCACCGAAGCAAAGACTTTCAGCAGAAACCTCCAAGAAAACTAGCACTAGGGCAGGAAAATTTGAACTATAATTGATGAACTGGTGCAGGCTCAGTGTGCACAACTCTGAGGGTTAAAAACCCTAGAGGCATGCAATCATAGGGGAGTTCCCATAATTGTGTGAGTTCCACCATGAGCTCAACCAAGCTCTCATAGTAAATATTGGACAAAAACACCTTTGAGCTCCTAGCAGTAGTGGGGGGAAAGAAAGTGTTTTTTTGAAACACACCAGAACACCTTTTTTCTCCTTAACAAGGCTTCCCTTCAGGGGAAGTTGATCCTAAGCTACTGGGGTGTTAATTATCAGAGCCTAACTGGGGGAAAAGAAATATTCAATTCCACCCCACTCTGGCCATCCTGACCCACCTAAGTTTCAAAAAGCTCCACTGGATGGACAATCTACAATAATCTTTGCAAGAGAAACAACTATGACATTGATAGAGGCTAGATTTCAGTGTGATGAACTGAGATGGTGGAAGATGGGGCATCACAGTAGCAAATACAGACCATAGCCAAGATTTTAAAAGAGAGAATAGTAGAAAAGCATGAGATCAAGGAATTAATTTTCTCTTTTCTCTTCATCACTTTCTTCCTCTTCCCCAAATTCTGGTATAATCATGAGTTTTGTAAAATTGAACTCTAGTCAACACTTCCATCTTTATGTAAGGAAACATTTTTATTTTTTATATGAGAAAGACTTGAGTGTATTAATAAGCTTTGGGAGAGATCAAGCAAAACGGAGAGGCAGACTGCAGGAGAAAGGAGAAAATTGGCTTAATAAGGTTCTAATCAAAAGTGAGGAAATGAAATGAGAATTAAGATCAAGAATTAAACTTAAGAAGTCAAAATTATCTTCCATTTCAAGTGTAATAGAGTGGATAAATTGAGGGAGGGTGAGAAATAGAATATTTGTATATGATACAGAGAGAAAATGAGAAAACTCACATGATAAAAGCACCTTTATTTCTCTATGACTTAGGAGGCAAAACCATTTGCTGAAGGTACTGTGTCATGTTAGGAGCTTGAGAAAGAAAATAAAAGTCCAAAATTGAAAAAATGGCACTTTCTCTTTTATGGGAATGGAACAGCTTCAGGATGCTCAGTAAATGACCATGTCTCAACTACCTGAACTGCCTTTCCTTTTGTAAATCTTTCCTTACAAGTAGAAAGCCATGGCAAACAACCTGTCACAGAATTCCAACTGAGTGCTAAATGCATGTTTTTCTTTAAAACCACCTCAACAATCACTAAACAGATGGCCTTCCACAGTTAACTTCACCAGAACATCTTGTCAGGCCAAGCCTGTTTAGCTTTGAAGATGCCTTAAGTCATAGTACTTTTCACTGGCCTAACTGTGTTTCACCGTAGGGAAGTTCACCTGTTAATTATTTACACAAGCCTATGGCTTTTGTGAAAGCAAAATTCAGTAGAAGATGTGACCATCATTTTCTTTTTTTTTTTCTAATTTATTTCTTTACTAAAATGGTTCATTTTAAAATGTAAGTCTGATCACTTCATTCTTTTGCTTAAAATATGTCATAAGCTCTAAATCCAAAATTGGGTTAAAGCTACAATTTTTATCATGGCTCTCAGGGGGACTGTATGACCTGGACCCTTCAACCTCATCACTCGTTCCGTCCACGGCCTCACTCTATGGTTGAGAGTCTTACTCTTAAAGTTATGATTTGTACTTTTGTCTCTGAGCCTCCACATAGGCTCTTCTCTATCCCTGACCAATTTATGCTTCATCGTGCTGATTTATACTCACGCTTTACGTCTCGACTTAGATATCATTCCTTCTGAGACTCTTCCCTAAACATCCATGAATTAAATGCTCCTATCATGAGCTCCCATAGCTCCCTGTGTTTCTGCTTTAGGATTGCTTCTTTATCTGTCCATCTTCCTCTATATTTTAGCCATGTAATGTCAGACACCACATGTGACAGAAAGATAACTTCTTTCCGTGACATTTTATACATATTGTCCGAAACATAGCCATTACAGAAAATATTTGTTAAATTAAACCATGATTCTACTGTTTTCTAAATTTGAGAAGAGACTATAAAAACAGCAAGATTCAATTTTGGAGAAATGATTCAGTTCTACTTCAACCTTTTACTAGCTGTATGACCTTGTAAAATTACTTAAACTTCTTTGATATTTATTTATTTGTTTATTTATTTATTTATTTATAAATAGTGTTAGCTCCACCTACCTGCCTATCTATCTCATGGTTAGAAGTAAATAAAACAGTGAGTAAATAGCACAAAGATAGGGTTAACATTAATGATATATAGCATTTTTTGTTTAACCCAAATAAATCTCTACAAGATACAGAAAACTGTGACAGCCATATCAATTGCCTAGAAAGCATTTGTGTGTGCATACATGTAATTTTTTTCACTTAAAACATTAGTGTCAACATTTTTTAATTGTTTTCTTTCTTTTCTTCCCCTTCTACTCATTCTAAGATGGAAGCATGAAGTGCATTTGAAAAGAGCTATTTATACAATTAGTTGAGATATCAATAGCAACTAAAAATTGCTAATATTATTAAGCAATTACTGTGTATGACATTGTGTTAAGCATTTTATA
The DNA here is from genome assembly GCA_004027375.1 of Macroglossus sobrinus. Lineage (NCBI taxonomy): Eukaryota > Metazoa > Chordata > Mammalia > Chiroptera > Pteropodidae > Macroglossus > Macroglossus sobrinus. Next base: position 24,268 of record PVKZ01000820.1, on the reverse strand, counting down.
TGTACTATATTCCTATAACTTATTTTTATCACTTTATTTATTGTTATACAGAATGAAGTCATTTGCTCTTCTTACATTCAGTAGTGACAAGACAGAATTTTATCAATAATTTTAATAATTTAGGTGGGCATAGAGTATGCCTAATATATATTTGTACTTCCTCACCTTTCACAGAGCTAGAGCAGGGTAGGAAGAGAGGAGATACATATGAAGAAATTGACTCTGAGCTGCTCCTTCCCCTAGTTTTCACTTATAAAATGTGCCAATCTAACTCTATAGATATAGAGCTCCTTTCTGAAGAAGTCACTGATTTCTGGATTATCTTCTTCTGGGAAGTCCCATAAACATCCTGGATATTTTAATGTCACTGAGATTTCACATTGTGTTTGGGATTTTTAAAGTGTATAGTTGTCTGCTTATTGTCATATTCTTCTGCTTCCTTAGTAGACTTTCACTTTAAAGATCAGGAACTGTGTCTTATTTGCCTTAGTACCTTAAGAACCTAGTATTGTACTTATTACATGGTAGGCTTCACAAAACTACTGTTGGGTGAATACATTTTGAATGAAATTGGCTGTCACAAATTTGTGTATCTTGTGGAGAATTGTTTGGGTTAAGTAAAAGATACTATGTAAACAGCATTGGCTTCTCTGGAAATTTGGAGCTCTGCGAAAAACAGCTGGAAGTAAAAGGGGTTTGAAATATGAATAAGTTGTATTTCTCTTTTGAAGATTAGAGAGATGAGTAAAATGTGAAACTAAGTATGTTTACATGACCTTGGACATTATTCTGGACTCTGAGCAAACCTTATTCTGCCACTTCAGTCAAAATAATTTTCTCAAATAAGGTCTGTATTCTCATCTGTCAAATGAACGTGCTAAAAATGACCTTCACGAGTCCTTTTTAGGAGCCTCAAGAAAAGCTAACAAATGATTGCAAAGTCCGAAAGAAGGGAAAACACCAGGTAAAACCTGAATAGTAAACCAGGACCTTTCTATACTTAAACTAAGAGGCATTTAATTTAAAATGTTCCAGCGTTTGGCTATCTGCTGAAAGAAAAAAAAAAGATCACAATAATGAATATAAAAGAAAAGCTGACAGTTGAAAAACTGAAATGAAAAATAATGACATAAACAATGTTAGGAGATGCCTTCAAGGAGACGAATTCTCAGAAAGTTGAGATCTTAATTTAGAACATTTCTTTCTCTCTAATTGTTGTGCTGTGTGCTGCTGCAATATGATGAAATGGCCATAAACTTAGTGTGGTAGGCTTGCAGAATAATTTAATTATAATTTAACATTTACTTTTATGCTATGCAATTACTTACATTGCTTTTTGCTGAAGACATTACATTTAAACAGCTGCACACAATGAAAAAATAGCTGACAGGGTCAATTCTAGAGTTATACTAAGGTTTAGTTACATTCCTTTTCACCCAGTGGACTTAACAAATTAGGCAGCCTGAGACTAATTGAAAGAAAATCAAACAAGTAATCAGGAGCCCTTGATTCTCCTGTAAACCTTGTCATGATCTAGCTCTCTGAATTTTGTAGTTTCATCTTTAATGAGTAAGTCACTATTTTCTTATCTGTAAACGTTGTCATTGGATAGTCAATATTTTTTTCATTCACTAACATTCTGTGAGAATGATAATAATGTTATCCCCAAATCCAAAGAAATCTATATATGTTGGGTGTCTACTTTATGGTCTTGTGCAAAACTGGTTCAAATCATAGGCTTTTATTTTGAACTTAAGATTTTTTTATATCTTAGCTCTTCCCAAAAGTTTGCAACACAATTTTCACATGAGCAGTTTTACTGCAAAATATTTGCTGTCTGGTTACAATGCAGCAATGATTATATAAAAACTGCACTTAAGATATCTTTGTGTTAAATATCATTTCTATGATATTTGTCTTGAACATTAAACATTCTATGTTAATTTTAAAATTAACATGAATATCTTTAGCTACCAACACATCAATTTTGGCTTGTATAATTTAGAATTTGGGGTGATTCTGACAGTAAAGACCTCTGTTAGAATTAAGTTCCAAATAAAGGGCATAACTTAGAGGACTGTATTTTTAAAGCTCGTAGGAGACAGAAAAATTTTAGTATATGTATTTTATAGTAGAATAACAAACATGTTTTAAACTCTTTTATTGAGACATAATTAACATAAAAATTTTAGTCACTTAATATATAACTTGGTGGTTTAAAATATATTTATATGGCTGTGCAATTATCATCACCAGAGTCTAATTTTAAAACATTTTTACTCCTCCTTAAAGAAACCCCATACCATCAGCACTAAGCAATCAATCCCCATCTATCCTCCCCTTTACTACTTCCAGTTCTAAACAACCATCAATATGCTTTTTGTCTCTATGGAAGTGCTTATTCTAGATATTTCAATAAATGGAATCATATAATATCTGTCTTTTGTGATTTGATTCTTTCACTTAGTAAAATGCTTTCAAAGGTCAGCAGTGTGATAGCATGTCTCAGGACTTCATGTCTTTTTATTTTCAAATAATATACATTGAGTGAATTATACCACATTTTATTTATATATTCATCAGTTGATTAATATTTGGGTTGTTACCAATTTTTGACTGTTAGGAAATGCTACTATTAACATTTTTTAAAATAAATTTTTACATGGACATACGTTTTAATTTTTCTTGGGTATATAAATGTTAGTAAAATCACTGGAACATATGATAACTTTATGTTTAATATTTTGAGAATTAGTCAACTGTTTTTTAAAAATGCTGCACAATATTATATACTCACTAACAATGGGGGTTCCAATTTCTACATATCTTTGCCAACACTTATTATATATTTTTACTATAGCTATCCAGTGGGTATAAAGTGATATCTCTTTATGGCTTTGATTTACATTTCCCTAGTGATGTTGAGCATCTTTTCATGTATATCTTCTTTGGAGAAATGTCTATTTGAGTTTTTTTTGCCATTTTTAAGTTAGCTTGTGTTTTTGTTAATGAATTTTAGAAGTTTTTAAAAATATACATTACATGTTGTTTTCTAGTTGTTTTTATGATAAAACGGCCTAGTAGCTGTGATATGATATTGAGCACCTTTTCAGGTAATAATTTGGATATTTGTATCTCTGGAGAAATGTTTATTTTAGTCCTTTGCCAATTTTTGTATTGAGTTGTTTAGATTTTGTTGCATTTTAGGAGTTCTTTTTTATATTCTTGGTATTAAATCATTATCAGATACACAATGTGCAAAAATTTTCTTTCGTTGTATACGCTGTCTTTTCATTTTTTTTGATAATGTTCTTTGATGCACAGAAGCTTCTAATTTCGATAAAGTTTAACTTACCTACTTTTTCTCTTGTTGCTTGTGCTTTTAGTGTCATATCTATGGCTCCTTAGTCAAATCCAAGTTCTTGAAAATTTACCCTATATTTTCTTCTAAAATTTACTATATTTAGGTCATTGATAAATTTTGAGTTAATTTTTGTACATGATGTGGGGGTAGAGTTCTAATTTCATTCTTTAGCATGTAGTAAAAAAAAAACTGTGGTTGTTTTATAACCACCAGTTAAAGAGACTATTGTTTCCCTATTGAATAGACTTGGTGCCCTTGTCAAAGTTAGCTAGCCACAAAGGTATGAATTTATTTCTGAACTTTTAATTTTATTTCATTGTTCTATATGTCTATCTGTATGTCAGTATCACACTCTTGATTACATCTTTATAGTATGATACAATTGCATTCCACATAAATTTGAGGATCAGTTTTTCTATTTCTGTAAAAAAGGCTACTGGAGTTTTGATAGGGGTTGAAATAATCTGTAGATTGCTTTGTGTAGTACGGACATCTTAACTTTATTAAATTTTCCTATCCATGAGCATGAAATATATTTCCATTCACTAAATTTCTTTCTGTAGTGTTTTGTAGTTTGCAGCATAAATTTTTCAAGCCTGGTTAAATTTATTCCTAGGTGTTTTGTTCTTTTAAATGCTCTTGTAAATGGAATTCCTTCCTTAATTTACTTTTCATATTGTCCAGTGATGGTATATTGAAATACAATTGATTTATATGTGTTGATTTTATACCCTAAGACTTTACAGAGTTTATTTATTAGTTCTACTAGTTTTCTTGTGTGTTCTTTGAGATTTTCCACATATAGAATTATTTTATCTGTGAACAGAGATCATTTTACTTCTCTCTTTCCAATGTGGATCTCTTTCATTTCTCTTTAATGTTTAATTACTATAGCTAGAACTTCTAGTACAATGCTTAATGACAGTGATAAAAATAAATATCCTTGTTTTATTCTTGATTTTAAGAAGTAAGTTTTCAGTCTTTCACCATTGCATGTGATGTTAGCTGTGGGTTTTTCATAAATGCTCTTTATCATGTTGAGGAACTTTTCTATTCTTAGTTATGTTTTAATTTTGCTTTCAATCTACATACTTTAAACAAATTAAGGAAAATTAACCTACTATATTTACACAGATATTTACTATTTTTGTTGGTCTTCATTTCTGAAGTTACCATTTTCCTTCTATTATCATTTCCCTTTTACCTGAAGAATTTCCTTTAACATTTCCTTTAGAGACAATATGCTGGCAATAAATTTTCTTAGATCTCCTGCACCTGAGAATGTATTTATCTCTCTTTCATTCCTGAATATTATATTTTTTTGAATACTAGAATATTGAATTCTGATTCAACAGTTCTTTTCTCTCAGCACTTTAAAAATGTTGTTCTAGTACCCATGGTTTCTGCTGAGAAATCGATTCTCATTCAAACCATTGTCCCTTAAAGGTACCATATAATTTCTTTCTTGCTGCTTTTAAGACGTTTTTGGTTTTCAATTTTCAGACATTTAATTATGATTTTTCTAGGTATGAATTTCTTTGTGTTTCTTATAATTGGGATTAGCTGAGCTTCTTGAACTTGCAAGTTTATGTATTTAGCCAGCTTGTTAAGTTTTCAGCATTTGTTTTAAAAAATGTTTTCTGTACCTCATTTTCTTTTTTTCTCTGTAACTCTACACAAATATTAAAAGTCTTCATGTTGTCTCACAGATCCATGAGGCTCAGTTTCATTTTTCATTTTTTCTTCTTGTTCTGATTGGATAATTGCTTTTGAAATGTCTTTAATTCTTTGACTCTTTCATCTTCTTTATTTGGTTATTGAGTCCTTCCAAGAAATTTTTGTTTCAGTTATTTCATATTTTAGTTTTAAATTTTTTGTTTTTTTAAAATAGTTGGTTTCCTTGTAGAGACTTTCTGTTTCTGTCTTTTAAAAAATATTCACCTTTACTTTTTTCTTTCCTTCTTTTTTCCTTTCTTTTCAATTTAAAAAAAATTTCAATTAAAGTTGATATTCAACATTATTTTGTATTAGTTCAGGTGTACAGGTATACAGCATAGTGGTTAAACTTTTATTTATGAAGTGATTAGTTTAGTATTCACCTGGCACCATCATAATTATTATAATATTACAGGTTGTATTTCCATTTACCTTTATTTCTTGAAGTTGTTATCTTTGTTAGATAACATTTATATCATCTGAAGATTGACATCTATTTGTTTTCTATTCTTTTGTAGGTCATTTAGATTTCCCTGGTTTTTATATGCTGACTAATTTTAAATTGTATTCTGGACATTTGGTATATTTATTGCTATAGAATTATAAGTCTATTTTAATTCCTGTGAACATTGTTAGTGTATGTTTATGTGCATGTGTGTGCACTTTATCAGTTTATAAACCTGTTTAGGTTTAGGTTGAAAGTTCCAAATTACATTCTGTGTGCTATGGCTCTAAGTTGGTTCATTTATCAAGAAGTTTGCAGTGCTAATTGGTTCTGACCCTGTAATTAGCATTCAGAGGTCAATATGAGGTCTTCGGGAGTGATCTACCAATAGCTCAGTTCTCAGTGCCTTTACTGTATTGTTTAGGGTCAAATTCATGCTCAGATTATACACAACTTTACAGGATCCCTTTTTTAAATTCCCTCCTCTTTGCAATCTCTCTGACATTCTCTGGCTCTCAGAGGACCCTGCTTTTCTCTTCTGTCTAGAGAGCTAGGGCTTTACGTTCCCCACTCTGCTTTGTTTTTCCCACAATTGTGTCTGCTACTTGAGGTCTTCTCTTATAGTTCTTTCTGCCTATATCCAGAGTGCAATTCTGACCTCTGTGCTGCTTTTCAGTCCAGGCTGGGAACTACCAGGGAGAAAGAAAAAGAAACTCACCTCTACACAGTCTTACTTTGAGTTCTGGTTTCCTTTTCTCATTCTACCATATTACTTTTTAGTTTTCAGATAGCTGCTTAATGCATCTATAGGTTTTTAGTTGCTTTCAGTAAGAGAGACAGATATATATGTTTATATTATATTTATAAATATGTTTATATTTATCTGAATTGGCATCAGAAACTTAAATGCATATTGAAAAGATTATATTAAAATGGATGACTTCTTATTTTTATTTCAATTACTTATTTTTTTCACATATTTTTAGGTTTACATTTTCTAAACCATCCTAGGCAAATGGCACAAATTATTTTTGAAAAAAAATTCTATAAAACAACATTCCAGGCTTTCCATTGGTATTTAGCCTTGTATTTTAATTACCTTACCATCAATAATTACTTTTTTATAAGATTTCATTAAATTTTAAGTCTCCTTTCCTTTTTTAAAAGTTTTACCTGTCACATGTTGTATTCTTTTCTAAGTAAAAAGTTGTTTAATGGAATGTATCAGTTTAAATAAAAATTCTCAGAGACACCCAAAGGACAGAGTGGGCAAGTACCAGAGCCGTCCTAAAATATATTCTGCTCTGTAGGGTCAGCTTCTGTACAATAGTGCTTCCAATGTAGTTATGGACAGTCCTCACAATAAATCAGTTTAATTTTCAGTCCATGCCACTGATATGAAAACAGCAACCAAGGCTTGACTACAACAGTAGGGCACATACAACCTTCATAAGGGACACTATTGGAGCACCCAGATCAGGTGACCAGGGAGACTGGACCACTGGACCCCACAGAACACTTACTACATAAGTCCACTCTATTAAGTCTGAGAGACATAGCAGCTCTGCCTAAAACATAGAAGCAAAGACAGGGAGGCAGCCAAAATGGCAAAACAAAAAAAATATGTCCCAAATGAAAAAATAGAACAAAGTTCCAGAAAAGGGACTAAACAAAATGGAGACAAGTGATCTACCAGATGAAAGAGTTCAAAATACTGTTTATAAGAATGTACAATGATATCAATGATAACTTCAACAGAGATATAAAACATAAAAATAGATAGAAAAAAAGCATAAAAATTAATGTCAGAAATAAAGAATACAATAACTGAATTAAAGCATACATTAGAGGAAATCAACTGTAGACAAGATAAAGCAGAGGACTGAAACAATGACTGAGAACATAGGATAGCAGAAAATACCCTACACATCAGTAACAAGAAAACAAGCTCAAAACAAATGAGGACAGTTTAAGGAGCCTCTGGGACAACATCAAGCATACCAACATTCACATCCTAGAGATAGCAAAGGAAAAGATAGACAGTAAGGAATTGAAACCTATTTGAAGAAATAATGATGAAAAACTTCCCTATCCTGGTTAAAAAAATTAGACATACAAGCCCAGGAAATGCAGAGTTCCAAACAAGGTGAACCTGAAGAGGCCCACATGAAGACACACCAAAATTAAAATTCTAAATGTTAAAAACAAATAATCTTAAAAGCAACAAGAGAAAAGCATTAGGCACCTACAAGGGAGCTCCCATAAGACTGTTAGCTAATTTTCCAATAGAAATTTTGCAGTCTAGAAGAGACTGGCATGACATATTCAAAGTGATAAAAAGCAAGGACCTACAATCAAGATTACATTACCCAGCAAAGCAATCATTTAGCATTGAAAGACAGATAAAGAGCTTCCTAGACAAGAAGAAGATAAAAGAGTTCATCACCACCAAATCAGTATTAAAAGAATATCAAAGGGACTTCTCTAATAATAAGAAAAAAAATATAATAAAAATACGAATACTAAAATGGCAATACTACATCTCTATCAAAAGACATGTACAGAATGAAAGTAAAAGGATGAAAAAAGATGTATCATGAAAATGGAAACAAAGAAAAAATGAAGAGAAACAAAGAAAGTTGGCTTAGAAGAGTGATACCAGACAATATAGACTTTAAAACAAAGGCTATAACAAGGGAGGAGGAATGAAGGACCCAGTTATTCCACTTCTGGGTATCTATCTGATAGACCTACTGGATATTGTGCTGCATGGAGAAAGTCATACAGAAAAAGACAAACGTCATATGATTTTACTTATACGTGGAATATAAAGAACAGGAGAAACAGCAACAACAACAAAACAGAAACAAACTCATAGATACAGGGAACATTTTGATGGTTGCCAAATTGGAGGGAACTATTGGGGGACAAGTGAAAGAAAGAAAGGATTAAGAGGTACAAATTGGTAACTACAAAATAGTCATGGGGATGTACAGCATAGCATGGGGAATATAGTCAATAGCATTACAATAATAATGTATGGTGTGAGAATGGAACTGGATTTATCAAGATGATCATTTCATGAGTTATACAAATGTTTAATCACTGTGTTGAACACTTGAAATCAATGTAATATTGTATGCCAACTTTAGCTAAAAAATAAAAAAAATTAAATTAAATAAAAATTCTCATATATACATATTTAAGAGCAATGACACAATGAAAGAAAAGAAAGAAAATTTTCAATAATGATTCCACCCATTATAAAAGATGAAAATCTCTACCTGTTAGATATACATCCATAATTCATAGAGTTTGCTAACTATACACTTCAAAATAATATACATATGTAGAATGCTAAATTTTTGGGAGCACACACACACACACACACACACACACATATATATACATACACATGTATATTAAAAATATTTTTACATTTATTTTTTGGGAGTGACATTGATTAACAAATTCAAGTAAGTTTCAGGTGTACAGTTTAACAGTAGGCATATTGTGTTCCCCTCCCATAGTTAAATTTCTTTCTGTCACCACATATTTGACCACTTTTACTCCATCTACCTCACCTTTCCACCCTCCTCCCAGCCTCTGGTAACCATTAGTCCATTGTCCATGTCCATGAGTCTGTTTGGTTGTAGTGTTCATTTGTTGCTTTTAGGTTTGTATCCCACATATAACTAATATCATGTGGTTTTCAACTTTTTCTGTCTGGCTTATTTTGCTTAGCATGATTATCTTGAGGTTCATCCATGTTGTTGCAAATGGCAGTATTTCATCTCTTCTTATGCCTGAGTAATATTCCACTATACATATGTACCATAGCTTCTTTATCCAGTCATCTATTATTGGTTGCTTCCATGTCCTGGCCATTGAATAATGCTGCTATGAACACTGATGTGCAAATATCTTTTCAGATATGAGTTTTCAAATCTTTGAGGTAAATACCCAGCAGAGAGATTGCTGACTTATATGGTAGATAAATTCTTAGTTTTCCGAGGAACCTCCATACTGCCTTCTGTAGTGGCTATACCAATTTGCAGTCCCACCAGCAGTGTATGAGTGTTCCTTTTCCTCCACATACTCTCCAACACTTATTATTTATTATTTGTTCTGTTGGTAACAGCTTTTCTAACAAACGTGAGAAGGTATCTCATTGTGGTTTTGATATGTATTTCCCTAATAGCTAGTGATATTGAGCATGTTTTCATGTTTGTTGGACATTTGTATATACTCTAAGAAGTGTCTGTTCAGGTTGTCTGCTCAATTTTTGATTGGATTGTTTGTTTGTTCATTTATTTGTTTGTTGTTATTGAGTTTTATAAGTTCTTTGTATATTTTAGATATTATGCCCTTATTGGAGGCATTAGTTGCAAATATTGTTTCCCATTTGAATAGTTGTCCCATTTCCTTATTGACTTTTTTTTTCTGTGCAGAAGTTTTTTAGTTTGATATAGTCTCATTCATTTATTTTTGTTTTTATTCCTACCTTGCCTTTGAGGTCAAATTCATAAAATCATGTTTTAGTCCAAGGACCATAAGTTTAGTTTCTATGTTCTTATGTTTTCTTCTATTTACTTAATTGATTCAGGTCTTTAATTCATTTTGAGTTAATTTTGGTGTGTGGTGATAGACAACAGTCTAGTTTCGTTCTTTTGCAGGTGGTTTTCCAGTTTTCCCAGCACCATTGGTTGAAGAAGTTTTTCTTTCTCCACTGTATGTTTTTCAACTTTTTTTTTTTTGTCAAAAATTATGTGCCCATCCATATAAACATAAACATGGTTTTATTTCTGGACTCTTGATTCTGTTCCACTGGTCTGCATGTCAGTTTTTCTGCCAATACCATGCCTTTTGACCACTATTGTTTTGATGTATAATTTGAAGTCAGGCATACAGATGCCTCCAGCCTCATTCTTTTTTCTTTGGATGCCTTTGACAATTCGAGGTCTTTTGTTCTTCCATAAAAATCTGATGATTTTTTGTTCTATTTTTTGAAAAAATGTCAATGAGAGTTTGATGGGGATTGCATTAAATCTGTATAATGTTTTTGGTAATAAGGCCATTTTAGCTTTGTTGATTCTTCCAAACCAAGAAAACAGAATACCTTTCTATTTTTTTTTGCATTTTCTTCAATTTCTTTTAATAGGGTCTTAACATTTTTCATTATATAGGTCTTTAACATGTTTCATTAGATTTATTCCTAGGTATTTTATTCTTTTTGTTGCAAAAGGAATCATTTTTTTCTACTTCCTTTACTGATACTTCATGATTAAAGTTTAGAAATGCTATAAATTTTTGAACGTTAATTTTGTATCCAGAAAATTTAATGTATTTGGTTTATGGTTCTAGTAATGCTCTGGTGGTGTCTTTAAGGTTTTCTGTATAGAGAATCACATCATCTGCAAATAGTGACAGAATAACTTTTTTGTTTTCTATTTTGATGTCTTTTATAACTTTCTCTTCTCTGATTGCGTTCGCTAAGACCTCCAATGTTCTATTGAATAACAGTAGTGATAGTGGACAGCCTTGCCTTGTTCCTGATCTTAGAGGGAAGGTTTTTAGATTTTCACCATTAAGAATAATGTAGGCTGAGAGTTTGTCATATATGGCCTTTATTATGTTAAGTTTCTTTTCTTCTATACCTATTTTGTTAAGTGTTTTGATCATAAATGGATGCTGTTTCTTGTTGAAGGCTTTTTCTGCATCTATTTATATGATATGATTCTTATTTTTTAATTTATTTATGTAGTGTATTATATTAATCTATTTGTGTATGTTGAACCATACTTGTGCCCCTTGGATGAAGCCCACTTGATTGTGGTGCATAATCTTTTTAATATGTTGCAGTATTTGGTTTACCAGTATCTTATTTAGGATTTTTGCATCTATGTCTATAAAAGATACTGTTCTGTAGTTTTCTTTTTTTGTGTGTTATGTTTACCAGGCTTTGGTATCAGGGTAATATTGGTCCCATAAAATTAGTTGGGAAGTATCGTCTTATCTTCAATTTTTTGGTAGAGTTTGAGGAGAATGTGTATTAAATCTTTGAATGTTTGGTAGAATTCACTGGGGAAGCCATCTGGTCCTAGACTTTTACTTTTTGGTAAGTTTTTGATGATTGTTTCAATTTCCATGCTAAAGATTCATCTATTTAGATTTTCCAGTTCTTCTTTATTTAGTCTCAGAAGGTTGTATTTCTCTAAGTACTGTACATATCTTCTAGGTTATTAAATTTGGTCTTATAGACTTTTACATAATATTCTTGTACAATTCTCTATGTTTCTATGGTGTCTGTTGTAACTGCTTTCATCCCTGATTTTATTTATTTGTGTCCTTTCTTTTTTTTTAGTGAGTTTAGCCAGAAGTTTGTCAATTTTATTAACCTTCTCAAAGAATCACCTCTTTGTTTCATTTCTTTTTTCTTTTCATTTAATTTAATTCTGCTCTAATTTAATTAAATTTAATTCATTTCATTTAATTCTGCTCTAATTTTGGTTATTTCTTTCCTTCTGCTAAGTTTAGGCTTCATTTATTCTTCCTTTTCTAGTTTTTCTTTTAAGATAAAGCATTACATTTTTTATTTGGACTCATCTTTGTTTTTTGATAGGCCTGTAATGATATGAGCTTACCTCTTATGATTGCTTTTGTCATGTTTTGATATGTTATACTATCATTATTATTTGTTTCTATATATCTCCGAGTCTTTTTATTTCTTCTTTTACCCAGTCATTCTCCAGTAGGATATTGTTTAATCTTTATATATTTGTGGTTCTTTCCACTTTCTTTTTGCAATTGATCTCCAGTTTCAAAGTATTATGAACAGAGAATATGGTTTGTCTGTTTTTAACCCTCATATTTGTTGAGGCTATTTCTGTGTCCCAGTATATGGTCAATCCATGAGAACATTCCATGCGTACTAGAGAAGAATGTATAAGCAACTGTTTTTGGGATGAAAGGCTCTGTAAATGCCAATGTGTCATTTTAGGATGTTATTTCCTTATTAATTTTCTATTTGGACAATCTGCCCATATCCAACAGTGGGGTATTTAAGTCCCCTACTACAACAGTGTTTTGGTCTATTTCACCCTTTAGTTCTGTTTTTAATTACTTTATATATTTTAGGACTTTTTGATTGGGAGCATAGATATTAATAAATGTTATATCTTCTTGGTGCATGATTTCCATTATCATTATGATGTGTCCCTCAGTATCTTTCTTTACCTTTTTTTATTTTTTAGTCTATTTCATTCAATATTACTACTGGTAATCTAGCTTTTCTCTGAATGCCTTTTGCTTGAAATATTATCATTTTCCACCCTTCACTTTGAGTCTATACTTTTCTTTGGAACTAAGATATGTTACTAGAGGCAGCATATGGTTGGGTTTTCTTTTTTGATCCATTCTGCAACTCTGTGCTTTTTAATTGGTGAGTTCACATCCACTTACATTTAGGGTGATTATTGAAATATGAGGTCTTCTTATAGCCACAGCCATTATATCTTTTGCTTTTTGGTACCTCTATTGCTTCCTTGTCCTTGTGTCTGGTTTTACTTTTTCTCTCTCTTTTTTTTTTTTATTGTGTTTGGCTTTTGTTAGTTTTCCCTCTGGTCCTTCTTATTTCATGTTATATATTTCAGTTTGGAATCTTTAGCATGTGGTTACCATTATGAATATGTAAAAGATAGTTATATATATAGTAGCCCATTTTCTTCTCTGTGTGTCTTATCTCCATTTTCCTTTGTAAATCTGGATCTTTGAATCCTCTCTTTTTCAGTCTTTGTTATCTAAATTTGTCCCTATGTATGCTGAACATTCATTACTATCTTGCTATACAAAATCTCTTCTTATTGTTTAAGCTTATAATGCCCCTTTCTTAGTAAAGGTTGCACTTCTCTGCTTCTATTTGCCTGATAGTCACTTTACTCTTAATTATGCATTTTTTTTGTCATTTTATTTTAGGTGAACTGACTCCTTTCAGTATTTCCTGTAGTTCAGGCCTCACCGTGGAGTATTCCCTTAGTTTTTATATGACTGGAAAGGTCTTTATTTCTCCTTCATATCTAAAGGAGAGCTTTTCTGGATACATTATTCTTGGTTGGTGGTTCCTTTCATTTAATAGTTTGAATATTTGATTCTATTCCTTTCTGGCTTGTAAGGTTTGTGCTGAAAAGTCCAACAATAATCTAATGGGTTTACCTTTATAAGCTACCCTTTTTTTCCTCTCTGGCTGCCCTGAGAATTCTGTCTTTGTCATTGATTCTTGGTAATTTTAATACAATGTGTCTTGGTGAAGACCGTTACCTGTTCTGTTGACTTCTTGAATTCCAAGCTCTAGTTTATTTCTTAGATTTTTGAAATTCTCATCAACAGTTTGCCTGAAAATGCTTTCTAGTCCCTGCTCCTTTCCCTCACCTTCAAGAATGCTCATTATTCTTATGTTTCCTCTCCTGATGATATGGGAGAGGGGCCCTCTTGGTTGGGGGAGGGTGGCTGTGGCTCAGCCTCATGTTTTGCAACCACGGCTGGTAAAAATCACTTGTTCTTTCTCTGCTGTCCTCACTTCTCTGCTTTCTGCCCTAATCCCTGGGCACTGACACAGGCTATGTGTTCATAGCTTTCCCAGGCCAGGTTGTTCTGGGAACCAGCTGCACTTTCTCCTCTCCCCCTCCTCCTGCAGAAAGCTCCAGCTGGGAGAGGCAGCTTCTTCTTTTCTCCCAATCTTTCACCAGACTCCCAGGGTTCTGACCTGTGGTAGCTCTTATGCACAGATCTCACACTCAGAAGTTCTGGTGTGTCAACAGTGTATTTTTTGTTAGTTTTACATGTTCAGCTTATTGTTTCAAGGGGAGAGATCTGGGAATGTCTCTCACTCCACCACGTTTTCGACATCACTCCTAGAATGCTAAGTTTTTGACAACCTCTTACTACTGATTGACTTGACATATACCTTAGAATTCTTTTCAATGAGATAGTCATCACTACTTATTATATATATTTTCCTAAATAATTAAAGTTATACCAAAGATTTTGTGGTGTTTAATAATAATAATCTAAGTAAGACCTGTTTTATCCTGTCTAGTAAGTGTAAGAACACTGGGGTGAGAATAGAAGTACAGAACATAACTTCAGTATTGCAAAAAAATATGTATGCCTGACCTTGTGTGAATTTAAGTAGCAAAACTGACTTATAACAAAGCTGGTAAGGGTAAAGGTAAAGTTTTTTTAGTATCTAAAATTTAAAAAAAAAGCAAAAAAGGTTATGTTTCCCTAAGGTGACTCTTTTGTAGTAGACTATAACAAAGCAATAAAGGAATAGGCAATACTTGCATACCCACTGGACTATTTAAATATTACTGTGAGTGAGAACAAAAGACTTCAAAATTTCCTTAGCTCTCTTGTTTAAATCTATATGGGAATACAGATTTAGAGCTAAATGGAGCACAATCGCACAGGGAGCCTCAGGAGGCTACAAGGACTATGAATATTGATGGGAATTCGCTTCTGTGTTGTGCTCTGAACAAATGACAATGTAGTAAACAACTATTTCCTGGGAGATGCAAATAGATTCCATAGGCTGTGAACTGAGACTCTTTCTCAGTCACATCTTATTCAAAGCAAACAATGTTATTTAGAAAGATACACACCCTAACAATTAGATTGAGTATGGCAAACTAGAAACAAAGAAACAGAGTTAGTTCCAATACATTGTAAATATAAACAAGACTTTTTCTCTCTCACCAAGTAGGCTAGAGATGGCATTATTTTTGTTTCAGACTTTTGGAAATAAGTGAATACACTCTAGCAAAGTTACATTTGAGTATTTAGCAAGATTTTGCTGAATCTAAATTCTACCAATGCTATCCTTCAGAGAGAGACAGTATTTTCCAAATGCTTGTTGCTAATATTTTCTCTCATGTTAAAAAGTTCTATTTTTCACTTCCTATTATCAAAAATATCCTATAAAAAGAAGGGAAACAAGTAGCACTGGACATGTTCACAGTACCCATGAAGGCAGCATGTAAGCAGATTTAGATTGAATCATGTGGGTGCCCCAAGGAGGCTAACAATTTACTGCCTGTTTTAACAGATATTGTGTAAATATTTAATATTTATTTATAAAATAAACTGAGGGTCCCGTATTAGAAAGGAGGAAAGCTGCAAAAGCTGTTGAATGGAAATTTGGAGAAGAAAAAATTTACTCAACTTGAAGGCAGATGAGTAAATCATCAGAAATAATGGGGTTGACTAGTAAAACTGTCCTTATAAAATTTAGCATGATGTCTGTAAATAATTACAATACTTTAAAGCATTATCTTAAAGAGCAACAGTTTTTAAAAATCAGGCAAATTTAGATTATTTATAAAAAACAAACAAAAAAAAAGTAAATTTGTGTATTGCTTTATTTTTACAGAGGAAAATAGTCTCAAAGTCTATTTTGGAATACCTGTGAATTTCCCAATAACAGAGGCCACATATTCTTTGTGTGTCAGTACTGAAGCTGACTGAGTTCTATGCACAAAGACAAAGAGTCCCTTTGCATAGCAAATACTAAGTGTCAGTCTATAGCAGTTCTCAGAAATTACTGGAAATGCATTAAGATGTAGCAAAAAGTGTTTTTCTGATTTTTTCTTAGGAAGATTATTGCATTCTGAATTATTTTTTAATTAATTAATTTAAAAATTTTTAATTTTTAAAATTATAGTTGATGTTCTATATTAGTTTAGTTTCAGGTGTCCAGTATAGTGGCTTCTGTAGAAGGAATTATTTGGCATGTCCTTGGGGTTGACCTTAATGAGTATGCTCAAGTGATAATAGATGAGTAGCAAATTCCAAGAAACATGGATTTTTGTTTTTGTTTTTTAACTGTAGGGCTTTAGTATTCCCTGTGGAAGATACAAGTTTGCCAAAAAGCAGAGTAACAGAAAAGCAAGAAGAAAAATAGAAGAGGAGTTTGAGCTTTTCTACCAGTAGCCCTCATTTGTCCTTTCTGACATGAGACCCTCAGTTTATTTTCTAAATAAATATTAAATATTTACACAATATCTGTTAAAACAGGCAGTAAGTTGTTAGCCTCCTTGGGGCACCCACATGATTCAGTCTAAATCTGCTTACATGTTGCCATCATGGGTACTGTGAACATGTCCAGTGCTACTTGTTTCCCTTCTTTTTATAGGATATTTTTGATAATAGAAATTGGAAAAAAAAAACACACATTTTTTCTCCACCTACACATGTGAAAGGTAGGAACTAGGTGTTGCAGATTCTGTTGGAGACTACTGATTTTGTCTATTTTTCCTAAAACTTTATACCTTCATGCCATAAGTTGGGCTGTCTCAGCTGCCTCAGCTTTCCTCATGCGCTTGCTTCTATTAGATCTACCATGCAGAGCTGCTGTCAAATATGCACATGTTCTCACATCTCACATTCTTAGTATCTTTTCAAAATGCAGCAGAGTCGTGAGGAGCTGCGGGTATTAGGTCAATTCTTCTTATTTTGACACACTTTCAGCAAGCTGATCCAACCTTGGCCCCATTTTCTTGAACTGTCATTAAAGATCTAAGTTCCTCAGATCATCCATTTTCTCTTTAGTTTTCTCAACCCACTTCTATTCTCCCTGACCAACTCCCAAAATTTCAAATCTCTGAGAAACTTCTGTTCTTATTATTGGACTACCATTCCTCCTCTATCACTTCACAGATCCTTCCTGACAATATCTGCCTTTAATGAGAACCAGCTCTTCTTTGAGGAAATCATTTTCCTTGCAGATTTCACAAATAGAAGGAAGACTGTCATTCTCCTAAACTCCATTTGCAGTCTGGTCTGTGGTTTGAGTCCATGGCCAGAGGCTGCTGGTTGTTTTTGGTTATTCCTTCTCCTTTCTTCTGTAGTAATAGAATGCCCAATTTTTCACTGAGTCATAGTTGTCTTGAATAAGCATATGTCCCAGAATCCCTTATAACTGGCTGGCACATGATTAAGTTCTGGTTAATGGGATATGGTTATTTTGGTGGCACTTTGGAAAAATAGAAATAAACATGGGATTTAACCTCATCTTGAACATGGACGTTCTATAAATTTTGAACCTTTTTTGATGATGACACTTCCTTATAACAAATTGAGATTTTTTTCTCATAATTTCTCCCTTTTAGCTCTTAGCTGAGTTTGGTGATAAAGAAAAACAAGCTAGTAAAGAGGGCTTGTTTGGCAAATTGAGGAGAATATACCCTCTCTAAAGTAGGTAATTTTTACTGAGTTCCAGCCAACTGTATGATCCAGGAACTTGCTTCTTTATCCTGCTCATAGATTCATTTACCTTCACTTGTAGAAAAGGGTTTCAATTAAAAGCAAAACAAATAACACTAATAGGCCAACCACAACATATTTGCTTGCTCTATCTGGCCTAAGCATCCCCAGATGTGACCACTATGTTAGACTAACATGATTTAAGAATAACCTGTTTCCTCTGAACCTTTTTTGCATCAGCAACTTAGTTATACCTTGCAGTTGAAAGATTGATAGGAAACAATGTTTTGGGAATAGAAAAGCCAAGATCTGGGAAGCACCCTCACCTTAAGGTGTGTCTTAGTCTCAGTTTCATGACACCATGGACAGAGACAATTATAAGTATAAAATGGAAAATTCCATCACAACAGGGCTGAGCCTGATAGGAAAAGTGATTGACATTTCTCATGTATATAGTTTCTGTCTTCATATGACTATAAACACCAATAAAGCTTTTTTAAAGGCAGATAATAGAAGCAGCATCAGTAGTGTGTGAGCATGTATGAGAACGCCCTTCTCATAAGACCAATAATGAACTCTGTTTATTGCCATTCAGGCATACCCATTACAGTATCCCCCAGATCTTCAGTTTCACTTTACAAAGTTTCAGTTATTCATGGCCAACCAAGGTTCAAAAATATTAAAATCAAAATTCCAGAAATACATAATTTATAAATTTTAGACTGCACCCCATTTTGAATAGAGTGGTGAAATCTCCCACCATTGCACTCCATCCCACCCAGAACATACCCACCCAGGGTATCTAGACTATATATTCCACCTATTAGTCACATAGTAGCTGTCTTAGTTATCAGATCAACTGTCACAGTATTGCAGTGCCTGTGTTCAAGTAACCCTTATATTATTTAATAATTCTATATTTACATAGCTGTTATTATAGTATACTGTTATAATGGTTCAATTTTATTATTGTTGTTCTTAATCTCTTATTGTGTTTAATTTATAAATCAAACTTTATCATAAGTATGTATGTATAGGAAAAAACAATATATTTAGGGTTCAATACTATCTGTAGTTTTTGGCATACAACTGGGAGTCTTGGAACATATCCCTGCAGATAAGGGAATACTACTGTATTTCTATTATCTTACCTAGGTTTTTCTTGCATCTATAAAGATATTTTGAGACTTTTTTTTGTTTGTACTTGGTTATATAATAATATTTCTCCCATTTGCTTCGTGTGTTTGGCTTCCTTTAGAGAACACAGTTTCCTGAAGTACTCACAGCCTTGTATTCAGCTCTCCACTTTAGAATTAGATGATGAATCAACTTTTAAATCTATAGTCAGTAGTTTCTAGAATCTTATTTTTTCTCATGTTAAAAATTAGAATATTTTTGTATTCTATATTTTAGAAATTTGTCATATTTGTCATAATTCTTTAACAATTACTAACAGTTTGTATCTGTAAATTTTATTTCCTGGTGTGTAATTAGTCAGAATAAAAACTTTGAAGTTGTTTAAAACAATTCAATGCTCTTCTATTCTTTTCTTTTTTTTTTTGTTTGCTTGTTCACCTTTTATTTAAGTCTGAAGTGTTTGGGTTTGGAGTTTGGAATGGAACTAAAATAACTAGATAGAGATTTTACTTTCTAAGACTTCAAGGAAGAATGGAGCAAACATATAAACATGCGCTCAAATTATAATAATAATAATAATAAACAACAATAACAATAATAATAAATTGAGCATTGCCAGTGTATGAAGACTACCTATTTGATATTTGCCTCTAGATACTCCTTTTTATCTCACAGTGTTATAGGAATGATGCCATTCATTTTACAGAAAAGAAGAGTGCTAACTAAAGAGCACCAATATGATATTAAAAGTTTCACAACTCATAAGTAGAAGTATCAATATTTAAATCTAAAGTTTATATTCATATCAGGTTATAACTATTGCTAATTAGCCTTAATTGACTTGAAATTCTGTCCCCCTTTAGTTCAAGTTGACTGTGCCAGTTTTGGCTTTAAGGTCATTCTTCTTAATAGAGAAGCCAGAAACAAAATAGGGTTCAGAAGTAATGCTTATTTTTTGTCACCCACCAATATATTCTAATGCTATCATCAGTGGACATATATGGCTAATCAATACTAATATAAGCATAATATTTCATTGCCTTCTCCCACTACTGGAGAATGTTCTTTTCATTCTCCTTATTCTAGCTATAAAAATATTTGTAAATAAACTTTATGTTGTTTTTTTTTCTCCCGACTCTTTCACAACTGTTCTTAATATACATTTCAACTTCTCTATCATGAACTTATGGGTTTCTTTCTCCATTTTGTGTTCCTTCTACTTATTCATATGTCCTTTACCTGAAATCATTAAACACCTCTTTGGTAAGCAGTATTTCAAATGACATTATGCTAAGTTAAATAAACCAGATAAAGAAAAGAAAAAAAAATTGCATGATCTCACCAATACGGGGAATCTAAAAAAGTCAAATACATAGAAACTGAGTGTAGAACAGTGGTCACTAGGGGATGAGTGGTGGAGAAAATGGAAAGATGCTGGTAAGATGTAAAAAGGTGAAGTTATGGAGGATGAAAGTCTAGAGATCTAAAGTACAGCATTATGACTATACCATATTGAATACTGAAAATTTGCTAAGATAGTAGATTTCGGGTGCTTTCATCACTCATAAAGAATGGTAACTATGTGAGGTGTTATGTTAATTAGCTTGAATGTTGTAATTATTTTACTCTGTACAGCAAGTCATCAATTTTACACCTTAAATATATTTAATTTTTATTAAAAATAATCTTTAAAAATGCCTTCTTCCCCTATGGTTTATTCTTATTATGATCATACACAGCATTTACATTTTCTCTTTAATTGAAATATCTTGCTTCCGTATATATTTGATAATAGCAGCAACCTTTTCTGTGCCCTAAACTTCTGGAAATTAATTTTTTAAAGTCTTCTGTGATAACATATAAAAAAGTAAAGTTCATCTTCTTTTATAACATTTAATTCAGGCTCCCTAAATACAGTGGTGAAGGTTGTGTTCTGCACAAAGATGTCTTGATAAGAAAATACAATTGGAGCTGAATGAACTCTCCAAGTCATGAGTCTGTGACATGAAGTTTGCACTCCCCTGCATCCCACCCTATGAGACAAGATGCATGCGAGACCAGGCCTAAGATTCCCTTCCTTGGCTATCGGGACAAAGCGTTTTTTTTCTAAGCTTCCTGCCTTTTCATTTCAATAATAAAGTCTCATTTCATCAATAAAGTCTTTTTGTAATAATTAAATCAAGAGCAGAAGTAATTTTCATTACTTTCACTGTCTCATTGGACATGAAAAGTCAGCAGGATAATGATACCAAGTGCTCTGATTTGATCAGTATAAGATTTCTAGCTAAATACAGGGTAGGTGAAATTTCCCAATTTTTAGTAGATATCATTGCTAATGAAAAATAACTTGTATTAGTAAACATATTCTCATTGGCTGAATCTGCTCAGTGGTCAGGAGAAACCAAAATATCTTTCATAAAATAGGTATTGTTTTTCATTTAGAGTTAAAAGACTAGTGTTTAAGTCTTGATATCAGTTTCCTTTTACTGGCACCACCTTTTAAAAATAATTAGTCTTCCTTGTATCTTTTTACCTTCTATGAAATGAGATTAAATGGACTAACATAAAAAGGATATTTAAAAAATAATATAGGAATTAGTATAATGAGAATAATAATAGAATCTTTTGTATTTTTCATCACTTTTGTTATCCTCACCTAAAGTGAATATCTACTAAGACAAAATCAGATGGACCATAGTCATTGCTTTGTTGAGTTTGTGGCTTTGTGTTAAAAACTAACTTTAATGAATATTCTAGAACTTTATTTATTATTTTATCAAAAATTAGAGTCAAAATATTTTGACATGCACTTTTATCAGTTATAACTTAGCATGACACAGTATTTTGTTTATTAAACAATTACTTAAATGCCTTAGTGTATTAATAGAGTAATTGCCATGAAAAATCTATTACTTAAGTACTAAATCATATATAGCACTCTTTTGTTCCATAAATTTTTTTATATATTTATAAAAAAGAGATAACTTTTAACTCATATACCTTGGTATCAGACTAACATGTTTGAATTTTGGCTCTGAAAAATACTGGGTGTGTGATCTTAGGCAAGAAGTAATTTTAATTCTCTGAGTCTCAGTTAATTCATCTAAAAAATACTGATAAAAATATTTACTTGCTAACTGCAAAGAATAAATGAGGTAGAGTAAGATATTGTGCATAAAGAGTACATTATCCTTTGTTAATTGCTAGCCTTATTCTTAGAAAAAAATGCCACTGTATGCTATTATAAAATTAAGAGTCCACCTAAGGTTATATAATAGTGTTGCACAAGTCCAAGGGGTGCCATTTTCATAACATTCCATGTAAATGGCATGCCCTGTGCACAGCCTTAGTTGTGCAAAGCCTTAGTTTTGAATGCAAGCAACTAACTCTATGATTTCCAAATTCAATTAATTCAACATACATATATTCAGTGTCTACTAGAAGTCCAGCATTGTGCTAGGTGACGGGAAAACAAAGACATATAGAACACTATCCTTTTTCTAATAAAGCATATTCTTTAATAAAAATTTCAGATGTAGAATTATGCTAGAGAAAAAAAGAGAAGTAAGGCTCTTTGATTTCATATATAGCTCCTTGTTGCATGTTAGGAAAAATCTTCCCTGGATGAAGAGTTAGAAAAAGCTATTTTCTATCAGGTGGGATGCAGGAAAGTACAAGTTTCTTGCCATTTCCCCTTGACTTGGAGAGCTAAAATCAGGCAGATTTCAGCTCTCAATCATATTTCTGAGCAAAACACCTGTGTACAGAACACAACCTGAAAACCTTACTTAGAGACACTGAATTGAAAGTTATAAAAGAGGACACATTTTATTTTTGGATATGCTATCACAGACAATCCAGTGACATTACCTAGTGAAACTTCAAAATTTTGCATTATTTGTTTGAATCTAAGTTACCATATCTTAGCTCATTGTTTCATTCAATGAGATTTGAATTTGGCATTTTATACAAAAATTGAACAGCAGTTTAAAATTTTACTGTAGTATTTAGAGAAAATATCAAAAGAGATTGTATTCATACAACAGAACTTAATTTTTTTCTTTGTGTCTTTCTCTTTCAATATCTCATACACATGGGTGGATAGGGGTGGAGGAAATATGTTTTTTCCTGTCCCACCGGTTTAAGTCATTGGATATTTATAGGAATTGGTTTTATTTATAAGTAGAAAAAAGATGAGAAAGGTTGTAATATAGTGTTATATTTAAAAAAATCTAATTTACAGTCATCTTTGACATCCATAGAGTTAGTGAACTAAGCTGGCATATTTCTTTTTTATCCACTACTAGCTAAAGTTAGTAGTGGTGTATTACAAATTATTTGTCTCCCAAATGTCTTGTAAAATGTATCCCAAACTAAAGTTTAAATAAAACAAACTGCTGTATTTCCTTTTAACTCCTAATCCTAAAGTTTCATGAAAAATATATACACTTTGGGATAGGGAACAGATAATTAATGGTTGCCTATAATTCTAAAGCTGAACATGTTCAATCTGGGTAATTACACCAAATCAGGCAGAAACACTATTATCAGATTATTGTACCACTAAGTTTTTTACCTTTGTTTTTCCACTTGAGATGAAACATGACACCTTAATTGAATATATCCTCAAGTTGATGACGAATTTTAAAATTTATAAAAGTACTTTCCCCCTGCTGAGTACTCAAGAACAGTTCTAAAAGTAGCAGAGACTAAATCTCACAAGTCTCCAGATAGCAAGCAACCTGATCATTCTAAAGTCTCTTCTGAAGGGGCAGTAAGTAACTCTATGTTTATAGTTTGTGTTTTAAGCTTTAAATACGTGGTTTTTAAATATATTTTTACTTTTTTTATTCATATGTTTTCCACAGCTATATTTGAGTAAAACAAACCTGAGAACAAAACTGAGAAGCATATCACTCTAGGATTTGTAAGTACATGAGAAGTTGCTTTGCCTAGCACCCCAGTTTACAAATGAGGACAATGAAACTCATAGAATTTCATACTTAAAAAAATTGTCACACTTGTTTGTGGCTTATCAAAAACTACCTGATTCTCAGTTGTGTGCATTCAACTCTAAATTGCTCCCAAGAATTCAGAGCTCAAACTGATATCAGCACTTGAACAAAATTGAGACAGTGAATGCTATTCAAACTATATTTTATAAGTTTATATCCATCATTCTTAATATTTAATGTTGTTCAATAGTCACAGTAATTTTGAAAACACATGAAAAAATAGTTGAGATAATTAGGGAGAGAGAAAGACATGGAGGTGAGGGAGAGATAAAGATAGGTATATTAATTAAATATCTTCCAAAACTACTTTTTTACTAATAGAATATGTATTCT